>CM026391.1:91253624-91289109 GCA_014843695.1 Archivesica marissinica
TATTGTCAGTGACTATGTTGTTGTATTGTCAGTGACTATGTTGTATTGTCAGTGACTATGTTGTATTGTCAGTGACTATGTTGTATTGTCAGTGACTATGTTGTTGTATTGTCAGTGACTATGTTGTATTGTCAGTGACTATGTTGTTGTATTGTTAGTGACTATGTTGTATTGTCAGTGACTATGTTGTATTGTCAGTGACTATGTTGTTGTATTGTCAGTGACTATGTTGTATTGTCAGTGACTATGTTGTATTGTCAGTGACTATGTTGTATTGTCAGTGACTATGTTGTTGTATTGTCAGTGACTATGTTGTATTGTCAGTGACTATGTTGTATTGTCAGTGACTATGTTGTATTGTCAGTGACTATGTTGTTGTATTGTCAGTGACTATGTTGTTGTATTGTCAGTGACTATGTTGTTGTATTGTTAGTGACTATGTTGTTGTATTGTCAGTGACTATGTTGTTGTATTGTCAGTAACTATGTTGTATTGTCAGTGACTATGTTGTATTGTCAGTGACTATGTTGTATTGTCAGTGACTATGTTGTTGTATTGTCAGTGACTATGTTGTTGTATTTTTTGTGATTTTCTGTTACTTTGATGTTATATTATTCAGTTACGTTGATGTTGTTTTTTCAGTTACGTTGATGTTGTTTTTTCAGTTATGTTTTTGTTGTTTTTTCAGTTATGTTGATGTTGTTTTTTCAGTTATGTTGATGTTGTTTTTTCAGTTATGTTGATGTTGTTTTTTCAGTTACGTTGTTGTTGTTTTTCAGTTACATTGTTGTTTTTTCAGTTATGTTGATGTTGTTTTTTCAGTTACGTTGTTGTTGTTTTTTCAGTTACGTTGTTGTTTTTTCAGTTATGTTGATGTTGTTTTTTCAGTTATGTTGATGTTGTTTTTTCAGTTGCATTGATGTTGTTTTCAGATAGTTCCAGTGTCTCTTCTACCGCTTCATCCCTAGGAGGCACGGACTCGTTTCTCAGTCCGCCCTTCACCACCATACCCTGCACCTCCTCCCCAGCCCTGCATGCACATTCGTACAGTGACTTTGACTTTGTTAGGGGTCACCATCGCAGGGGATCATCCGGAGACAAGAATAAGATACAGATAAGTGCTGAGTTGAAAAGCGAACTGGCTCATCGGATGTCCGAACGAAGAGGTGTGTTAAAACATTAGAATCTCATGTCATTTGAGACATTACAAAGATATATTTACAAAGCTTAGGTAGCTCGTTGTGTTGCAGTATACTCGGGTTTTCAGCAAAGGAGACACATAATATGGAAGTATTGTATGTGTAATGGTAAAGAACCAAATATATTAAGTTGCATCAAGTCCTCAAACACTGTTGTTTCTGTTTAGACATTTTCAGTTACCATTTTGTTTAGTGTACATGCATGTGCTTTGATATTAGCCAAGTGCTTTGATATTAGCCATGTGCTTTGATATTAGCCAAGTGCTTTGATATTAGCCAAGTGCTTTGATATTAGCCAAGTGATTTGATATTAGCCAAGTGCTTTGATATTAGCCAAGTGATTTGATATTAGCCAAGTGCTTTGATATTAGCCAAGTGCTTTGATATTAGCCAAGTGCTTTGATATTAGCCAAGTGCTTTGATATTAGCCAAGTGCTTTGATATTAGCCAAGTGCTTTGATATTAGCCAAGTGCTTTGATATTAGCCAAGTGCTTTGATATTAGCCAAGTGATTTTACAGACTATGTTATTTATCTAACTAATATAATTCTTAGCTTTCTCACCATATCCTGAATAGTCAGCAGTCTAAACATCATCCAGGCTCTTTAAAATACAACTGTTTTAAATTGTTGCTTATAGGAGCATAGATAGGGATTTGACAAGTGCTATATAGACCACATAAAAATGAATTGTTCTCTGTCGTAGATAACATGATTTCTTGTATAGGTAAATTATCGGCTTTTATTACTTAAATATTAATTTTAGCCTATGTTTTGCCTTTATTTGCGTACCACAATACTGTCTACCACCCAGGTTGATGTTTTCCAGTCTGATATTACGTTTGCTGATTTGAGATGGTCACAAAGCCGTATCAAACTAGAAAAAGCAGTATCATAAATAGTTCCTGAGATAATAACGCATGCGCACTCAGTGCTGGTTTGTTTACCTCCCGTAGCGTATCGGCGCGTCAAATTTGACAGATAACCGATGTTTGTAGTTTCGTTGTAATACGTTCAATCGTCTTTATTACTTTGATATGAATATGAATATTTAATAATCGAAATCATGCTCTCTGTTATCCATTTATCAGGAATAAATCACAATTACTGAATTAGATACACGAAAACGATTGAAATATTACCATGAAACTACAAACATCTGTTATCTGTCAAATTTGACACACTGAGACGCTACAGGAAGTAAACAAACTAGCATGAGTTAAATACGAGCGTGTGACCATACCAAACCAGAATTTCTCAGGAACTACATGTAGTTAAATACGAGCATGTGGCCATGCCAAACCAGAATTTCTCAGGAACTACATGTAGTTAAATACGAGCATGTGGCCATAGCAAACCAGAATTTCTCAGGAACTACATGTAGTTAAATACGAGCATGTGGCCATACCAAACCAGAATTTCTCAGGAACTACATGTAGTTAAATACGAGCGTGTGACCATACCAAACCAGAAAAAGTGATATCACACCCAACACTATGCCATACTGGAAGACACAGCTTATCAACCTGGGTGGTAGACAGTATTGTGGTAGGCAAATAACAGCAAACATGATATCATACTGGATAATACAGCGTATCAACCTGGGTGGTAGACAGTATTGTTGTAGGCAAATAACAGCAAACATGATATCATACTGGATAATACAGCGTATCAACCTGGGTGGTAGACAGTATTGTGGTAGGCAAATAACAGCAAACATGATATCATACTGGATAATACAGCGTATCAACCTGGGTGGTAGACAGTATTGTGGTAGGCAAATAACAGCAAACATGATTATCATACTGGAAAACACAGCGTATCAACCTGGGTGGTAGACAGTATTGTTGTAGGCAAATAACAGCAAACATGATATCATACTGGATAATACAGCGTATCAACCTGGGTGGTAGACAGTATTGTGGTTGGCAAATAACAGCAAACATGATATCATACTGGATAATACAGCGTATCAACCTGGGTGGTAGACAGTATTGTGGTAGGCAAATAATGGCCAGAAATAGGCTAAAATTGATATCTAAGTAATAATGTGGTATATTAAACGGATGGAACTGGCTACAAAAATGTCCAATTTTGAATCACCATTTACAAGCCACTCGGGAAGGCGATCGATGATACTAATTTGCATTCAGTGCTCTATTTTTAGAACTTAATTCAATTACGATCACGTGACTAGAATGCGAGTGTTTGCAGACACCAAATTCGGGAAAATGTTTTATCTAAAAAAGACTAGGATAGTAAAATAAGATCTCGAGTATATTTTTAAATGTCTAAAAGTAAAGTAAAGTGTTTGTTTATTATGGTGTCATCCCCTATTTAAAGAGCCAGCCATTTCTGACTTATAAGACACCTCTTTTTATGAACATCAGTACTTCCCGAATCCTATGCTTGTATGCCAGGCTGGTAGGCAATCAGTAACCATTATTTAACTAGCTGGCGGCTCACCAACCGGCCATATCAATATAATTGCATTTCTTTATCGAGATACTCGGGGAATGCTGGGAAATGATAAGTGATACTAATTTGCATTCAGTGCTCTATTTTTAGAACTTAATTTAATTACGATCACGTGACTAGAATGCGAGTGGTTGCAGACACAGCCGAATGACATTCCACCAAATTCTGGATAAAATTTATCTTGAAAAAAGACTATGATAGTAAAATAAGATATTATTATTCTCGAGTACATTTTAAATATCTATGATTGCATTTCTTTATCGAGATACTCCGGTAACCATGGTTTTATAACGAGTACAATTGTATGATTAGAATCTTCTTAGAATTGGTGGCAATCATTTTGAACAGGTATACGAGTTTAAGCAGATATACGTTTATTTATGTCCGCCTCCGTGGTCGAGTGGTTAAGGTCGCTGACTTGTATACCACTATAACCTATCATCACTGATGGTCATGGGTTCGAGCCCCGCTCAGGTCGTGTCTCATTTATATGAAAAAGTTTGCAGTTTCTTACAGAGGTTGGTGCACCCAAGTACTGGTTAACCGCTGGAGCCTGCCCAGGAAAGGTGTTGTTAGGTAAACTGCCTGCCTGCCTGCGATATAGCCCAAAATGGTGCTGATGCAGGCGTAAAACCCGAAATATAACATAACATAACGTTTATATATCGTCGCTACCGGTTGCCCATATGAGCGACACCTCCTGGAGAGATTAGTCATTTTCGATTTGTGGAGGATAGTGCAAATACAGACAGAGACCCATTCCAGAGTCACCTCTGGTTCTTTTACATGCACGGTGTAAAGCACCGACACAAGACCACGGTTTAAAGTCCCATCTGACAGACTGTTAATTTTATTAGGGTCAGACGGGGGAAAGTAGATCTTTGAAGATCCTGGATGTTAAATAGTTCACCCTTTCTTGTCATAACCTATTCAACCCCAAGTAACTGACATGGACTGGTGCATGATATTTTTAGACCAATAAATTAATTTGGAAAATTACCTTTGGACCAGTTCATTTATCAAAATGGGTAATTTATCTAAAAATAGTAATAATTATTACTGGCATAATTGCAGATCCTGATGAGACGGCTCGTCACGAACCGGCTCATCTGGATCTACACTTCTTGTAAGCCTATTTAGAGGCCTGTAATGTTGAAAGGGTTAATGTACTAAGTGCGTGTAATAATGTTTGTGACGTAGCCACCGTTATGGGGCTCTTGAAACGAGCCACATTTATTTGAATGAAGTCTGTTTAAAATTTACAGAATTAGTTTAAGTTTTGGTTTAGCATATACAAATTAATTTTAGCTCGGTTGCGAAACAAGTTCTTACAACTTATATTAATCTCGAGACCTCATTCCTGATGGAATCCATCGCCACAAGGGAGAGAGAAGAGGCATGTGGAATTTAAATACCTTGATGAGCATAATCGGGCCTTTCGCACCTAAAGCAAACGCGCTACCACTGCGCTATCACGACTTCCAATTTACAGAATTGAAGAATAACTTCAATAATATGACATTTGCTTTGTTTGGTACTAGTGGTGTTCAATGTATTTTACCCGTGTCTAGCTTTTCTAAGATAGATAGGTCATCGAGCATCATTTGTCTTGTCAACATATTGTTTGCAATGACATCTCGCCTGAAGCTGCTTGGTCAGTTTTGATGAATCTTTGTGTGGCGCTCCAGTGTAGCATGATTCACTAGTAGGGCATTAATAGTTAAAATCCGTCCCGATTGGAAATCCTAGGGGACTTTTTGTTTATTTAATTATGTTCTTTGTAAGTAATCAAAGGTTTATTATTTGGTGTGCATGTTTGAGGAATTAAATTTAACCCTTTCAACACCACAGACCTCTAAATTGGCTTACAAAAAAGTGTAGATCCAGATGAGCCGGCTCATGATGAGCCGTCTCATCAGGATCTGCACTTTTTTCAAGTAATATAACTATTTTTAGGAAAAAAATTACCCATTTTGATAAATGAACTGATCCAAATGTAATTTTGTTATTAATTTATTGGTCTAAAAATATCATGGACCAGTCCATGTCAGTTACTTGGTGTTGAATGGGTTAATGCAATCAGACCTGCATGAAATTTCACAAAAGGCAAATTTTCATTGATTTTTCTGGTTCGAAATCCATTTGATTTAGAGGAATATTTCACTGTAATAAAAAAGAAATTACAGCATACCATACATTTTGGAGAGCATCTTGTAATTAATTCTCTCTTCTCCACTTAGGTTGGTCAGCTCCTCAGTCCCCTATTGATGCCTACCACAGCCCCGACATCCACCATGCAACACCTGGAGCCACAAACAGCCACTCACAAACCAGGGTGAAAACGCAGCCATCAGTGACACGGCGTAACAGTCAACAGCAAGGCACCATGACCCCCATCTCGCGGATGAGTAGTGAACGCAAGACTGCCGGCTGGCAGACCCTGGTGCTGTATGCTGTGAATCTGAAACAATTGGACGTTAACGTCAACATGAGTAACGTGATGGGGAACACTGTGTTAGTATTCTATTATAATGTGGGCTTTGTAACGTGATGGGGAACACTGTGTTAGTAGTCTAGTATAATGTGGGCTGTGTAACGTGATGGGGAACACTGTGTTAGTAGTCTAGTATAATGTGGGCTGTGTAACGTGATGGGGAACACTGTGTTAGTAGTCTAGTATAATGTGGGCTTTGTAACGTGATGGGGAACACTGTGTTAGTAGTCCAGTATAATGTGGGCTTTATAACGTGATGGGGAACACTGTGTTAGTAGTCTAGTATAAAGTGGGCTGTGTAACGTGATGGGGAACACTGTGTTAGTAGTCTATTATAATGTGGGCTTTGTAACGTGATGGGGAACACTGTGTTAGTAGTCTATTATAATGTGGGCTTTGTAACGTGATGGGGGACACTGTTAGTAGTTTAGTATAGTGTGGGCTTTGTAACGTGATGGGGAACACTGTGTTAGTAGTCTATTATAATGTGGGCTTTGTAATATGATGGGGAACACTGTGTTAGTAGTCTATTGTAATGTGGGCTTTGTAACGTGATGGGGAAACACTGTGTTAGTAGTCTATTATAATGTGGGCTTTGTAATATGATGGGGAACACTGTGTTAGTAGTCTATTATAATGTGGGCTTTGTAACGTGATGGGGAAACACTGTGTTAGTAGTCTATTATAATGTGGGCTTTGTAATATGATGGGGAACACTGTGTTAGTAGTCTAGTATAATGTGGGCTTTGTAACGTAATGGGGAACACTGTGTTAGTAGTCTATTATAATGTGGGCTATGTAACGTGATGGGGAACACTGTGTTAGTAGTCTGTTATAATGTGGGCTTTGTAACGTGATGGGGAACACTGTGTTAGTAGTCTGTTATAAAGTGGGCTTTGTAACGTGATGGGGAACACTGTGTTAGTAGTCTATTATAATGTGGGCTTTGTAACGTGATGGGGAACACTGTGTTAGTAGTCTATTATAATGTGGGCTTTGTAACGTGATGGGGAACACTGTGTTAGTAGTCTATTATAATGTGGGCTTTGTAACGTGATGGGGAACACTGTGTTAGTAGTCTAGTATAATGTGGGCTGTGTAACGTGATGGGGAACACTGTGTTAGTAGTCTAGTATAATGTGGGCTGTGTAACGTGATGGGGAACACTGTGTTAGTAGTCTAGTATAATGTGGGCTTTGTAACGTGATGGGGAACACTGTGTTATTAGTCCAGTATAATGTGGGCTTTGTAACGTGATGGGGAACACTGTGTTAGTAGTCTAGTATAAAGTGGGCTGTGTAACGTGATGGGGAACACTGTGTTAGTAGTCTATTATAATGTGGGCTTTGTAACGTGATGGGGGACACTGTTAGTAGTTTAGTATAGTGTGGGCTTTGTAACGTGATGGGGAACACTGTGTTAGTAGTCTATTATAATGTGGGCTTTGTAATATGATGGGGAACACTGTGTTAGTAGTCTATTGTAATGTGGGCTTTGTAACGTGATGGGGAAACACTGTGTTAGTAGTCTATTATAATGTGGGCTTTGTAATATGATGGGGAACACTGTGTTAGTAGTCTATTATAATGTGGGCTTTGTAACGTGATGGGGAAACACTGTGTTAGTAGTCTATTATAATGTGGGCTTTGTAATATGATGGGGAACACTGTGTTAGTAGTCTAGTATAATGTGGGCTTTGTAACGTGATGGGGAACACTGTGTTAGTAGTCTATTATAATGTGGGCTATGTAACGTGATGGGGAACACTGTGTTAGTAGTCTGTTATAATGTGGGCTTTGTAACTTGATGGGGAACACTGTGTTAGTAGTCTGTTATAAAGTGGGCTTTGTAACGTGATGGGGAACACTGTGTTAGTAGTCTATTATAATGTGGGCTTTGTAACGTGATGGGGAACACTGTGTTAGTAGTCTATTATAATGTGGGCTTTGTAACGTGATGGGGAACACTGTGTTAGTAGTCTATTATAATGTGGGCTTTGTAACGTGATGGGGAACACTGTGTTAGTAGTCTATTATAATGTGGGCTTTGTAACGTGATGGGGAACACTGTGTTAGTAGTCTATTATAATGTGGGCTTTGTAACGTGATGGGGAACACTGTGTTAGTAGTCTATTATAATGTGGGCTTTGTAACGTGATGGGGAACACTGTGTTAGTAGTCTATTATAATGTGGGCTTTGTAACGTGATGGGGAACACTGTGTTAGTAGTCTATTATAATGTGGGCTTTGTAACGTGATGGGGAACACTGTGTTAGTAGTCTATTATAATGTGGGCTTTGTAACGTGATGGGGAACACTGTGTTAGTAGTCTATTATAATGTGGGCTTTGTAACGTGATGGGGAACACTGTGTTAGTAGTCTATATTAATGTGGCTTTGTAACGTGATGGGGAACACTGTGTTAGTAGTCTAGTATAATGTGGGCTGTGTAACGTGATGGGGAAAACTGTGTTAGTCTAGTATAATGTGGGCTTTGTAACGTGATGGGGAACACTGTGTTAGTAGTCTATTATAATGTGGGCTTTGTAACGTGATGGGGAACACTGTGTTAGTAGTCTATTATAATGTGGGCTTTGTAACGTGATGGGGAACACTGTGTTAGTAGTCTAGTATAATGTGGGCTTTGTAACGTGATGGGGAACACTGTGTTAGTAGTCTATTATAATGTGGGCTTTGTAACGTGATGGGGAACACTGTGTTAGTAGTCTATTATAATGTTGGCTTTGTAACGTGATGGGGAACACTGTGTTAGTAGTCTATTATAATGTGGGCTTTGTAACGTGATGGGGAACACTGTGTTAGTAGTCTAGTATAATGTGGGCTTTGTAACATGATGGGGAACACTGTTAGTAGTCCAGTATAATGTGGGCTTTGTAACGTGATGGGGAACACTGTGTTAGTAGTCTATTATAATGTGGGCTTTGTAACGTGATGGGGAACACTGTGTTAGTAGTCTAGTATAAAGTGGGCTGTGTAACGTGATGGGGAACACTGTGTTAGTAGTCTATTATAATGTGGGCTTTGTAACGTGATGGGGAACACTGTGTTAGTAGTCTAGTATAATGTGGGCTGTGTAATGTGAAGGGGAACACTGTGTTAGTCTAGTATAATGTGGGCTTTGTAACGTGATGGGGAACACTGTGTTAGTAGTCTATTATAATGTGGGCTTTGTAACGTGATGGGGAACACTGTGTTAGTAGTCTATTATAATGTGGGCTTTGTAACGTGATGGGGGAACACTGTGTTAGTAGTCTAGTATAATGTGGGCTTTGTAACGTGATGGGGAACACTGTGTTAGTAGTCTATTATAATGTGGGCTTTGTAACGTGATGGGGAACACTGTGTTATTAGTCTATTATAATGTGGGCTTTGTAACGTGATGGGGAACACTGTGTTAGTAGTCTATTATAATGTGGGCTTTGTAACATGATGGGGAACACTGTTAGTAGTCCAGTATAATGTGGGCTTTGTAACGTGATGGGGAACACTGTGTTAGTAGTCTATTATAATGTGGGCTTTGTAACGTGATGTGGAACACTGTGTTAGTAGTCTATTATAATGTGGGCTTTGTAACGTGATGGGGAACACTGTGTTAGTAGTCTATATTAATGTGGCTTTGTAACGTGATGGGGAACACTGTGTTAGTAGTCTAGTATAATGTGGGCTGTGTAACGTGATGGGGAAAACTGTGTTAGTCTAGTATAATGTGGGCTTTGTAACGTGATGGGGAACACTGTGTTAGTAGTCTGTTACAATGTGGGCTTTGTAACGTGATGGGGAACACTGTGTTAGTAGTCTGTTATAAAGTGGGCTTTGTAACGTGATGGGGAACACTGTGTTAGTAGTCTATTATAATGTGGGCTTTGTAACGTGATGGGGATCACTGTGTTAGTAGTCTATTATAATGTGGGCTTTGTAACGTGATGGGGAACACTGTGTTAGTAGTCTATTATAATGTGGGCTTTAGTAGTCTATTATAATGTGGGCTTTGTGACGTGATGGGGAACACTGTGTTAGTAGTCTATTATAATGTGGGCTTTGTAACGTGATGGGGAACACTGTGTTAGTAGTCTAGTATAATGTGGGCTTTGTAACGTGATGGGGAACACTGTGTTAGTAGTCTATTATAATGTGGGCTTTGTAACGTGATGTGGGAACACTGTGTTAGTAGTCTAGTATAATGTGGGCTGTGTAACGTGATGGGGAACACTGTGTTAGTAGTCTATTATAATGTGGGCTTTGTAACGTGATGGGGAACACTGTGTTAGTAGTCTATATTAATGTGGCTTTGTAACGTGATGGGGAACACTGTGTTAGTAGTCTAGTATAATGTGGGCTGTGTAACGTGATGGGGAACACTGTGTTAGTAGTCTATTATAATGTGGGCTTTGTAACGTGATGGGGAACACTGTGTTAGTAGTCTAGTATAATGTGGGCTGTGTAATGTGAAGGGGAACACTGTGTTAGTCTAGTATAATGTGGGCTTTGTAACGTGATGGGGAACACTGTGTTAGTAGTCTATTATAATGTGGGCTTTGTAACGTGATGGGGAACACTGTGTTAGTAGTCTATTATAATGTGGGCTTTGTAACGTGATGGGGGAACACTGTGTTAGTAGTCTAGTATAATGTGGGCTTTGTAACGTGATGGGGAACACTGTGTTAGTAGTCTATTATAATGTGGGCTTTGTAACGTGATGGGGAACACTGTGTTATTAGTCTATTATAATGTGGGCTTTGTAACGTGATGGGGAACACTGTGTTAGTAGTCTATTATAATGTGGGCTTTGTAACATGATGGGGAACACTGTTAGTAGTCCAGTATAATGTGGGCTTTGTAACGTGATGGGGAACACTGTGTTAGTAGTCTATTATAATGTGGGCTTTGTAACGTGATGTGGAACACTGTGTTAGTAGTCTATTATAATGTGGGCTTTGTAACGTGATGGGGAACACTGTGTTAGTAGTCTATATTAATGTGGCTTTGTAACGTGATGGGGAACACTGTGTTAGTAGTCTAGTATAATGTGGGCTGTGTAACGTGATGGGGAAAACTGTGTTAGTCTAGTATAATGTGGGCTTTGTAACGTGATGGGGAACACTGTGTTAGTAGTCTGTTACAATGTGGGCTTTGTAACGTGATGGGGAACACTGTGTTAGTAGTCTGTTATAAAGTGGGCTTTGTAACGTGATGGGGAACACTGTGTTAGTAGTCTATTATAATGTGGGCTTTGTAACGTGATGGGGAACACTGTGTTAGTAGTCTATTATAATGTGGGCTTTGTAACGTGATGGGGAACACTGTGTTAGTAGTCTATTATAATGTGGGCTTTAGTAGTCTATTATAATGTGGGCTTTGTGACGTGATGGGGAACACTGTGTTAGTAGTCTATTATAATGTGGGCTTTGTAACGTGATGGGGAACACTGTGTTAGTAGTCTAGTATAATGTGGGCTTTGTAACGTGATGGGGAACACTGTGTTAGTAGTCTATTATAATGTGGGCTTTGTAACGTGATGTGGGAACACTGTGTTAGTAGTCTAGTATAATGTGGGCTTTGTAACGTGATGGGGAACACTGTGTTAGTAGTCTATTATAATGTGGGCTTTGTAACGTGATGGGGAACACTGTGTTAGTAGTCTAGTATAATGTGGGCTTTGTAACGTGATGGGGAACACTGTGTTAGTAGTCTATTATAATGTGGGCTTTGTAACGTGATGGGGAACACTGTGTTAGTAGTCTAGTATAATGTGGGCTTTGTAACGTGATGGGGAACACTGTGTTAGTAGTCTATTATAATGTGGGCTTTGTAACGTGATGGGGAACACTGTGTTAGTAGTCTAGTATAATGTGGGCTTTGTAACGTGATGGGGAACACTGTGTTAGTAGTCTATTATAATGTGGGCTTTGTAACGTGATGGGGAACACTGTGTTAGTAGTCTAGTATAATGTGGGCTTTGTAACGTGATGGGGAACACTGTGTTAGTAGTCTATTATAATGTGGGCTTTGTAACGTGATGGGGAACACTGTGTTAGTAGTCTAGTATAATGTGGGCTTTGTAACGTGATGGGGAACACTGTGTTAGTAGTCTAGTATAATGTGGGCTTTGTAATGTGATGGGGAACACTGTGTTAGTAGTCCAGTATAATGTGGGCTTTGTAACGTGATGGGGAACACTGTGTTAGTAGTTTAGTATAATGTGACCTCGGTTTATATAGTCCCATCTGAAACACTGGTCACATTATTATGGTCAGACGGGGGATCAAACCTGTGATCCATGGCTTCTCAGTTTGATGTTTCAACCACTGAACCACTGACTGCGATATAGCCCGAAATGGTGCTGATGCAGGCGTAAAACCCGAAATATAACTGAACCACTGACCCGTCATTCTGTTACAGATGGAACACGCAAGAAATACAGAGTCAAGGAAGGTTATCAATAGACAGTACAGGGCACAAGGATCTCAGTATATCTGTTGGACTTGGCGGCTCACACCTGGACAGTAGGGGAGGTGTCATCGGGGGCAACGTTGATATACAGGGGATTTCAACTTACTGTAAGTTCAATAGGTACTTGTGTTAATATTTGATAAAACATAAAATCAAACTAATCAAAGCCCCAGCTTTTGTGTTAACCAAGTGTCTGTCTATGCATCCGTCTGTGCATCGGATAACAATTTATTCAAGCATCTCTTCCGCACCTTTTGTGTTAACCAAGTGTCTGTCTATGCATCCGTCTGTGCATCGGATAACAATTTATTCAAGCATCTCTTCCGCACCTTTTGTGTTAACCAATTGTCTGTCTATGCGTCTGTCTGGTAGCCTGGGTTCCAGTCTGTCGATTTTTTACTTTTTAACTTCTGGCAAAATGACAGCCTGGGGAAAGTGGATTTCCGATCGTAGCGCCATCTACTTACACCCACTTTTATGAGGGTATATATATTTTGAAGAACGACAACTCTTCTCTACAAGATAACATCGCTAAATATAGAAACAGAATTCTATCGGAAATTGCCGAACAGGCACGATTATACACGATCATTTACGAATATACACGAATGCTCCCGTAGACTCATTTACATTGCAAACATATAATGTCCCGTTTCTGTGTTATATCGACGAGATGGTGGATTTTAAATATTACGTTTAGATGGTAATGGATCGATTCGGCGTAATTGAACTAAGGACGACTTAAATATTGAGTAAATATGTCAAATCAGACACACATTGTACTTTTTTAAACTATTTATCGTTCCGTTGACCCGTAAACAATGGCGACCAATTATAAAGTTTTATCAACATTGCAGTGCCTCGCTTTTGATTCAAGTACATCATTAATTAAGTCACGTGCTAATAGGCCTATTAATAGGATTAATGCGAGTCAATAATTACACGGACAATCCCCCACTTTTCCCCAGGCGTTGATATGATCAGAAACTCAATACTGCCCAATTAATAGTCTCGGTGTTAAAATATATTTATTTGACTGGCAAAATATATCGACGCCTGTTCCCAGGCTAGGTAAATGGTACAAATGTAATTTGCTAAAGCTACCACTTGGATAATTTGTTTTGATTGTATTTGGAGTCACACAAAATGGATAATTTTTTGATTGTATTTGGAGTCACACAAAATGAATAATTCATTTGATTGTATTTGGAGTTACACAAAATGAATAATTCTTTTGATTGTATTTGGAGTCACACAAACAGCTTATATCATATGGCGACTCTCCAGTTATTATTGGTGGAGGAAGACCCTGGGTGCCCTTCTGAGCAGTATTTCTGACATGGACAGACACCTTGGTAGAACCACCGACCTTCTGCAAGCCAAATGGATAGCTGCTTCACTTGTAGAAGTCGAACCAACAGCGATGAGGGGCTTGTGAGTTGAAGTCAGTTGTCTTTTTCCCGTTTGATGAAAACATTGTATGAAGATACTTTATGAGATGATGTGACAACTATACGGATTTGTGTGTATTTTATGAATTGCTCTCCAGTTGAATGTCATGAAGATCCCAAGCTGGGCAAAGACCCATTGCATGAGGCTGGTGTATCCATGTACGCCATTGAGGGTCGCATAGATTACATGGGAACTAGTGTACTCATGACTCGGCTCAGTGACATGAGTGCAAGCGTCCGAGATGAATGGAAGATTGATCAGACTCACGAGAAGACTGATGCACCACTTGCAACTACAAGGTACGTGTTCTCCTTGATGCACCACTTGCCACTACAAGGTACGTGTTCTCCTTGATGCACCACTTGCCACTACAAGGTACGTGTTCTCCTTGATGCACCACTTGCAACTACAAGGTACGTGTTCTTCTTGATGCACCACTCGCCACTACAAGGTACGTGTTCTCCTTGATGCACCACTCACAACTACAAGGTACGTGTTCTCCTTGATGCACCACTCACCAATACAAGGTACGTGTTCTCCTTGATGCTGAGTGACTGATGCACCACTCACAACTCCAAGGTATGTGTTCTCCTTGATGCACCACTCGCCACTCCAATGTACGTGTTCTCCTTGATGCTGAGTGACTGATGCACCACTCACAACTACAAGGTACGTGTTCTCCTTGATGCACCACTCACAACTACAAGGTACATGTTCTCCTTGATGCACCACTCACAACTACAAGGTACGTGTTCTCCTTGATGCACCACTCACAACTACAAGGTACGTGTTCTCCTTGATGCACCACTCACCAATACAAGGTACGTGTTCTCCCTGATGCACCACTCACAACTACAAGGTACATGTTCTCCTTGATGCACCACTCGCAACTACAAGGTACGTGTTCTCCTTGATGCACCACTCGCCACTACAAGGTATGTGTTCTCCTTGATGCACCACTCGCAACTACAAGGTACGTGTTCTCCTTGATGCACCACTCGCAACTACAAGGTACGTGTTCTCCTTGATGCACCACTCACAACTACAAGGTACGTGTTCTCCTTGATGCACCACTCGCCACTACAAGGTACGTGTTCTCCTTGATGCACCACTTGCAACTACAAGGTATGTGTTTTCCTTGATGCACCACTTGCAACTACAAGGTACGTGTTCTTCTTGATGCACCACTTGCAACTACAAGGTACGTGTTTTCCTTGATGCACCACTTGCAACTACAAGGTACGTGTTTTCCTTGATGCACCACTTGCAACTACAAGGTACGTGTTCTCCTTGATGCACCACTCGCAACTACAAGGTACGTGTTCTCCTTGATGCACCACTCGCAACTACAAGGTACGTGTTTCCTTGATGCACCACTTGCAACTACAAGGTACGTGTTTTCCTTGATGCACCACTTGCAACTACAAGGTACGTGTTCTCCTTGATGCACCACTTGCAACTACAAGGTACGTGTTCTCCTTGATGCACCACTTGCAACTACAAGGTACGTGTTTTCCTTGATGCACCACTTGCAACTACAAGGTACGTGTTCTCCTTGATGCACCACTTGCAACTACAAGGTACGTGTTCTCCTTGATGCACCACTTGCAACTACAAGGTACGTGTTCTTCTCGATGCACCACTTGCAACTACAAGGTACGTGTTCTTCTTGATGCACCACTCACAACTACCACAACAACCCAGCGAAAACGACAACATTGCATTTCCTGCTGTTCACGATGAAACAATGTGCCATTCTGGTGTTATTTGACCGATCTCCATGAAATAAAAAGTATTTGTCGATAGAATAAGGTCTTCCGGTCGGGACCACAAGGGCATATCAGTGATCTGGTCGTTTGTACCTAGTTTCTCGTTGATGTTTCTGCATGCATGTTTCATTTCTGTTGGTTGCCGTTAGTAAACATTACTTAATATATGACCATAGGCCAAAAAAAAAAAATTGTGTCTGTGGCTCAAAGCACATAATGTCTTCTATAAAATGTTTTCTTATTTTTGTTTAATTATCAAAGCACTGGTATGTCTGTCTGTGGATTCACCATGAGACAAAATGACCCACTTCTATTCTATTTTCAGGACAGCTCTATTATTTGCCCATGGAGATTTGAGATGGGATAAATGCCATATTTTGATCTCGCGTTCCACGACGCCAGATCTCATAAAAATGGTGTCAAAACTGGACGAGTTTATACGACAGCAGTGTACGAGCAGTAAAAGGGCCCTAGGGGCCATGGGACCCATACCCACCAGCGTTAGACAGAAGATGGCGGAAAAACATAAATCTGGAGATGAAGAATCACGTATGTAATTTTTGAATCAATCCATTCAATAACTAAACAATCCATTCAATAACTAAACAATACATTCAATAACTAAACAATACATTCAATAGCTAAACAATACATTCAATAGCTAAACAATACATTCAATAACTAAACAGTCCATTCAATAACTAAACAATACATTCAATAACTAAACACTACATTCAATAGCTAAACAATACATTCAATAGCTAAACAATACATTCAATAACTAAACAATCCATTCAATAACTAAACAATCCATTCAATAACTAGACAATACATTCAATAACTAAACAATCCATTCAATAATTAAACAATCCATTCAATAACTAAACAATCCATTCAATAACTAAACAATCCATTCAATAACTAAACAATCCATTCAATAACTAAACAATCCATTCAATAACTAAACAATCCATTCAATAAGTAAACAATCCATTCAATAAGTAAACAATCCACTCGTTAAGTAAACAATACATTCAATAACTAAACAATACATTCAATAACTAAACAATACATTCAATAACTAAACAATACATTCAATAAGTAAACAATACATTCAATATCTAAACAATACATTCAATAACTAAACAATACATTCAATAACTAAACAATACATTCAATAGCTAAACAATACATTCAATAACTAAACAATCCATTCAATAACTAAACAATCCATTCAATAACTAAACAATACATTCAATAACTAAACAATACATTCAATAACTAAACAATCCATTCAATAACTAAACAATCCATTCAATAACTAAATAAGTCATTTAATAACTTAATAATCGTGTAAATGGCTTTGTCAATGCTTTGTTCTCAACCACTAGATGTTTTTTTTTACGTTTATTTATCGTCGCTACCGGTTACCCATATGAGCGACGCCTCCTGAAGAGATTAGTCATTTTAGATTTTTGGAGGATAGTGCAATGATACAGACAGAGACCCATTCCAGAATCTCCTCTGGTTCTTTTACGTGCACGGTGTAAGCACCGACACGAGACCCTGGTTTAAAGTTCCATCTGAAAGACTGTTAATTTTATAAGGGTCAGATGTGTGATCGAACCTGCGATCCCTGGATTCCCAGTCCAGCGTGTTACCACTGGACTACGTATCTGTCTGATGACCCCTGTTGAATTAGAGTCAGCAAAGTTCAAGGTCAAATATCAAGGTTCTGTTGACCTTCAGCAGTGTATGTTTGGAAACATTGCTACAGATAATGTCACCTACTTCCCCCAAACTTTGTATAGTTTATAGAAAATTTATTTTAGCTCGATTGCAAAACAAGTTCTTACAACTTATATAAATAGTTGTTGATCGTTATAAATACATCTCATTTATCTGTATGTCAATGGTGGTTTATAGTATCACACTTGCAGCAGTGGATGCGCGTTCGCTTCAGGTGCGAAAAGTCCGGAGTTCGAGCCCCGCTGGAGCCGTTACGATTGTGCCCTTAGGCAAGGCATTTAAATTCCACATTGCCTCTTCTCTCTCCTTCATGGCGATGGATTCCATCAGGAATGAGGTCTCGAGAGTGATTAATATAAGTTAAAAGAACTTGTTTCGCAATCGAGCTAAACTAAATTTGTATAAACTTTTTTAGTATCACACTTAATCAATGTACTATATATGTTTGCTAAATGTCTGCTGTTTCAGTTCTATCGGAATTAAGTCATCATCGTCACTGGCAGAGGGCGCTGCGTAACATCACCGGCTGTAGATTCTCCATGTTACCAGCCATGCTGCCTAAAGAGGGTATGATCCTCGGAGGCACGGTGACCTTGAGGGGTAACAACTTGACTTTGGGATGCTTCCACGGGATAAACTTCCGGGCAAAGTCGTGGGCTCTGTTCACCATGAGGGAGCCGTACATTAGCTTTACAACTGAAGCCCAGAAAACCAGTGATGAAGGTAAAGTAGTATAGGACAGTAGAGTGAAAGGACATTTGTTTGTTTCAGTGAATGATCGAATTATATTTCACAGAATGAACATTGAAAGCATTATTATGATGAGTGGCGGCTTTATTCACGAGTGGCGGCTTTATTCACGAGTGGCGGCTTTACTCACGAGTGGCGGTTTTATTCACGAGTGGCGGCTTTATTCACGAGTGGCGGCTTCACGAGTGGCTTCACAAGTGGCTTCACGAGCGGCTTCACGAGTGGCTTCATAAGTGGCTTCACGAGCGGCGGCTTCATGAGTGGCGGCTTCATGAGCGGCTTCACGAGTGGCCATACAAGTGGCTTCACGAGTGGCGGCTTCACTAGTGGCTTCACGAGTGGCGGCTTCACTAGTGTCTTCACGAGTGGCTTCACGAGTGGCTAGCTGATTATAATAGCTTTCTATGTTCATGAGTGAAATAATATTAGATCATTCACTTAAAGCGACACTACATCGAGCTAAAATAAATTTGTATAAATTAAAATGTTTTGAATGAATACTTTATGGGAAGCAACTTGAATGTTGTTTAATCTGTATTTACAGATACGCATATAGTACAAGACCTGTCATTCTACGTGGGACACAATCTAACATCACATCAGGAGAGAAACATGGCCAACGTGCTGAAGATGTCACGAGGACATACCATGCCACCTACGTTCACCAACGCTCATGAATGGTTCCACTACGCATTCTCCACTAGCGAGATTAAAGGTGAAATACCCATTAGCGTCTTAGTTCATTTACAAGTTTCCACCATGCTACCTGTTTTTCGGTGCACTCAACAAAATAGCTGTGAAATGGAACTTTAAAAAACACCTGTGATTTTCCAAAAAAAGAACAAATATTTAGTTAAAAATAACCAAAATATGGATTATAATTCCTTTCCCACATCATAATCATTGTGAGTTCGCTCCCCTTGGTTGAGTGATCTAGATGCTCCTCTTATGAAAAATGGATAATGGCATTGACCGGCGCCTATATGTATGAACCTGATTAAGGTAAATTTACAGAATTAAAATTTGGCTACATTGTGAAACGTGTTCTTTAGGCATCAGTCAAATCACTGAAGTCGTGGTAGCGCATTCGCTTCAGGTGCGAAAGGAACAGAGTTTGTGCCCGCGGGAGCCGTTACGATTGTGCCCTTCCTTAGGCAATGCATTTAAATTCCAAGTCTCGTGAATGATTAATAACATAAGTTGTAAGAACTTGTTTCGCAATCAAGTTAAAATAAATTTGTATAAACTAATGAAATCACTCTGAGATTAGAGGTGTCATTGATGAAAAATAAATGTATAGATATACGGACAGACGAATATCGATGATATATCAATATATCAACTGCCAGATAGTAAACAGTAGAAATAAGTTTAGCATGGTAGTGCTGGCATCGTCGGGTTAAATATGCTTACTGTATGATTCTTAAACTTGTTGCTTCGTTTTTATGTATTCCTTAATAGAGTGATGGAACCTATGCTCGGCGTATTCCTATGCTCGGCGTATTTTTTCCATTTACATCCGTATTTAAAATATTTAAATAGTTTTAACCTATTTTCGTTGACAGAGGTGAAGCATGGTTCAATATCAGTCCGTTGTGCGTACCAGTAGCCTAATGCAACTGTCACCTGACTGGTTCAGTAGCCGAATATAAACAGACAACTTGTCGGGAAATTTTTTCCCACCGAAATGTACGGTTTATGAGCATTTCAGGTGGCTATCCGGATTGGGGAAAAAATGTACAAATAACCAGAAAAAAAAAGTTTCTTATGAGTTGTAATATTGTTAGTTATTGATGTTACTAAGTCAAAATAATATATTCAACATTTACCCATGCATAAATTAAAAAATTCATGTCGCCGTGCATAGGTGCCCTAAAGTATCTAGTTCCCCATGGAAACAGGTGCCGTTGCGATAGCTGTATTTAGGCGCATGGTTACGTAATGAAGCTAAAATTTTCAACAACAATTTTATGAAAGTTGTGTTCACAACTTAAGAAAATAATAATATACAGCAAGTGCATTTAACTTTTTTTATAGGCCATGATATGTAGGATATATGCCGAGCATAGGTTCCACCACTCTATTATTTGCTTGTCCGTTTTCCTCCAAAAAACCAAACTTGTTCCAAACCTAATTTTTTTGTATCATCTTGACGCGCTACTCACCATTTTTGTTGTGTACCATTGTGGGGTATGGTTTAAAGGTACGAATCAACACCTCGTTGTCACCCTTGGGTTAGGCACAACTAATAGTAGGATACGGCATGCCTTAAATACTTCAAATGGAATATTATTAAAGCGACACTACATTGGTGAAAACTCAAATTTCTACAGAATGTAATTTTCTATTATATGATTTTAATTCTTTTCAAAATATTTGCCTCAAATACCGAGTATTTCAACTAATAAAGAAACGTCGTATGTTGACATAACAAGGAAATGTAAATACGGTCAACAACATCCATGTGTAATACAACACGTGTGGCACGAATAGCACGATTTATGGTACAGATTTACCATTATATCTCACTTTTATGCCTAGCATATTTATTTTTAGACTAATCAAATTTAAATTATATCTATGCGGCATCACACGTTTAGACTCCAGATAATCAAATGTCAATTTAGGAGCATGGCTAACCATTGTATATAATCCTACTTTCACTTGTGTTAGAGTTTGTAGTCCACAAAAACCCTATTGATTCAATGTTTTAGTGTTCGAATTACTACGGAAGAATTTGTATTAGCAATGCATTTATACGTAAAAAAATACATTTTTTGCATTTTGCAATGTAATGTCGCTTTAAACTAAGCAACAAAATTTTTAAAAATGTATGCTATGATCAGTGTACAGTAAAGCCTGTCTTAAGCAGCCAGCCAAGAGAGTTATGGGAAAATGGGTGTTTAGTCAAGGTGGCTGCTCAATAGAGGTTAATTGTTGAACAATTTGCCGCATTTGGGAATATTATAACTGGTTACTTAATACAGGATGGCTGCTTAATAGAGGTGACCACTAACACAGGTTTGATTGTAGCTGTCCACCTCCGTGGTCGAGTGGTTACGGTCGCTGACTTGTATACCACTGTAACCTATCATCACTGATGGTCACGTGTTCGAACCCGCTCAGGCCGTGTCTCATTTATATGAAAAAGTTGGCAGTTTCTTACGGAGGTTGGTGCACCCAAGTACTGGTTAACCGTTGGAGCCTGCCCAGGAAAGGTGTTGATAGGTAAACTGCCCGCCGGCGATATAGCCAGAAATGGTGCTGATGCAGGCGTAAAACCCGAAATATAACATAACATTGATTGTAGCTAGATGTGACGTCTACTCCTGTAATAGTTTGAACGTCATCTTTTCCAGATCTAGATGCATTTCCCAGAATGCAGCGTACCGGGAGTGAAAGTCCGCTGGACTATCGTAAGCGTAAGCACATAGACTATAACCATGACACGGAGATGATTTTTGCCCTGCCCTCGCTTCAGCTACAACTTCGAACCAAGCATCATCAAGTGGAGCAGGAACCAGTTGATGGCGGTAATACATTTTTATTTTATTTAAACTTTATTTATTTTACAACAATTGCGAAGCAAGTTCTAACAACTTATATTAATCATTCTCGTTGGCGCGGATGAAAGCGTAAATGTGCTCATTCGTGTGGGAGGAAACCGGAGTACCTGGTGAAAACCCACCTGTCCGATCTGGCGACCAGCGTACCATCTCATGTACTTCCCGGTCCGAGGATCGAACCCGGGTTGCATTGGTGAGAAGCGAACGTGCTAACCACTGCGCCAATCGGACAGGTAATACATTTAATGGTTCCATGTTCTTAGTCACTTCTATGTAATTATAAAATGTATGACCAAATGGAGATCAAGTTAGAACATTTAATTGGTAGAGCATCTGACCCTTAGAACATTTAACTGGTAGAGCATCTGACCCTTAGAACATTTAACTGGTAGAGCATCTGACCCTTAGAACATTTAACTGGTAGAGCATCTGACCCTTAGAACATTTAACTGGTAGAGCATTTGACTGGTAGAGCATCTGACCATTAGAACATTTAGCAAGTTTGTGTAATCCAGTGTATTTCTTGCAGACCCTAAGCCGGTTGTTGAGTGCAGTTTTGTAACGGAATTTGAAGATCATATATACGTTGCCATGGATGCAGAGGTGTTCTTGTTTATACATGACCTTGTTATGTCATACATAAATGAGAAAGACAAAGGTACGGTATAGTTTAGCATGTATAAGAAATTTTACTAGTAATATTTAATATACCGTAGATACTCATAGGTATATCGCGTTTATAACTCGTGATGTATTCCTATGGATCTTCGCATTTAAAAACCTGATTGGCTCGAATGTCTCACTTGTATGCAGTTCTCCGATAGAATATCACAGTGTAATTTTCATTCTGTTCACCTGGCTGGCTGCTTAAGACAGGTTTGACTGTATATAGATGTATTTAATACATGCCTACGTAGTTTGTTTTCGCTAAAAGTAATGTGGTTCTTGTAACTATGTAAGACAGTTTTCTCGAATTAAGGCAGGTTTCTTCCATTTCTAAATGTTTCCTTTACTGATTATAGGAACAAAATGTTTCCTTTACTGATTATAGGAACAAAATGTTTCCTTTACTGATTATAGGAACAAAATGTTTCATCTACTGATTATAGGAACAAAATGTTTCCTTTACTGATTATAGGAACAAAATGTTTCCTTTACTGATTATAGGAACAAAATGTTTCCTTTATTGATTATAGGAACAAAATGTTTCCTTTACTGATTATAGGAACAAAATGTTTCCTTTACTGATTATAGGAACAAAATGTTTCCTTTACTGATTATAGGAACAAAATGTTTCCTTTACTGATTATAGGAACAAAATGTTTCCTTTACTGATTATAGGAACAAAATGTTTCCTTTACTGATTATAGGAACAAAATGTTTCCTTTACTGATTATAGGAACAAAATGTTTCCTTTACTGATTATAGGAACAAAATGTTTCCTTTACTGATTATAGGAACAAAATGTTTCCTTTACTGATTATAGGAACAAAATGTTTCCTTTACTGATTATAGGAACAAAATGTTTCCTTTACTGATTATAGGAACAAAATGTTTCCTTTACTGATTATAGGAACAAGAACTGTGGTAGGAGCTAGTGCTAAATCTTCCAAATCACAGGTCGATACAGATAAAAAGAAAGTGATTGATCCAGTTACCGTGTTACAACAAGATTGGAGGGAATATGAATGTAATACATGGCACCTGGAACCTACTGTTAGGTAAGTTACCGTGTTACAACAAGAGGGAATATGGATGTATAACATGGCACCTGGAACCTACAGTTAGGTAAGTTACCATGTTACAACAAGATTGGAGGGAATATGAATGTAAAATATGGTACCTGGAACCTACAGTTAGGTAAGTTACCATGTTACAACAAGATTGGAGGGAATATGGATGTATAACATGGCACCTGGAACCTACAGTTAGGTAAGTTACCATGTTACAACAAGAGGGAATATGGATGTATGACATAGGGAATATGGATGTATGACATGGCACCTGGAACCTACAGTTAGGTAAGTTACTGTGTTACAACAAGAGGGAATATGGATGTATAACATGGCACCTGGAACCTACAGTTAGGTAAGTTACCGTGTTACAACAAGAGGGAATATGGATGTAAAACATGGCACCTGGAACCTACAGTTAGGTAAGTTACTGTGTTACAACAAGAGGGAATATGAATGTAAAACATGGCACCTGGAACCTACAGTTAGGTAAGTTACTGTGTTACAACAAGAGGGAATATGGATGTAAAACATGGCACCTGGAACCTACAGTTAGGTAAGTTACTGTGTTACAACAAGAGGGAATATGGATGTATGACATGGCACCTGGAACCTACAGTTAGGTAAGTTACTGTGTTACAACAAGAGGGAATATGGATGTAAAACATGGCACCTGGAACCTACAGTTAGGTAAGTTACTGTGTTACAACAAGAGGGAATATGGATGTAAAACATGGCACCTGGAACATACAGTTAGGTAAGTTACCATGTTACAACAAGAGGGAATATGAATGTAAAACATGGCACCTGGAACCTACAGTTAGGCAAGTTACCATGTCACAACAAGAGGGAATATGAATGTAAAACATGGCACCTGGAACCTACAGTTAGGCAAGTTACCATGTCACAACAAGAGGGAATATGGATGTATAACATGGCACCTGGAACCTACAGTTAGGTAAGTTACCGTGTTACAACAAGAGGGAATATGAATGTAAAACATGGCACCTGGAACCTACAGTTAGGTAAGTTACTGTGTTACAACAAGATTGGAGGGAATGTGAATGTAAAACATGGCACCTGGAACCTACAGTTAGGTTACCTAAGTTACCGTGTTACAACAAGATTGGAGGGAATGTGAATGTAAAACATGGCACCTGGAACCTACAGTTAGGTAAGTTACCGTGTTACAACAAGAGGGAATATGGATGTATAACATGGCACCTGGAACCTACAGTTAGGTAAGTTACCGTGTTACAACAAGAGGGAATAGGATGTAAACATGGCACCTGGAACCTACAGTTAGGTAAGTTACCGTGTTACAACAAGAGGGAATATGGATGTAAAACATGGCACCTGGAACCTACAGTTAGGTAACCAGTTACTGTGTTACAACAAGAGGGAATATGGATGTATAACATGGCACCTGGAACCTACAGTTAGGTAAGTTACCGTGTTACAACAAGAGGGAATATGGATGTATAACATGGCACCTGGAACCTACAGTTAGGTAAATGATTGATCCAGTTACTGTGTTACAACAAGAGGGAATATGGATGTATAACATGGCACCTTGAACCTACAGTTAGGTAAATGATTGATCCAGTTATTGTTGAATGAAATTTTCTTTGGAGCTGTGTGTATATACATGTATACAACATGTTTTCTGGAGGACTAAATGTAATGTTGATGTAACTTATGTTGCCCCTCCGGAGTACCCGGGTAGAGAATTTTATTTTAGCTCGATTCCAAAACAAGTTCTTACACCTTATATTAATCACTCTCAATACCTCATTCCTGATGGAATCCATCGCCACGAGGGAGAGAGAGAGGAGGCATGTGGAATTTAAATGCCTTGCCTAAGTGCACAATCGTAACGGCTCCAGCGAGGCTATCTCGACTTCCACAGATCATACAGCTGTGAGGGGTAAGAGGTTTTAAACCATTCTGCCGTGGAGAACACAATATAACCATACATTATAATACTGACATCTTAGATTATTTTGCTGTTTCTATATCCAGCCAATTGTTTTGTTTATCAGATTTATACACTGGGCAGGCCGGCAGATTGACCCGGTTGGTGTGGACTATATCCTCCAGAAGCTAGGCTTTACCCATGCTGTCACCATACCCAAGTGGATGCAACGAGGTTTCATGGACCCATCTGATAAAATACTCTCCTTGCTCGTCAACAAACTGATAGTCATGTTACGAGAGAATACAGACACTGCCCAAAAGTCATGAAGTATCTCAGTGTTGTAGCCTATGTCACAGTCATGTTACGAGAGAATACAGACACTGCCCAAAGAATACAAGTTGTGAACTGTAGTGTAGCAATGTAAGAACAGACAAATAGCGATATGTGGTACAAGCACCGTGAACTGTCGTATAGCGATATGTGGTGCAAGCACCGTGAACTGTCGTATAGCGATATGTGGTACAAGCACCGTGAACTGTCGTATAGTGATATGTGGTACAAGCATCATGAACTGTCGTATAGCGATATGTGGTACAACCACCGTGAACTGTCGTATAGTGATATGTGGTACAACCATCGTGAACTGTCGTATAGTGATATGTGGTACAACCATCGTGAACTGTCGTATAGCGATATGTGGTACAAGCACCGTGAACTGTCGCATAGCGATATGTGGTACAAGCACCGTGAACTGTCGTATAGCATTATGTGGTACAAGCACCGTGAACTGTCGTATAGCGATATGTGGTACAAGCACCGTGAACTGTCATATAGCCATATGTGGTACAACCATCGTGAACTGTCGTATAGCGATATGTGGTACAAGCACCGTGAACTGTCGTATAGCGATATGTGGTACAAGCATCGTGAACTGTCGTATAGTGATATGTGGTACAAGCACCGTGAACTGTCGTATAGTGATATGTGGTACAAGCATCGTGAACTGTCGTATAGTGATATGTGGTACAAGCACCGTGAACTGTCGTATAGTGATATGTGGTACAAGCACCGTGAACTGTCGTATAGTGATATGTGGTACAACCATCGTGAACTGTCGTATAGTGATATGTGGTACAACCATCGTGAACTGTCGTATAGTGATATGTGGTACAAGCACCGTGAACTGTCGTATAGTGATATGTGGTACAAGCACTGTGAACTGTCGTATAGCTATATGTGGTACAAGCATCATGAACTGTCGTGAAATATAGCGAAGTAACAACAGACATAGTGATATGTGGTACAAGCATCATGAACTGTCGTGAAATATAGCGAAGTAACAACAGACATAGCGATATGTGGTACAAGCATCATGAACTGTCGTGAAATATAGCGAAGTAACAACAGACATAGTGATATATAGATATGTGGGTATTGCATGATGACAATTGTCATTTACTATAAATATTCACTTTATTAGCGACAGACACGTGCAATGTTATGCGAGACTCGCGTAATCCATCTAGTTGTCCTGTTGTAAGACACACACACATATATGATGGCCTATTTCGTATAATTTTATAGTATGGTTGTGTCGTTTATGCAGCCCATTTCTTTCAACCAAAGTATTTATATGTGTTTACAACAGCATTTAATGTGATTATCCCGGCTCAAACTGAGCATTCTGATTGGTTGCAGCTTGTTAATCCAGGATTCAACCAATACCTGGTGCAGGAGAGTTGTTGCAGCTTGTTAACCCAGGTTTCAACCAATCCCTGGTGCTTGAGAGTTGTTGTAGCTTATTGCAAATCCAGGTTTTAACCAATCCCTGGTGCTTGAGAGTTGTTGCAGCTTACAGGTTTCAACCAATCCCTGGTGCTTGAGGAGAGTGCTTGCAACTTATTGTTAATCCAGGTTTCAACTAATCCCTGGTGCTTGAGAATGCTTGCAGCTTGTTGTTAATCCAGGTTTCAACTAATCCCTGGTGCTTGAGGAGAGTGCTTGCAACTTATTGTTAATCCAGGTTTCAACTAATCCCTGGTGCTTGAGAATGCTTGCAGCTTGTTGTTAATCCAGGTTTCAACTAATCCCTGGTGCTTGAGGAGAGTGCTTGCAACTTATTGTTAATCCAGGTTTCAACTAATCCCTGGTGCTTGAGAATGCTTGCAGCTTGTTGTTAATCCAGGTTTCAACCAATCCGTTCGTCCGCCTCCGTGGTCGAGTGGTTAAGGTCGCTGACTTGTATACCACTGTAACCTATCATCACTGATGGTCACGGGTTCGAGCCCCGCTCAGGCCGTGTCTCATTTATATGAAAAGTTGGCAGTTTCTTACGGAGGTTGGTGCACCCAAGTACTGGTTAACCGCTGGAGCCTGCCCAGGAAAGGTGTTGTTAGGTAAACTGCCCGCCGGCGATATAGCCCAAAATGGTGCTGATGCAGGCGTAAAACCCGAATCATAATAATAATTCAACCAAATCCCTGGTGCTTGAGGAGAGTGCTTGCAACTTATTGTTAATCCAGGTTTCAACCAATCCCTGGTGCTTGAGGAGAGTGCTTGCAACTTATTGTTAATCCAGGTTTCAACCAATCCCTGGTGCTTGAGGAGAGTGCTTGCAACTTATTGTTAATCCAGGTTTCAACCAATCCCTGGTGCTTGAGAATGCTTGCAGCATAAATGCACAAATATGCAGCAACATTAAAACTGTTAAATATGCAGCTAATTAAAACTGTTAATTATGCCACAAATTAAAACTGTTAAATATGCAGCAAATTAAACATATTACATGTGTGGCAATTAAAACCTAAATATGCAGCCATTTTAGAACTGTTAAATATGCGGCAAATTAATATTGTCAAATATGCAACAAATTATTAGCATTTAAGTATGTATCAAACTTTAGACAGACGGATGACTTTGTGGGAAACCTTAATGTTTTAATATTAATCATAATTTGTTTTTATTATAAAAAGCTAGAAATTTATACAAAATTGTATATAATTGTATGTATATATAGAGAGAAACTGTGACGAGTTTTCGTTTCATATAAACTTTTATTAGACAAGTTCACAAAAAATGTTATCCTGTGGACGAGCTTAATTAAAAGTTGATGTGAAATGAAAACTAGTGAAAAATGTTTTTTTAAAAGATTTTCCCATGGCCCCGCTAGATTCATTGACCTTCCCACAGCCCCGCTAAATTCATTGACCTTCCCACAGCCCCGCCAAATTCATTGACCTTCCCACAGCCCCGCTAAATTCATTGACCTTCCCACAGCCCCGCTAAATTCATTGACCTTCCCACAGACCCGCTAGATTCATTGACCTTCCCACAGACCCGCTAGATTCATTGACCTTCCCACAGCCCCGCTAGATTCATTGACCTTCCCACAGCCCCGCTAGATTCATTGACCTTCTCATGTTTGTCTTCACATTGAAGACACGTGAAACTCATCGACTGGACTCATATTTTCGTCCATGTTTGTAGGTGTGGAGTTATTCAAGTGATGCGGTACCATTTCTTACATTGTTTGTGTGTGTTTGCTAGTGTGTGTAATATAAAGACGATTCGTAGTGGTTATATTAATTCGGAGACGTGCTAGGTTGTGGGATAAAATATATATACTAAATACTGTCGGCTATATCTGCACAATCAATGTCTTAATTAAATGTTATTTTTATTGAAGTGATGCGTAATTACCGGTTCGTAGAGTAAATAATTGATCTCATACAATCATAATTGTGTAAATTGTTTTGTGTGTACATGTACAGTGAAACCCCTCTAAACTGGAACCCCCTCTAAACTGGAACCCCTCTAAACTGGAACCCCCTCTAAACTGGAAACCCCTCTAAACTGGAACCCCCTCTAAACTGGAAACCCCTCTAAACTGGAACCCCCTCTAAACTGGAACCCCCTCTAAACTGGAAACCCCTCTAAACTGGAACCCCCCACTGTATCATTTTTTATTTATTATTTATCATCGCCATTGCCCTTTGGCTATTTGGTCATTTTATATTTTGGAGGGTAGTGCAAGCAAGATACAGATGCTCCAATGTAACCCAGGGATCGCAGGTTCGATCCCCCGTCTGACCCTAATAAAATTAACAGTCTTTCAGATGGGACGTTAAACCGCGGTCTCGTGTCGGTGCTTTACACTGTGCACGTAAAAGAACCAGAGGAGACTCTGTAATGGGTCTCTGTCTGTATCATTGCACTATCCTCCAAAATCTAAAATTACTAATCTCTTCAGGAGGCGTCGCTCATATGGGCAATCGGGAGCGACGATAAATAAATGTAAAACACACAGATGCTCCAATTCCAGAGACCAGCATCCCTCATTTTAAATAGCTCCGATTACAGGAGTCCTCGTGTTTATATTACCATCGGAAAAAATTGTTATAATAGTATGGTCAGACTGGGGATCGAACATGCAATCACTGGATCAGCAGTCCAACATGTTAACCACTTGATCACTGGCCAATCTGTAGCATAAGTGGTAATATGCTCTTCAAATATAAACAAATCGTCACAGTGGAGTAGTGGGCGCGCAGTGAGTAGCCATTAGTGTTGTGCAAAGAAGTACAAATAATATATTGTTTTATACTTTATACGACATCTAACATTATGTACTTTGAAACTTTTATTTGTTTTAAAATCCTTTTGTGTTTTTATTCAGATTTTAGTGCAATACCTCTATGTTCTATGTATGTTCTATGTTTACTCATGTTATATGTATACTTATGTTCTATGTATACTCTTATGTTCTATGTATACTCTTATATTATATGTATACTATTATGTTCTATGTATACTATTATGTTCTATGTATACTATTATGTTCTATGTATACTATTATGTTCTATGTATACTTATGTTCTATGTATACTCTTATGTTCTATGTATACTCTTATGTTCTATGTATACTCTTATGTTCTATGTATACTTATGTTCTATGTGTACTCTTATGTTATATGTGTACTCTTATGTTCTATGTATACTTATGTTCTATGTATACTTATGTTCTATGTATACTTATGTTCTATGTATACTCTTATATTCTATGTATACTTATGTTCTATGTATACTCTTATATTCTATGTATACTTATGTTCTATGTATACTCTTATATTCTATGTATACTTATGTTCTATGTATACTCGTATGTTCTATGTATACTCTTATGTTCTATGTATACTCTTATGTTCTATGTTATACTCTTATGTTCTATGTATACTCTTATGTTCTTGTTATGTTATATGTTATGTTCTATGTATACTATTATGTTCTATGTATACTCTTATGTTCTATGTATACTCTTATGTTCTATGTATACTTATGTTCTATGTATACTATTATGTTCTATGTATACTATTATGTTCTATGTATAGTTATGTTCTATGTATACTTATGTTCTATATATACTATTATGGTCTATGTATACTTATGTTCTATGTATAGTTATGTTCTATGTATACTATTATGTTCTATGTATACTTATGTTCAATGTATACTTATGTTATATGTATACTTATGTTCTATGTATACTTATGTTCTATGTATACTTATGTTCTATGTATACTCTTATGTTATGCCGAATACATGCTGCATTGAGACGTAGTCCGGTGTTGATGATTGGAAATCATGATTGGTGTCTTGTATTATGCAACTTTGGCACCATGCTAGGCACATACAGTAAACGTTACTACTAATGTTTGCCGAGAACATATTTGTCTAGTACATTATTTGTATTTCATAAAACATTTTGTATAACCGACTTGCCGCATTACAATGTACATCCTTGAATGGTCATGTACAATTTTAACAAGAAAAAACTATTACATATTTATACATATAAATATGTAATAGAAGGACGATTGAACATTTACTCTGCATAATACACACTCGGATAGTGTATTTAGTGAATGCATATAAATTATAAAATGCATACTTCAGTAATTAAATGCAAACATGTTGACAATAACATGAAACCCTGTCCAGCATAATAGTATATACCACATCCCTGATAGAACATCCGCAAATCATATGGGAACCAATTATTTGTTGCAGAATTTCAACTAGATAAATAGATTGACCTGGCCATTTCTGGATTCGAGCTCAAGCCGGTATTTATATGCGCACACCAGTGAAAGCTTGGAACTAGTTCCCTGAAAACAATTGGACAATTTTAATACCTACAATACGAATATATAGCAGTAATTCTTAAGATGCAACTATAATCCACTTAAATTGACATAACGGTAGCATGTATATGATATGTTGTCCAGCACATGTACATACTGGTAGCATGTATATGATATGTTGTCCAGCACATGTACATACCGGTAGCATGTATATGATATGTTGTCCAGCACATGTACATACTGGTAGCATGTATATGATATCATGTTGTCCAGCACATGTACATACTGGTAGCATGTATATGATATCATGTTGTCCAGCACATGTACATACCGGTAGCATGTATATGATATCATGTTGTCCAGCACATGTACATACTGTGTTTGTTTGTGTGTGTTTGGTAGCATGTATATGATATCATGTTGTCCAGCACATGTACATACCGGTAGCATGTATATGATATCATGTTGTCCAGCACATGTACATACCGGTAGCATGTATATGATATCATGTTGTCCAGCACATGTACATACTGGTAGCATGTATATGATATCATGTTGTCCAGCACATGTACATACTGGTAGCATGTATATGATATCATGTTGTCCAGCACATGTACATACCGGTAGCATGTATATGATATCATGTTGTCCAGTACATGTACATACTGGTAGCATGTATATGATATCATGTTGTCCAGCACATGCAAGTGGTGTCGTATTTTCATTAACTGGTATCACTGCATATACTTAAATCATCTTAATTGGTTAGTTATTGGTTAATATTTATGTAGTAGTCTTGTGAAGGAAAACTTTGAAGGCTAGCTAAATATTATGTTAACAGGTTTTATAATGCTAGCCTACTACACATATAGCCTGCAAGCGACGAAATAATCCAATGGCATAGCTGGTGCTGAATTGATGTGCAAGCCCAATGGTAGGATGGTTTGGGGGCATGTGACCCCCCACCCCACGATGAACTCTGGTGTATCTTCCAAAATATTTTTTGAGTAAAATAACTAGTAAATCGATAGCTAGATGGGCAACACCATTTGAAAAAAATTCAAATTTAATTTGCTCTACATAAAATTGAATTAAAATAGAGATTCTGAGATAATTCCTATCTAGTATCTCTCATAACACTCTCACATTGGAAACATTTTAATCAACACATATATCTACCATCAGTTAAACACTCTCACATTGGAAACATTTTAATCAACAGGTATATCTACCATCAGTTAAACACTCTCACATTGGAAACATTTTAATCAACAGGTATATCTACCATCAGTTAAACACTCTCACATTGGAAACATTTTAATCAACAGGTATATCTACCATCAGTTAAACACTCTTCATATATTTATCACTATTATTTTTCATTGCATGCAAATTGTATATGTATTACTATGATGATGAGCTATGTAATGCTTAAATCTAATAAACAATCTGTTCTGTTCTGTGTACATTTTTGGAAATATTTTCTTATGTTTTAAGACGTTCTTATGTATCATCATGTATTCATTTATGTTGCTATGCGCAAGTTATACAGTAATTTCCAGGAATAATGTGCAAGCCTGGGTTTTGTGGCGTAAAGCCAGCTACCCCACTGTAAATCTTGTATAATTACATTTTTCAAGCAATAGTAAATGTTTTATTATATGCACATATTTTTTATTGCATTGTTAAATTTAAATGAATATGTATCATTATGAGTATACTTAACCTTAATGGAAGATGAGCTATCCTAGGAATGGGCTGTCCTCATGTCAATCTGTCCTCGGGGCGAGCTATCTTCTGTGCGATCTGTCCTCGGGGCTAACTATCTTCTGTGCAATCCTCGGGGCGAGCTATCTTCTGTGTGATCTGTCCTCGGGGCGAGCTATCTTCTGTGCGATCTGTCCTCTGGGCGAGCTATCTTCTGTGCGATCTGTCCTCTGGGAGAGCTATCTTCTGTGCGATCTGTCCTCGGGGCGAGCTATCTTCTGTGCGATCTGTCCTCAGGGTGGCTATCTTCTGTGTGATCTGTCCTTGGGGCGAGCTATCTTATGTGAGATCTGTCCTCGGGGCGAGCTATCTTCTGTGCGATCTGTCCTCAGGGTGGCTATCTTCTGTGTGATCTGTCCTTGGGGCGAGCTATCTTATGTGAGATCTGTCCTCAGGGCGAGTTATCTTCTGTGAGATCTGTCCTCAGGGCGAGTTATCTTCTGTGAGATCTGTCCTCTGGGCGTGTTATCTTCTGTGAGATCTGTCCTCTGGGCGAGTTATCTTCTGTGAGATCTGTCCTCTGGGCGAGTTATCTTCTGTGTGATCTGTCCTCGGGGCGAGTTATCTTCTGTGATATCTGTCCTCTGGGCGAGTCATCTTCTGTACAGTCTGTCCTCAGGGCGAGTTATCTTCTGTGAGATATGTCCTCGGGGCGAGCTATCTTCTGTACAGTCTGTCCTCGGGGCGAGCTATCTTCTGTACAGTCTGTCCTCAGGGCGAACTATCTTCTGTACAGTCTGTCCTCGGGGCTAGCTATCTTCTGTGCAATCTGTCCTCGGGGCGAGCTATCTTCTGTGAGATCTGTCCTCGGGGCGAGTTATCTTCTGTGAGATCTGTCCTCTGGGCGAGTTATCTTCTGTGAGATCTGTCCTCAGGGCGAGTTATTTCTGTGAGATCTGTCCTCGGGGCGAGTTATCTTCTGTGAGATCTGTCCTCTGGGCGAGTTATCTTCTGTGAGATCTGTCCTCAGGGCGAGTTATCTTCTGTGAGATCTGTCCTCAGGGCGAGTTATCTTCTGTGAGATCTGTCCTCAGGGCGAGTTATCTTCTGTGAGATATGTCCTCGGGGCGAGCTATCTTCTGTACAGTCTGTCCTCGGGGCGAGCTATCTTCTGTACAGTCTGTCCTCGGGGCGAGCTATCTTCTGTACAGTCTGTCCTCGGGGCTAGCTATCTTCTGTGCAATCTGTCCTCGGGGCGAGCTATCTTCTGTGCGATCTGTCCTCGGGGCTAGCTATCTTCTGTGCGATCTGTCCTCAGGGCGAGCTATCTTCTGTGCGATCTGTCCTCAGGGCGAGCTATCTTCTGTGCGATCTGTCCTCGGGGCGAGCTATCTTCTGTGCGATCTGTCCTCGGGGCGAGCTATCTTCTGTGTGAACTGTCCTCAGGCAATCTGTCCTCGGAGCGAACTGTCATCGGTGTGAGCTATCCTCAGGGCTATACTGTGCTGTGAGCTGTCCTCGGCGTGATCTGTCCTCGGGGTGAGCTATCTTCTGTGGGAACTGTCCTCGGGCAATCTGACCTCGGAGCGAACTGTCATTGGTGTGAGCTATCCTCAGGGCTATACTGTGCTGTGAGCTGTCCTCGATGTGAGCTGTCCTCGGCGTGAGCTGTCCTCGGCATGAGATGTCCTCGGTGGGAGCTATACTATGGGGGAGCTATTCTCTGAGCTAGCTGTCCTCGGGGTGAGCTGACTTCATGGTGAGTTATCTTCGGGGGACTGGGTTGAGCTGCTATTTTGAAATTCAAGATGGCCATATTTTAAATCTATTGTGTGGATCATTTCAATGGTCCTCTTGTGTAATGTTATACTTGTCCTATTTAGTTAAGTGCATTTAGTCCCTTAAATTAATATACATATATCTCTTGTATGTAATACTCCATAATATGCTAATAAATGTTATTGTTATTATGTGACATAAATTACTAAAACAAAATAAACTAATAAATATAAACAAATTGGCGTCTTTTCTTTTTACCATTGTCAATCAGGGATATGGTTAT
>CM026391.1:91290109-91322986 GCA_014843695.1 Archivesica marissinica
ATCATACATACATACATACATACATACATACATACATACATACATACATACATACATACATACATACATACATACATACATACATACATACATACATACATACATACATACATACATACATACAATAAATTTGTATAAACTAAAGAGTATCTGTCTCGTTCAGGTATTAGAAGCACTTCCGGGTACAGATGAGCTTCGACCAGCTAAAGAATTTATTGCAGCCAAGACGTTTATCAACCACACAGCTTGTGAATGTCAGAGAGTGGAAGTTAAAACAAAGTAAGCCGTGACTGTCTATTAATTATGTAAATCCATGCATATTTGTTATTCTTATCCGTTCCTTATTTAGATTGCTCATCTTTTAGACCAATTTCTCATATTAGATTATATGTTCTGCGGGTATTTGTGTTAATGCAACGCCACTCGCGGAAATACAAATGTCGGTGATCACTCGATGAAATAAAACTCATAATAAACACAAATCTTCTTTAGCTTTTGTGATATCCAATATCTTTGTCTAATCAATAGTTGTCCTGTTTAGCCTCATTGCACTACTCGACACAACCGCACAACCACTTCTCGTACTGTGAACGTCCATAATAATAAGAAATAGTTCCTGTATAATTTTTAAGTTAGTTTCTGTTTGATGTCAAAATTAAAAACTACAAACAAAACAAATTCATTTGAATATATTCCGTAATAATTAACTGTTCGTGATAGTCAGAATAAAATAGCTAAGATACAAAAATACATCCGTTACCGCGCAGGAATACGAAACACAAGGTGGAAGAGAAAATTCCAGCTTTCACTGTTTCAAATATAAAGCATAAAAGAACACAGTTTTATCTTCTGTCCTGTTCTTCTAAGTTGTACTGGTCTTACAGTAGTGCTAAAATAAACAAAAATTAATTTTCACAATAATTATTTCATATTCATGGAAAGCTACAAACACCATCTTCTGTGACACATCACGGCTGTTCACTTAATTCGGTAGGAGCGGTTATTCAATCATAGTGTTGTCATGGAAGCGAATATTTACAACATGTATTTGTTTTAACGCTTAGTTTAAATATATTTTATTTTATCAATATTTACATCATGTTATAACATTAATATACAAGAACAAATGGATTAAATCGGAAGCTAGTAGCTTATTTAGATTTTCTCCATTTTAACGCTTAACCTGCCAATCACAACTAATCTCGCTTTTGCAAACAGCATAGAGCCAAATCAGGTGGCACAGAACGAACGCATAGAGCCAGATCAGACGGCACATAACTTGCCGTCTGATCAGGCTCTATGCTGTTTGCTATTCGCTTGTCTGAATAGCAAACAACATAGATCCTGATAAGACACGGCGTTGCAACTGGGCTGATCTGGATCTATGTTGTTTGCACATTCCGTCCAATTTATTCGACAGGTTAAGGGTTAATTGTACATATATTTGCTTGAATCTACAGTCAATTTGTGTTTCGTGCTTTCAGTTGCCATAGAAGCTGTCCGATGCAGTTTACAATGAAGCGTCCGGGGGTAGATTGTGAATGTATATGTGCGTCCGGTCATCGCAAATGCCACAAAATAAACAAAGGACTATTACCTTTAGATGAAAAGGACTTAGAGTAAGTATATGCTGCAACTAAATGCACGCTGGTAATGTGTCTGTTGAGTGTGTTTCTCTCGCATCCAAAACTATAATGATAGGCATAACAAGCTTACTGTAATATAAATCAAACATTATTCCTTACAGTCAATAATGTATCGAAGTCTGCAAGTTAACTTCTTTAAATCAAATTAAATGTCCCTGAGTGAGTGAGTGAGTGAGTGAGTGAGTGAGTGAGTGAGTGAGTGAGCATGCGTGCGTGCGTGCGTGTTTACGCTTATTTATCGTCGCTACCGGTTGCCCATATGAGCGACGCCTCCTGAAGTCATTTTAGATTTTTGGAAGATAGTGCAATGATAGGCCTACAGACAGCGACCCATTCCAGAGTCTCCTCTGGTTATTTTACGTGTACGATATAAAGCACCGACACGAGACCTCGGTTTAAAGTCATATCTGAAAGACTGTTAATTTTATTATGGTCAGACCGGGGATCCAACCCGCAATCCCTGGATTACCATGTCCCTGAGCGACATGCTCAACAGACAAGCTCTAGTCACACTCCAACTCTGCTAGACTGTCTGGGCATCTCTTCTGCAACCTTTTGTACTCACGTGACCCCAGTATGTGTTCAATATACTATTTGCATAACACTATCGGAGCTTGAATTAGTGTTCGCATTGTAGAGAACTATAATGTTACTATACAACCCACCTATATTAATATTCAAAATAATACAAGATAAGATAACTTATTGTGAGTCGGCATGACGTTTTACAATAAGAGACATCTCTAATGTCCTATTACCTCCTTGGCAGATAAAGTCTGATTCATCTTAAAATGTAAGTAGGTCCTTATAGTTGGAATCCTTTGTTTTTACTGTTGTTCCCTAATCAGATGTTGTGGTATGATAAATGTCATTTTATCAAAATCATGTTAATTAACTGATTACATTGTTTTACAAATAAGTACCAATTTCATATAATGTAGGAGATCTGTCGCGATATAGTAATTTAATAATCATATAAAGCGATAGTGGAATAAAATTGCTAGCATGTTTTGTGCAAAGGAAACAACGATAAAATCAGAGGAAAACACTTAATAGGACCTATTTACTTTTAGGGAGTATTCAGGGGCAGTCACTGACCGATGTCTCTCACTCATTAACATTAGCTCTGATGAGCTTTTATAACCGACTATATATAAACATATATACATTAATAACAAGAGTATATTGAGTGGAAAATAAAAAAATATATATGCCGTAGCCCTTTCCTTCATAGATATTTAGATTAATATACTATTATATCTCCATACAAACACCAGCCATTTAGCTATCATGCAATGGATACGTAGTCACCATATCTACCCCACCTCCATAGATATTACTGGGATTACATGAGATTTAGGTTAATATACTATTATATCTACATACAAACAACAGCCATTTAGCTATCATGCAATGGATACGTAGTCACCATATCTATCCCACCTCCATATATATTACTGGGATTACATGAGATTCTGACCTTTATTATGAACATTGGTGTAGCTACTACATTGTCAATGTATGACGTATTGTTAATGGCGTCAAGAGGTGCTTCTACGAGGAAAGGGTTAATGTATGTCGTATTGTTAATGGCGTCAAGAGGTGTTTCTACGAGGAAAGGGTTAATGTATGTCGTATTGTTAATGGCGTCAAGAGGTGCTTCTACGAGGAAAGGGTTAAAATAAACATACTATGATAAAACACGATTACACGTTTGGAGCATAAAATCAAAATAGACACAAGTTGAACATATATAGGATGCTAAATAACAAAATTAATCTTAAATAGGTACATTTTTATAAAAAATAATTAACTTTGTGAAACTTCAAACATGTGTTTATGAAATTTCACAATCCTAACTGTGCGCGAATGCAACTATTCCTCTGCTATGTACCAGTCTTGAATAAAATATTGTTTAAACTAACTATGTGAAACTTCAAACTTATGTGTTTATGAAATTGTCCAATAATTTCATTTACAGATGTATAAAAGAGGACAAATGTATAGTACCTAAATGCCTTTCCGGAGAGTTCGACATTTCTACCGGATTCTGTCCTCACTTCCGGCGACATGGGCGAAAACGAAGCAGAAAAGTCTGAATAAAAATCCGAATGGACATGATAGGAAGGTTCTGGCAGCAGACGACAGTGTCAGTGTGGGGGGTACAGTGGTAACAAATTACGAGATACAGCCAGTATGTGATATTCTCATAACTCCTTCGATATTATATACGCATAGCTATCATTGACGCGTCACAGTGCAGTTTTTATGCTATCTGCAAAGAATTGTGCATCTGCAAGAGAGTAATATTCAGAGATAAGTAAATCACGTTTGGAACGTGATGCGTGATGCCACATTGCAGCGACAAGCATGATATCACCAGAACATTATTATGAATGATCAAGGTCGTATATTTATGAACCAAAGTACGCTAACCTTCAGTGACATGAATGTAGCAATATTGGCTTATGTGATAAGCTGGGAGAACTGTTTGAAGCCGAGCAGACTATCACGGCATTCGGCAGCAGACATGTACTGGTTAATTAAATGTGTCATCGGTGACGAGCATCCCGTACCTCAGTGTTATTTCTGATATAATTTATTGTTTTATATACCATACCACAGCAGCATTGTTTTCATAGAAGATGAAGGGTATGTTATTGTATGCGCATGCGCATGCGCATCCGTTGAGATAAATATAAAGGTTCGTTTGGTATATGCTTTGCCGTACCTAAGTTATAATAACTTTGTATGTAAACCCTGAATATATAAGAGGAGATAAATTATATAATCTTTATAACATATGTTACTCTTTGTGAAATTAGCGTGGCGAAGGCAACACATGGACACTTTAGTGTCTATTTAATGCATTTCGTTTAAAACGAAAGACGAACATAAGACACGGATTTCCATCTTAGCTGATAAGAGTAGAACTGTGAGGTGCTACGTTCTTCGTTATTGTAGGTTCGTTTAAAGTCGCCTCCACCGAGGCATGTGGGCGACTGGTTTCTCTAAGACGTTTAGATGTGCTACGTTGCCTCTGGTCATATCAGGAGTAAGGCAACTTCTTTCTCTGGTCCAAGGTGACAAGTCCTGTGGTGGTGCTTGCTTCTTTCGAAAAGAGGTCCTTTGTAGGGTCACCCTCCTCATTGGGTTGGTCATCCCACAGCAGCATACAGCGGATCTGACAATTAGACATATGGTCGTCTCTGTCGCTCCAGGAACTGCCCATACCAACAACACCTCCGTTAAACAGCGTTGATGAATAGTGTGTTCCTTGTTACAAGTTAGGTGTTGTGTGTTGTATTGGACCCGGCCAGTAGTACGAGAAGAATATATCGCCGAGATGTGTTGTGATCTTTGAATAGGTGTCCTTTACAAAACAATGTTATACTGGATGCCAGATCGTGTGCGACTGTTGATGCTAAAGGTGTATAATAAGTGCGTGGAAATGATGCAAACGATAACTGTATATTCAAGATACATTGGTGATCCTAAAGCGTATTCCACTATTTCATTAACTCTTAAAATGCTTATCACAACAAATGTTGCGTTTGCATATAACATAGAGCAAGATCATACGGCACAGAACGTGCCTTTCTGATCAGGCTCTATGATGTTTGCTATTCGGATAGTGGAACTAAAACACTTTGCTGAATAGCAAACAACATAGATCCTGATCAGACGCGGCGCTACGCCGGTGCTGATGTGGATATATGTTGTTTGCACATTCCTTCCAATTTACAGTCAACCCTGTGTTAGTGTTCACTTCTATTAAGCAACCAACACGTATTAAGCAGCTAGTTTCCAAATTCCCAAATGGAGTTCGAGCTCCGCTGGAGCCGTTACGATTGTGCTCTGAGGCAAGGCATTTAAATACAACGTTGCCTCTTCTCTCTCCCTCGTGGCGATGGATTCCATCAGGAATGAGGTATCGAGAGTGATTAATATAAGTTGTAAGAACTTGTTTCGCAATCGAGCTAAAATAAATTTGTATAAGATTCCCAAATGCTGTTTTATTATACATTTGCGCTCTAGTAAGCAGTCGCATGTGCTAAGCAGCCACTTTCTGTGATTCCCTTGGCTGGCTGCTTGAGACAGGTTTGACCAGTTGGAACATAACATATGTGAAATTGTGCGTCAAATTACTAGTTAGTTTATACACATTTATTTGAGCTCGATTTCGAAACTAGTTCTTACAACTTATATTAATCACTTTTGAGACCTCATTCCTGACGGAATCCATCGCCATGAGGGAGAGAGAATAGGCAACGTGGAATTTAAATGCCTTGCCTAAGGGCACACTCGTAACGGCTTCAGTGGGGTTTCGAACTCCGGGCATTTTGCACCTGGAACGAACGTGCTACCACTGCGCTATCATGACTTCCACAGACTTCCACTACTGGGTTAACAGCCGCCGTTATGAACGGGTTTCTTGTTGTATTGATGCATATGTATGAAACAGTGTGGCTATATAGAGGGTTGGTCCAAGAGGAAGTGGTTCGATTTGGGAGAAATCTGGTCACGGCATGTGGTCATTGTGGTCAGCCAAGCCTGAGGGGTTTGCATTAGTGATAAATCGATTATCGCTAAGTCGCCGACAATCGTTCGCCGGCATTGACATCGGCGATAATCGATTGTGAAAATATGTAATCGATTATAATCGACGAGTCTTTTTATGTTTGTTTATACCTCAAATAAAACCACGATTTACTATTGGTTGTATTTTATTAGCATTGCACGTTTGCAACAATTCTAACTGTATCTAGTACTAGACTTTTCACTAGTATGTCACTAAGTGTTCTGTCCTCTATTAACTTAAAAACTAATTTTATATCAGGTGGCAGTCTACTAAATTAAAGTCTAATACTCAGATGTAGTAACTTGTAAGTAATTTATTAGTACTAAATAGATTGTTAAACTCACAAATTAGATGGAATGATTTTGATTTATAACTATATCAAGTGCCCGATTAATAATCAATTATTTAATCGGTTTACCCGTCCGATTATTCCTATTAATCGAGTATGGATTTTGAAACCGATGCACATCACTAGTTTGCATCTCGTTGAGTATCCAGTTTATTGAATTGTATTCATAATACAATTAAACTTAAGTCTGGTATGTTTGGAAAGAGCAACGAATTGCATTCAGTGAGAGACCTCGCTGGCTTTGCTATTGCCTCCCTTGGCAGATAAAGTCCGATTTAACCTGACCAGCGGTCCTTGTAGCTGGAATCCTTTGTTTTTACTGTTGTTCCCTAACAAAATGTTGCGTTGTGATAATGTGATTTTATCCAAATCATGGTAGTTAATTGATAAAACAAATTTACAGATAAGTATCCATTGGATATACTGTAAGTTAGCTGTCGAGTTATAGTAACATAATAATTATAACACATGAAAGAGGATGAACATTGATAGCAACGATAAAAACAGAGGAAACCACTTCATACTGTTACGGAGTATTCAGGGAAAGTAACTGACTGATGTCCTTCATTATACTGTAATGCATATTTAGAAGATACAATTGTTAGATTCCAAATACGAGCTGCAAGACTAATCCTTGACAAAGATGTTAACACTCCTTCCGAACTTTTCCAACTCTCAATTATGACTTTCCCAGAAAGTGTTAGCTTTCAAAAAGCAGTCTTAATGTTTAAAACGCTCAATGGCATAGCACCTGTCTATCTGCAGGAGTCATTCAGATTTACTTCCGATGTTCGAACTCAAAACGTGCGATCCTCCACAGCCACTCTCTAACTTTACCCTCCTAAGCCAACAACTACTGAAATATTTAGGAAATCTTTCTTATATTCAGGGTCCAACTTGCAGAATTCCCTCCCTTATCACATCAAAACATCACACTCTGTTCCGCACTTCAATGCTTTATATGGCATGTGGTGCAAAGAACAGACCAATAACCCAATAAACTGATAATATACAATTATACATGAATATAAGTATTAGTTCTTGCAGCTTATATCTTATTTCCTATAACAGATTTACTGGTTATTGTTTACATGTTTCATTATGCTAGTTCATGTTTTAATTTGTTGAGGGCAGCGTTGTAGATTGACTTAATTGCTTAAATGAGTTCTCTCGTTATATAAAGTCTTTATTATTATTATTATTATTATTAGTATTATTATTAGTATTATACATAATCCCAATGAAATTCGCACATAAATTGAGAGAGTTATTGAGACGTCAAAGTCGCTAGTGCATATGGTTCAATCACCACCATCTGCACTCTAAGTAGGCATGGCGATACGCCCCACGGCACGTGTATTTAGTTGTTGCATTGCACACGTCGATATGCAATCAAAAGCCGTTTGTAAATCCACGATTACTGTTCTACATTTCCAATTCCCAGTAATAATGTATTGAGATTGTTAAGATAAATTTGGAAGATATGGTCATATCAATTGTACACCATGCAGTTATTATGTGTAAAGTACCTGTTTCATTGTTTCCACTTGAAGAAAAATATAGCACTTGGGCCTATAAACAGATGGCATTACTTTGAAGCATACACATTCCTATTTCGAATATCTGATGAGAAATATTACTGTAAGAGAAAATATACAACGCAACTAGTATCAAAGTAATGCAAAATTGCAGTTTAGCACCATATGTCAATGGTGCAGAAGAGAGACTCTATGTATATACAGTCAAACCTGTCTTAAGCAGCCAGCCAAGGGAATCACAGAAAGTGGCTGCTTAGCACAGGTTACTGCTTAAAGTCAAATGTATAGTAAAACAACATATCTGAAATCTGGAAACAGGCTGCTTAATGCAGGTTGGCTGCTTAATAGAGGTGACCACTAACACAGGTTTGACTGTATATATACGTATGTTTGAGCTAACTTGAACCGCCCCCGTGGTCGAGTGGTTAAAGTCGTTGACTTGTATATCACTGTAGCCAACCATCACTGATGATCACGGGTTGGAGACCCGCTTAGACCGTGTCTCTTTATATAAAAACGTGTGTTTGTAGTTTCGTATGGAGGTTGGTGCACTAAGTACTTGTTAACCGTTGGATCCTGCCCAGTAAAGGTATTGTTAGGTAAACTGTCCGTCGCTCAACCGGTAGCGACGATAAATAAACGACCTACCTGCAGTCTCAGGTTGATATCAAGTTACCTCGGGTCGATACCTAGGCTGATGCGAATCTAGCCACGTAATAAACCTCTCTAAGTATCGACAGCCAATCAGATTGAGTATTATCTACAAACAATGAATATTGACACATTACGAGAAGCCATATACTATGCGGGTGGCCTCAACAGCAGGTTATTTTCGTTAAAGCAGCATTATATCGTAATAAAGGATGTTTTGGGTAAAATATAAATACTAATATGTGTGTGTTTACAAAAATCGAAATAGTCGCTCAGAAACGATAAAATTCCAATAAATTTAAACCGTCGTATACGCGAATTTGTTTATCAACACACGAAATGTAAGCACACACAGCGCGCATGCGTGAAACAACAGAGGATGTAGAAAACAACGTATATATTTTGAACATGAAAGACTATCTATCTATCTTCCTCTAATGTCGAACCCCTCGCGCGGATATAGACATGTCCCTAAACGACTTACCTAACAGAGGTATGAATCAACATATCATGTAATTTAATTAAAAAGACAACGTGGGACAAATGGGAACGATGCATTCCGAATGTAAACAAGTGCGGACGATGCGTTCCGATTGTAAACAAGTGCGTGACCGATCGACTCGGAAAGTCCTACTTTCGGTTTCGAGTTTGTTTTATCGCAAAAAAAACACCGTTTACCAAATGAACATAAGCACACAAAGTATAATGTTAGAATGTGTAGCAGCATTGCTACCCATACATAAAAAATTTCAAATATATTTTATTTCATACGATATAATGCTGCTTTAAGTAAATGGGGTTAATGTCTGAAAAATAACAGTTCTAAACTGGCTTACCAAACTCGGAAGAATCATGTGTTTATTATTCGATTCTACTACATAATAGAGGTGATCGCGTAATACAGTCAACCCTGATTAAGCAGCCAGCCAAATGGAATCACCACAGAAAGTGGCTGCCTTAGCGCATACGTGTGTGTTTTACGTTTATTTATCGTCGCTACCGGTTGCCCATATGAGCGACGCCTCCTGAAGAGATTAGTTATTTTAGATTTTGGAGGATAGTGCATGATACAGACAGAGACCAATTCCAGAATCTCCTCTGGTTCTTTTATGTGCACGGTGTAAAGCACCGACACGAGACCTCGGTTTAACGTCCCATCTGAAAGACTGTTAATTTTATTAGGGTCAGGCGGGGGATCGAACCTGCGATCCCTGGATTACCAGTCCAGCGTGGTACCATTGGACTACAGATCCGTCTGCTTAGCGCATGTGGCTGCTTAACAGAGGATAAATCTATAACATTGTTTCCCGTGAATGCCTTTGTGTATATATATGTTGTACATGTACAATAATGCACATTTACGTTCAAATTGGAAACAAAAATGTCTTCTTCAATAAAAACAACACATTGGGAATCTGAAAACTGGCTGCTCAATACATGGTGCCTGTTTACTAGAGGTGACCACTAGCACAGGTTTGACTGTACTGTCGTTTCGGGGTAATTTAACACAGAAAATAATTATTCGCAGGTGCAAAGGGTGAGATATAACAATTAATGTGTACTAAAATAGAGTTGTGATCATTGATCGTACAGTCATAATTGTTCAGCAACACGCGTTGTTTCACGCATGCGCTTTGACCTTGCTTACATAAGTTTGTTACGACGTTTTTTTATTTGCTAAATTATGTCGTTTTTGTTGCGAATAGTTGGAGCACACTATAATATGCAATGATTACTCTGTGGATCTTTCCTTGTTACCCAATTGTATGTCGCCTTAACTCTTTCAGCGCCGAATAAATTCAGAGCATGTGCAAACAACATAGATCCAGACCAGCCGAGGCGTAACGCCGCGTCTGATCAGGATCTATGTTGTTTGCTATTCCGACAGGTGCTTCAGTCCCACTATCTGAAGAGCAATCAGCATGCAGCATGATCAGACGACACGTTCTGTTCTGTCTGATCAGGATCTATGTTGCTTGCTATTCCGACATGTGCTTCAGTCCCACTATCTGAAGAGCAATCAGCATACAGCATGATCAGACGACACGTTCTGTTCTGTCTGATCAGGATCTATGTTGCTTGCTATTCCGACAGGTGCTTCAGTCCCACTATCTGAAGAGCAATCAGCATACAGCATGATCAGACGACACGTTCTGTTCTGTCTGATCAGGATCTATGTTGCTTGCTATTCCGACAGGTGCTTCAGTCCCACTATCTGAAGAGCAATCAGCATACAGCATGATCAGACGACACGTTCTGTTCTGTCTGATCAGGATCTATGTTGTTTGCTATTCCGACAGGTGCTTCAGTCCCACTATCTGAAGAGCAATCAGCATACAGCATGATCAGACGACACGTTCTGTTCTGTCTGATCAGGATCTATGTTGCTTGCTATTCCGACAGGTGCTTCAGTCCCACTATCTGAAGAGCAATCAGCATGCAGCATGATCAGACGACACGTTCTGTTCTGTCTGATCAGGATCTATGTTGTTTGCTATTCCGACAGGTGCTTCAGTCCCACTATCTGAAGAGCAATCAGCATACAGCATGATCAGACGACACGTTCTGTTCTGTCTGATCAGGATCTATGTTGCTTGCTATTCCGACAGGTGCTTCAGTCCCACTATCTGAAGAGCAATCAGCATGCAGCATGATCAGACGACACGTTCTGTTCTGTTTGATCAGGATATATGGTGTTTGCTATTCCGACAGGTGCTCCAGTCCCACTATCTGAAGAGCAATCAGCATACAGCATGATCAGACGACACGTTCTGTTCTGTCTGATCAGGATATATGGTGTTTGCTATTCCGACAGGTGCTTCAGTCCCACTATCTGAAGAGCAATCAGCATACAGCATGATCAGACGACACGTTCTGTTCTGTCTGATCGGGTTATCTGCCTTTTGCAAAGTCGCTTTTATACGACATTGGCGGTGAAAGAGTTAAATTCATTTATTGTTTTTCCCCAAGATGCTAGAACAAGTAAACACTTTTGTGGAGCGATACATGTATATACAACTTGAGTATTAGTATGATTGATTTCCGAATATATGTCAATATTATTAGTGTAGTAAAATTGTTTTAGAAATTTATTTATGAGTGTTTGCGAATAAACTAAATAATATGCGCTTTTATGAAAGGACATTTTTGTGGAGAAATATAATATGTCTTATACACATAACTGTTAGAACTTTAACCTATGTCAAATGTAATTAATTTTTGGCACAGGGATTCGGCACGTTTGGTGGTACTAGTATATATATTTAAGTACAGGGATTCTATTCTGTGGGATTTCAGATTTCGCATCGATCAGTAAAATGGCCCTATCTGAAACAATTTTGTACAAATCTATCCAAATATAACGCCTATCCCGAGTCTTTATATTGTTCTTCAAATAAAACACATCTTTAAGCTGCATGCATGTATACTTTGTAAACAATTGCCACAGACATTGGCCATAGCAGGTCACATTTCCATACTAGGACACGGGTTCTGTCAGCAACAAAAAAAAATCTTCGACGGGAGAGTTTTAACTGTGAATAACAGTATCAATAAAATGTGTTTCCACTAACGTGTAGGTTTATTCGGCAAAAATGTACGTCAAAAAGAGATTTCGTAGAATTTTTCAATTTGTTTTGAAAATTTCTAAAGCAGCGCAATTCGCGTTGAAACGAGCGTTCTGATTGGATTATTAGAATGTAACAAGATGTATGTTTTTTATATGAAGAATAATCATAATCAAATCAGAACGCTCGTTTCAACGCGAACTGCGCCGCTTAAGAAATTGTGCATAACTATATATACTAGTACCCCCAAACGTGTCAAATGTAATTCGTTTTGGAGGTATACATAATTATATAATTATGTTTTACTATATATTTACTATAGATTTTTGTCTAAACTGTGTTACGTCTTAGAATAATAGAATACTGTGTCTTAATATGTTTATCGAGTAAAATCAACATACATGTACATGAATGTGATTTGCTGGGATAGTCAACACACGGTAATGTGCTACTCAAGAGTGTGTGTACTGATCCTGGTATAATCAACACACGGTAATGTGCTACTCAAGAGTGTGTGTACTGATCCTAGTATAATCAACACACGGTAATGTGCTACTCAAGAGTGTGTGTACTGATCCTGGTATAATCAACACACGGTAATGTGCTACTCAAGTGTGCGTGTACTGATCCTGGTATAATCAACACACGGTAATGTGCTACTCAAGAGTGTGTGTACTGATCCTGGTATAGTCAACACACGGTAATGTGCTACTCAAGAGTGTGTGTACTGATCCTGGTATAATCAACACACGGTAATGTGCTACTCAAGAGTGCGTGTATACTGATATCCTGGTATAATCAACACACGGTAATGTGCTACTCAAGAGTGTGTGTACTGATCCTGGTATAGTCAACACACGGTAATGTGCTACTCAAGAGTGTGTGTACTGATCCTGGTATAATCAACACACGGTAATGTGCTACTCAAGAGTGTGTGTACTGATATCCTGGTATAATCAACACACGGTAATGTGCTACTCAAGTGTGTGTGTGTACTGATATCCTGGTATAATCAACACACGGTAATGTGCTACTCAAGAGTGTGTGTACTGATATCCTGGTATAATCAACACACGGTAATGTGCTACTCAAGAGTGCGTGTATACTGATATCCTGGTATAATCAACACACGGTAATGTGCTACTCAAGAGTGTGTGTACTGATCCTGGTATAGTCAACACACGGTAATGTGCTACTCAAGAGTGTGTGTACTGATCCTGGTATAATCAACACACGGTAATGTGCTACTCAAGAGTGTGTGTACTGATCCTGGTATAATCAACACACGGTAATGTGCTACTCAAGAGTGCGTGTATACTGATTCTTGTATAATCAACACACGGTAATGTGCTACTCAAGAGTGCGTGTATACTGATTCTTGTATAATCAACACACGGTAATGTGCTACTCAAGAGTGTGTGTACTGATCCTGGTATAGTCAACACACGGTAATGTGCTACTCAAGAGTGTGTGTACTGATCCTGGTATAATCAACACACGGTAATGTGCTACTCAAGAGTACGTGTATACTGATATCCTGGTATAATCAACACACGGTAATGTGCTACTCAAGAGTGTGTGTACTGATCCTGGTATAATCAACACATGGTAATGTGCTACTCAAGAGTGCGTGTACTGATCCTGGTATAGTCAACACACGGTAATGTGCTACTCAAGAGTGTGTGTACTGATCCTGGTATAGTCAACACACGGTAATGTGCTACTCAAGAGTGTGTGTACTGATCCTGGTATAATCAACACACGGTAATGTGCTACTCAAGAGTGTGTGTACTGATCCTGGTATAATCAACACACGATAATGTGCTACTCAAGAGTGTGTGTACTGATCCTGGTATAGTCAACACACGGTAATGTGCTACTCAAGAGTGCGTGTACTGATCCTGGTATAGTCAACACACCGTATAATGTGCTATTATGTGTGCATATGTTCATATGCTAGGGGGGGAACATGGGAATGTGTTATACAACATTGTATGTGTACATGCGCTATGGGGAACATGGGAATGTGTTATACAACATTGTATGTGTACATGCGCTAGGGGGAATATGGGAATGTGTTATGTAAGATTGTATGTGCACGTGCGTTAGGGGGAATATGGGAACGTGCTATGCAATATTGTATGTGCACATACGCTAGGGGGAGTATGGGAACGTGTTATGCATTATTGTATGTGCGCATGCGCTAGGGTGAATATGGGAATGTGTTATACAACATTGTATGTGTACATGCGCTAGGGGGAATATGGGAATGTGCTATGCATTATTGTATGTACACATACGCTAGGGGAATATGGGAATGTGCTATGCATTATTGTATGTACACATACGCTAGGAGAATATGGGAATGTGTTATGCATTATTGTATGTGCGCATGCGCTAGGGGGAATATGGGAATGTACTATGCAATATTGTATGTGCGCATGCGCTAGGGGGAAAATGGGAATGTGTTATGCAATATTGTATGTGCACATACGCTAGGGGAATATGGGAATGTGTTATGCATTATTGTATGTGCGCATGCGCTAGGGGGAATATGGGAATGTGTTATGCATTATTGTATGTGCGCATGCGCTAGGGGGAATATGGGAATGTACTATGCAATATTGTATGTGCGCATGCGCTAGGGGGAATATGGGAATGTGTCATGCAATATTGTATGTGCACATACGCTAGGGGGAATATGGGAATGTATTATGCAATATTGTATGTGCGCATGCGCTAGGGGGAATATGGGAATGTACTATGCAATATTGTATGTGCACATGCGCTAGGGGGAATATGGGAATGTGTTATGCAAGATTGTATGTGTACATACGCTAGGGGGAATATGGGAACGTGCTATGCAATATTGTATGTGCACATACGCTAGGGGGAATATGGGAACGTGCTATGCAATATTGTATGTGCGCATGCGCTAGGGGGAATATGGGAACGTGCTATGCAATATTGTATGTGCACATACGCTAGGGTGAAGATGGGAATGTGTTATGCAATATTGTAGGTGCACATATGCTAGGGTGATGATGGGAATGTGTTATGCAATATTGTATGTGCACATACGCTAGGGTGAAGATGGGAATGTGTTATGCAATATTGTATGTGCACATACGCTAGGGGGAATATGGGAACGTGCTATGCAATATTGTATGTGCACATACGCTAGGGTGAAGATGGGAATGTGTTGTGCAATATTGTATGTGCACATATGCTAGGGGGAATATGGGAACGTGCTATGCAATATTGTATGTGTACATACGCTAGGGGGACTATGGGAACGTGCTATGCAAGATTGTATGTGTACATACGCTAGGGGGACTATGGGAACGTGCTATGCAAGATTGTATAGTTCGTGTGTAAAGAAGGGTCAATTGGTACAGACTAATCGTATTGTTTAATTAATGTTGTGTTTACGTTTCGTGTATAATGCATTATGTATATGGTTTATTTTACCAATAATAGCAAGCTATGGTAAGTAGCATAATTGATTGTTAAGCCAAATCAAAAATCACATTTTATTTAATTTCGGTTAGAAATATGTTTGAATTTTGCATTGTATTTGTTGTGGATCTGATCATTTTTCGTCACATAATTACTGTGTATGGGTAATGCTATAGGGCCTGTCCAAATCGTTGTGTTTAATATATTATTTTGTATTTACCTTTAATTGTTTCGAAATTGTCAATGTTTTGACTGACTCCTTCACGCGACATTTTTATTCTTATTTGCCCCAAATTTAGAGATATAAGAAAAACACAACTGAAACGTAACTATTCCACATGGCGTACGGAACAAATGTTTATTACCTTACTTACAGAGATTAATAGGAAAGTGTTCAAAACCTATCCGGAGTTATATATTACGCACATTTAGCAAGAAATTAAACAATTTTAGACACCACAACCATCTATGCTCTTCTGAAAATGTATCCATGCCTTTCAATTGCACTTTGTGTATGTATTGTTTGCTATAAATATATTATCATATTTAATGCAATAAATTGAATTGAATTGAATAAAACAATTGAAGGAAACTGTATAGGGTTCTGTCGGACTCTAGGAGTCGCGTGGGAATACAAGACAATTACATATATTTATTTGCCATTTGAACAAACGAAGGGACAAAGTAGCATGTTTTGTCCGGATGGTTTTACCGATAATTATAATAAATTAAAAGTTGCACAAATTGGTGTAACTTATAGTCTGAAGTCGTATATTGTGTAATGACTAATCATAGCGTGTATATTTGTTACACTACAGGCTGCTATAAACAATAAAATGTAATTTTATTATGTGTCTTGTTCAATTCTTATTCATAATCTGTAGTCAGTCGACCAACCTAATTGAACCCTTTCCCTCATAGAAGCACCCCTTGACGCCATTACCAATACGACATACATTGACAATGTAGTAGCCAAATCAATGTTCATAATAAAGGCCAGAATCTCATGTAGTCCCAGTAATATCTATAGAGGTGTGATAGATATGGCGACTACTTACTTATCCACTGCATGATATCTAAATGGCTGTCGTTTGTGTGGAGATATAATAGTATATTAACCTAAATCTCTATGTAGTCCGAGTAATATCTATGGAGGTGGGATAGATATGGCGACTACTTATCCACTGCATGATAGCTAAATGGCTGTCGTTTGTATGGAGATATAATATTATATTAACCTAAATCTCTATGAAGTCCCAGTAATATCTATGGAGGTGTGATAGATATGGAGACTACTTATCCACTGCATGATAGCTAAATGGCTGTCGTTTGTATGGAGATATAATAGTATATTAACCTAAATCTCTATGTAGTCCCAGTAATATCTATGGAGGTAGGATAGATATGGAGACTACGTATCCACTGTATGATAGCTAAATGGCTGTCGTTTGTATGGAGATATAATAATATATTAACCTACTTATCCACTGCATGATAGCTAAATGGTTGTCGGTCGTTTGTATAGAGATATAATAGTATATTAACATAAATCTCTATGTAGTCCCAGTAATATCTATGGAGGTGGGATTGATATGGAGACTACTTATCCACTGTATGATAGGTAAATGGCTGTCGTTTGTATGGAGATATAATAGTATATTAACCTAAACCTCATGTAGTCCCAGTAATATCTATGGAGGTGGGATAGATATGGAGACTACTTATCCACTGCATGATAGCTAAATTGCTGTCGTTTGTGTGGAGATATAATAGTATATTAACCTAACTCTCTATGTAGTCCTAGTAATATCTATGGAGGTGGGATAGATATGGCGACTACTTATCCACTGCATGGTAGCTAAATGGCTGTCGTTTGTATGGAGATATAATAGTATAATTATTAACATAAATCTCTATGAAGGAAAGGGTTAAACGGACTGCTGCACACATGTAATTCGCAATAAAGGAGACGAGTTAAACATTGGACTGTCTAAATTACCAATCTTTCAGATGGGACTTTAAACCGAGGTATCGTGTCGGTGCTTTACACCGTGCAAGTAAAAGAACCAGAGGCGATTCTGGAATGGCCCTCTTTCTGTGTATCATTGCACTATCCTCCAAAATCTAAAATGACTAATCACTTCAGGAGGCGTCGCTCATGTGGGCAACCGGTAGCGACGATAAATAGACGTGAAACACACACTCGGTCATTGAGACATATACCGTTACTTGTTAAATGTATGTAAAGTCTCCAACGCATAAATGCATTTGGGCGATTAACTATTCTAAGACGTTTAAAACAAACATCATCTAAAAGTGATGAGTTTGGCCTATAGTAATATTGTAACTGGATATATAGAGGGCTACGTGGGCTGCTGTAGTCTCCGTGTGTGTTTGCTTTACATATCTCCGACTGTCAGTCACACACGATTTTGTGCCAGCGACAATCGGAGGTATCCCGGGTGGATACAATACCCAGTCCATTTCTAAGATGCCTAAGACTGTATTTATATACATAGTTGTATAGTATATAATAATAATAATAATAATAATGCATAGCATATAATAATAATAATAATAAAGACTGTATCTAACGAGAGAGCTCATTTGAACAATTAAGCCAATCTACCACGAGGCCCTCAACAACTTAGAACATGAACTAGCATAATGAAACATGTAAACAGTAACCAGTAAAACTTTCATAGGAAATACGATATATAGTATACATACAACATGTACCGTATAGATGTATAGTTTAGGTACACAGGGTTTTGCATGGTGGAGTTGATGTAGGTACACAGGGTATTGTAAGGTGGAGTAGATGTAGGTACACGGGGTCTTGCAAGGTGGAGTAGATGTAGGTACACGGGGTCTTGCAAGGTGGAGTAGATGTAGGTACACGGGGTCTTGCAAGGTGGAGAAGTGATAGGTACACAGGGTCTTGCAAGGTGGAGTATATGTAGGTACAAGGGGTCTTGCAACGTGGAGTAGATGTAGGTACACAGGGTCTTGCAAGGTGGAGTAGATGTAGGTACACGGGGTATTGCAAGGTGGAGTAGATGTAGGTACACAGTGTCTTGCAAGGTGGAGTAGATGTAGGTACACAGGGTATTGTAAGGTGGAGTAGATGTAGGTACACAGGGTCTTGCAAGGTGGAGTATATGTAGGTACACAGGGTATTGTAAGGTGGAGTATATGTAGGTACACGGGGTCTTGCAATGTGGAGTATACGTAGGTACACAGTGTATTGAAAAGTGGAGTAGATGTATGTACACAGGGTGTTGCAAGGTGGAGTAGATGTAGGTACACAGGGTCTTGTAAGGTGGAGTATACGTAGGTACACAGGGTATTGTAAGGTGGAGTAGATGTAGGTACACGGGGTCTTGCAAGGTGGAGTATATGTAGGTACACAGGGTATTGAAAAGTGGAGTAGATGTATGTACACAGGGTCTAGCAAGGTGGAGTAGATGTATGTACACAGGGTATTGAAAGGTGGAGTAAATGTAGGTACACGGGGTCTTGCAAGGTGGAGTAGATGTATGTACACAGGGTCTAGCAAGGTGGAGTAGATGTAGGTACACAGGGTCTTGAAAGGTGGAGTAGATGTATGTACACAGTGTCTAGCAAGGTGGAGTAGATGTAGGTACACAGGGTCTTGAAAGGTGGAGTAGATGTAGGTACACATGGGGTTGCAAGGTGGAGTAGATGTAGGTACACGGGGTCTTGTAAGGTGGGGTAGATGTAGGTACACAGGGTATTGCAAGGTGGAGTAGATGTAGGTACACGGGGGCTTGCAAGGTGGAGTAGATGTAGGTACACGGGGTCTTGTAAGGTGGAGTAGATGTAGGTACACAGCGTCATGCAAGGTGGAGTAGATGTAGGTACACAGTGTCTTGCAAGGTGGAGTATATGTAGGTACACGGGGTCTTGCAAGGTGGAGTAGATGTAGGTACACAGGGTCTTGCAAGGTGGAGTATATGTAGGTACACAGTGTCTTGCAAGGTGTAGTATATGTAGGTACACAGGGGCTTGTAAGGTGGAGTATATGTAGGTACACAGGGGCTTGTAAGGTGGAGTAGATGTAGGTACACATGGGCTTGTAAGGTGGATTTTATGTAGGTACACAGTGTCTAGCAAGGTGGAGTAGATGTAGGTACACAGGGTATTGTAAGGTGGAGTAGATGTAGGTACACAGGGTCTTGCAAGGTGGAGTATATGTAGGTACACAGGGTATTGTAAGGTGGAGTATATGTAGGTACACGGGGTCTTGCAATGTGGAGTATACGTAGGTACACAGTGTATTGAAAAGTGGAGTAGATGTATGTACACAGGGTGTTGCAAGGTGGAGTAGATGTAGGTACACAGGGTCTTGTAAGGTGGAGTATATGTAGGTACACGGGGTCTTGCAATGTGGAGTATACGTAGGTACACAGGGTATTGTAAGGTGGAGTAGATGTAGGTACACGGGGTCTTGCAAGGTGGAGTATATGTAGGTACACAGGGTATTGAAAAGTGGAGTAGATGTATGTACACAGTGTCTAGCAAGGTGGAGTAGATGTATGTACACAGGGTATTGAAAGGTGGAGTAAATGTAGGTACACGGGGTCTTGCAAGGTGGAGTAGATGTATGTACACAGGGTCTAGCAAGGTGGAGTAGATGTAGGTACACAGGGTCTTGAAAGGTGGAGTAGATGTATGTACACAGTGTCTAGCAAGGTGGAGTAGATGTAGGTACACAGGGTCTTGAAAGGTGGAGTAGATGTAGGTACACATGGGGTTGCAAGGTGGAGTAGATGTAGGTACACGGGGTCTTGCAAGGTGGAGTATATGTAGGTACACGGGGTCTTGCAAGGTGGAGTATATGTAGGTACACGGGGTCTTGCAAGGTGGAGTATATGTAGGTACACGGGGTCTTGAAAGGTGGAGTAGATGTAGGTACACATGGGTTGCAAGGTGGAGTAGATGTAGGTACACAGGGTCTTGAAAGGTGGAGTAGATGTAGGTACACGGGGTCTTGAAAGGTGGAGTAGATGTAGGTACACAGGGTCTTGCAAGGTGGAGTAGATGTAGGTACACAGGGTCTTGCAAGGTGGAGTAGATGTAGGTACACAGGGTCTTGCAAGGTGGAGTAGATGTAGGTACACAGGGTCTTGCAAGGTGGAGTAGATGTAGGTACACAACCTATTGCAAGGTGGAGTAGATGTAGGTACACAGGGTCTTGCAATGTGGAGTAGATTTAGGTACACAGGGTCTTGCAAGGTGGAGTATATGTAGGTACACAGTGTCTTGTAAGGTGGAGTAGATGTATGTACGCAGGGTCTTGTAAGGTGGAGTAGATGTAGGTACGCAGCGTCTTGCAAGGTGGAGTAGATGTAGGTACACAGGGTCTTGCAAGGTGGAGTAGATGTAGGTACACAGGGTCTTGCAAGGTGGAGTAGATGTAGGTACACAGGGTCTTGCAAGGTGGAGTAGATGTAGGTACACAGGGTCTTGCAAGGTGGAGTAGATGTAGGTACACAGGGTCTTGCAAGGTGGAGTAGATGTAGGTACACATGGGCTTGTAAGGTGGATTTTATGTAGGTACACAGTGTCTAGCAAGGTGGAGTAGATGTAGGTACACATGGGGCTTGTAAGGTGGATTTGATGTAGGTACACAGGGGCTTGTAAGGTGGAGTAGATGTAGGTACACATGGGCTTGTAAGAAGGATTTGATGTAGGTACACAGGGGCTTGTAAGGTGGAGTAGATGTAGGTACACAGTGTCTTGCAAGGTGGAGTAGATGTAGGTACACAGGGGCTTGTAAGGTGGAGTAGATGTAGGTACACAGGGGCTTGTAAGGTGGAGTAGATGTAGGTACACATGGGGCTTGTAAGGTGGAGTAGATGTATGTACACAGGGGCTTGTAAGGTGGAGTATATGTATGTACACAGGGGCTTGTAAGGTGGAGTATATGTATGTACACAGGGGCTTGTAAGGTGGAGTAGATGTAGGTACACAGGGGCTTGTAAGGTGGAGTGGATGTAGGTACACATGGGCTTGTAAGGTGGAGTAGATGTAGGTACACATTGTCTAGCAAGGTGGAGTAGATGTAGGTACACAGGGGCTTGTAAGGTGGATTTGATGTAGGTACACAGGGGCTTGTAAGGTGGAGTAGATGTAGGTACACAGGGGCTTGTAAGGTGGAGTAGATGTAGGTACACAGGGGCTTGTAAGGTGGAGTAGATGTAGGTACACAGGGGCTTGTAAGGTGGAGTAGATGTAGGTACACAGGGGCTTGTAAGGTGGAGTAGATGTAGGTACACAGGGGCTTGTAAGGTGGATTTGATGTAGGTACACAGTGTCTAGCAAGGTGGAGTAGATGTAGGTACACAGGGGCTTGTAAGGTGGATTTGATGTAGGTACACAGGGGCTTGTAAGGTGGAGTAGATGTATGTACACGGGGTCTTGCAAGTTGGAGTAGATGTAGGTACACATGGGCTTGTAAGAAGGATTTGATGTAGGTACACAGTGTCTAGCAAGGTGGAGTAGATGTATGTACACAGGGTGTTGCAAGGTGGAGTAGATGTATGTACACAGGGACTTGTAAGGTGGAGTTGATGTAGGTATATATACTAATAAAAGGGTATTGTATGTTTGGAACACTACTTAATGACATTCAATCTAGATATAATAAATATTTGGAGTAATATACAAATAACACACACATTAATAAAACATTTCCTAGTAGCATTTTATTACATTGTGTTTATTCTTCTAGTATTCTAGTTTCATTTTTGAGTTGCTCCCCTTTGATCGGTATCTGCAGAAGAATCCACAATGTTTTAATGGCTGTGTTAATGCGAGATAAAACTATAATCTGACGAAATAAATACAATTGTATGTAGGTCTACATGTTGCTTCATATGTTATCAATCGCTATGCATAGATAGATGTACAGCCGCAAGTAAGTTGGTGACAATGGTGAACACATACTGTCATTTAATAAACATTAGAATTTTGAAGTTTAGTTTCATATTAATGTTACTAAATGCTGTGTTTACAATCACCATGGTGGCCACGATTTGATAGAAGCGTGATGAGTGTGTGGGGTCGTGGGATCAAACGCCGTGATGTTGAGGGAACTTGATGGAATCGTGATGATCGTAAGGATAGTGACAACATTTTTGACAGGCAAAATATTTGCCACGATTATCCCGATTTATCGTTAATCTTGAGTGAACGTGATAGAACATGGAACTCGTAGTAGAGCGTAATACAGCTTAACAACCCTTAGCATAGCGTACCAGACATTGATGCTCCATCGTAGGGGATCTTGGTGAACTGGGCCAGCTTCTCGGTTGGTACTTTGCCTCTCTATGGTTGGTGCTATTCTATCCAGGATCTCATCAAAGAGATCTGGAGGCATCCTTAAATAGCCGACGTAGGAGCCAACATCTTCACGCCTGGGTTCTCTGTTGAGAAGTTGAGAGTATTGTCCCACTTGGTGCCTTCGGTTCACATTAAACCATGGTCTCACTCAGCAGGTCCTATACCTTCCTCTCTTTTCTATCTTGCCCTGCCCCCCGCCCCCCACCCCCGGTTGTTGCTGCCGACGAGTAACTATATAGGTATACGCACACATTGCCAATTCAGCATCTTCTTCATCTCTTGGATGCATAGCTCGTTCCTCTGGAGAGAATGAGAGGATAGAGTGTGTGCGTGCGTTTTACGTTTATTTATCATCGCTACCGGTTGCCCATATGATCGGCGCCTCCTGATGAGATAGTCATTTTCGATGTTTGGAGGATAGTACAATGAACCAGAGTCTCCTCTGGTTCTTTTACGTGTACGGTGTAAAGCACCGACACGAGTTCTCGGTTTAACGTCCCATCTGAAAGACTGTTAATTTTATTAGGGTCAGACTGGGATCGAACCTGCGATCCCTGGATTACCAGTCCAGCGTGTTATCACTGGACTACAGATCAATCTGTGAGAGGATAGATGACCAATGCCTGCTCTCTATACTCCAAACGTGCTCAAAACGTGACACTCTTGATCAAATCGTGGCCATCAATCGTAGCAGAGCTGAACAGAACTTTATAACGCGATGGATCTAAAATCTAATCCTCCAAACATCTAAAATGACTAATCTCTTCAGGAGGCGTCGCTCATATGGGCAACCGGTAGCGACGATAAATAAACGTAAAAACACACACTCATCCGATCAATACCACCGACTTCAAATCAATCAGATTCGATCCCCCGTCTGACCCTAATAAAATGAACAGTCTTTCAGATAGGACTTTAAACCAAGGTCTCGTGTCAGTGCTTTACACCGTACACGTAAAAGAACCAGGGGAGATTCTGGAATGGGTCTCTATCTGTATCATTGCACTATCCTCCTAAAATGATTAACCTGTTCAGGAGGCGTCGCTCATATGGGCAACCGGTAGCGACGATAAATAAACGTAAACCACACAGTTTGAATGTTATTCGGGGGCTTAAAGTCGCACCAACAGTTTACAAGGACGTGTAGCATTTGATGTAATAATATGTACGTGTTGGGCCCAGTTACTGTTGTTATACATGATGCAATTCTCTAAGGCACGCTATACCCTCTACGGTAACTCACGTTTATCTTAATATTAATGATTAATGTAAACGAACTGCACTTAGATATGTATCACGAAGTATGTTCACAAACTTTAAAATTAACATGATAATTAAAATATTGTTTATCCGTAAATCATATATTAAAGCGACATTACATCGCAAAAAGCAAATAAAATAAAATTATACCATATACTAATAATAGGAAAATACATTCTGTAGAAATTTGTGTTTTCACTGATGTAGTGTCGCTTTAGCGAGTATATTTGAATTATACAAAAACGTAGTTCCATTTATTATTGTATTATCAATCTTATCTCATCCTTACTTTGATCTGACACTCACGTACATATATATTAACTCATTTAAGAAATGTAATTTACTATATTATGATGCAATCTGATAATGGTTAAAGGACCATCGTGGGGCTTCCGTTACCGAGTCGGTATACGGTCGATGAATTCAAATCACTTGCCCCCTGTGTTGTAGGTTCGAATCCCACGCTGGGAAGAATAACATGGGTACATTGTACAAGATGACCAAGCGAGTGGCACGAGGATCAACCGATACACCAGCTAGACCAAACCATAGCTAACGAGGAAGGCAGGTTGACATTCTGGAATAAGCACGTTCTACCCATCTCTATTTTAATTGGGGCCACTCAACACCGAAACTTACTCTATTCTAATTGGAGCCACTCAACACCGAAACTTACTCTATTCTAATTGGAGCCACAACACCGAAACATGCTCTATTCTAATTGGGGCCACACAACACCGAAACTTACTATATTCTAATTGGAGCCACTCAACACCGAAACTTACACTATTCTAATTGGAGCCACTCAACACCGAAACTTACTCTATTCTAATTGGGGCCACACAACACCGAAACTTACTCTATTCTAATTGGGGCCACTCAACACCGAAACTTACTCTATTCTAATTGGGGCCACACAACACCGAAACTTAATCTGTTCTAATTGGGGCCACACAACACCGAAACTTACTCTATTCTAATTGGAGCCAAAACACCGAAACTTACTCTATTCTAATTGGAGCCACAACACCGAAACTTACTCTATTCTAATTGGAGCCACAACACCGAAACTTACTCTATTTTAATTGGGGCCACTCAACATTGAAACTTACTCTATTCTAATTGGGGTCATTCAACATTGAAACTTACTCTATTCTAATTTAGAGCCACTCAACGCCGAAATTTACTCTATTCTAATTGGGGCCACTCAACATCGAAACGTACTATATTATAATTGGGGCCACTCAACACCGAAACTTCCTATATTATAATTGGGGCCACACAACACCGAAACGTACTCGATTCTAATTGGGGCCACACAACACCGAAACTTACTCTATTCCATAGGGACCATTCAACATTGAAACTTACTCTATTCTAATTGGGGCCACTCAACACCGAAACTTCCTATATTCTAATTGGGGCCACTCAACACCGAAACTTACTCTATTCCATAGGGACCACTCAACACCGAAACTTACTCTATTCTAATTGGGGCCACACAACACCGAAACTTACTCTATTCCATAGGGACCACTCAACACCGAAACTTACTCTATTCTAATTGGGGCCATTCAACACCGAAACTTACTCTATTCTAAGTGGGGCCACACAACACCGAAACTTACTCTATTCTAATTGGGGCCACTCAACACCGAAACTTACTCTATTCTAATTGGGGCCACTCAACACCGAAACTTACTATATTTTAATTGGGGCCACTCAACACCGAAACTTACTCTATTCTAATTGGGGCCACACAACACCGAAACTTACTCTATTCTAATTGGGGCCACACAACACCGAAACTTACTCTATTCTATTGGGGCCACTCAACACCGAAACTTACTCTATTCTAATTGGGGCCACAACACCGAAACTTACTCTATTCTAATTGGGGCCACTCAACACCGAAACTTACTCTATTCTAATTGGGGCCACTCAACACCGAAACTTACTCTATTCTAATTGGGGCCACTCAACACCGAAACTTACTATATTCTAATTGGGGCCACTACCGAAACTTACTATATTTTAATTGGGGCCACTCAACACCGAAACTTACTCTATTCTAATTGGGGCCATCAACACCGAAACTTACTCTATTCTATTGGGGCCACAACACCGAAACTTACTCTATTCTAATTGGGGCCACTCAACACCGAAACTTACTATATTCTAATTGGGGCCACTCAACACCGAAACTTACTCTATTCTAATTGGGGCCACTCAACACCGAAACTTACTATATTCTAATTGGGGCCACACAACACCGAAACTTACTATATTTTAATTGGGGCCACTCAACACCGAAACTTACTCTATTCTAATTGGGGCACACAACACCGAAACTTACTCTATTCTAATTGGGGCCACACAACACCGAAACTTACTATATTCTAATTGGGGCCACACAACACCGAAACTTACTCTATTCTAATTGGGGCCACACAACACCGAAACTTACTATATTCTAATTGGGGCCACTCAACACCGAAACTTACTATATTCTAATTGGGGCCACTCAACACCGAAACTTACTCTATTCTAATTGGGGCCACACAACACCGAAACTTACTCTATTCTAATTGGGGCCACTCAACACCGAAACTTACTCTATTCTAATTGGGGCCACACAACACCGAAACTTACTCTATTCTAATTGGGGCCACTCAACACCGAAACTTACTCTATTCTAATTGGGGCCACTCAACACCGAAACTTACTGTATTCTAATTGGGGCCACACAACACCGAAACTTACTATATTCTAATTGGGGCCACACAACACCGAAACTTACTGTATTCTAATTGGGGCCACACAACACCGAAACTTACTGTATTCTAATTGGGGCCACACAACACCGAAACTTACTGTATTCTAATTGGGGCCACACAACACCGAAACTTACTGTATTCTAATTGGGGCCACTCAACACCGAAACTTACTTTATTCTAATTGGGGCCACACAACACCGAAACTTACTATATTCTAATTGGGGCCACACAACAGCGAAACTTACTCTATTCTAATTGGGGCCACTCAACACCGAAACTTACTCTATTCTAATTGGGGCCACACAACACCGAAACTTACTCTATTCTAATTGGGGCCACACAACACCGAAACTTACTCTATTCTAATTGGAGCCACAACACCGAAACTTACTCTATTCTAATTGGAGCCACAACACCGAAACATACTCTATTCTAATTGGAGCCACAACAACGAAACTTACTCTATTCTAATTGGGGCCACTCAACATTGAAACTTACTCTATTCTAATTGGGGTCATTCAACATTGAAACTTACTCTATTCTAATTTAGAGCCACTCAACGAAGAAATATACTCTATTCTAATTGGGGCCACTCAACATCGAAACGTACTATATTATAATTGGGGCCACTCAACACCGAAACTTCCTATATTATAATTGGGGTCACTCAACACCGAAACTTCCTATATTATAATTGGGGCCACACAACACCGAAACGTACTCTATTCTAATTGGGGCCACACAACACCGAAACTTACTCTATTCTAATTGGGGCCACACAACACCGAAACTTACTCTATTCTAATTGGAGCCACAACACCGAAACATACTCTATTCTAATTGGAGCCACAACAACGAAACTTACTCTATTCTAATTGGGGCCACTCAACATTGAAATTTACTCTATTCTAATTGGGGTCATTCAACATTGAAACTTACTCTATTCTAATTTAGAGCCACTCAACGCCGAAATATACTCTATTCTAATTGGGGCCACTCAACATCGAAACGTACTATATTATAATTGGGGCCACTCAACACCGAAACTTCCTATATTATAATTGGGGTCACTCAACAGCGAAACTTCCTATATTATAATTGGGGCAACACAACACCGAAACGTACTATATTCTAATTGGGGCCACACAACATCGAAACTTACTCTATTCCATAGGGACCATTCAACATTGAAACTTACTCTATTCTAATTGGGGCCACTCAACACCGAAACTTCCTATATTCTAATTGGGGCCACTCAACACCGAAACTTACTCTATTCCATAGGGACCACTCAACACCGAAACTTACTCTATTCTAATTGGGGCCACACAACACCGAAACTTACTCTATTCCATAGGGACCACTCAACACCGAAACTTACTATATTTTAATTGGGGCCACTCAACACCGAAACTTACTCTATTCTAATTTGGGCCACTCAACACCGAAACTTACTCTATTCTAATTGGGGACACACAACACCGAAACTTACTATATTTTAATTGGGGCCACTCAACACCTAAACTTACTATATTTTATTTGGGGCCACTCAACACCGAAACTTACTCTATTCTAATTGGGGCCACACAACACCGAAACTTACTATATTTCAATTGGGGCCACTCAACACCGAAACTTACTCTATTCTAATTGGGGCCACAAAACACCGAAACTTACTCTATTCTAATTGGGGCCATACACCACCGAAACTTACTCTATTCTAATTGGGGCCACTCACCACCGAAACTTACTCTATTCTAATTGGAGCCACAACACCGAAACTGACTCTATTCTAATTGGAGCCACAACACCGAAACTTACTCTATTCTAATTGGGGCCACTCAACATTGAAACTTACTCTATTCTAATTGGGGTCATTCAACATTGAAACTTATACTATTCTAATTTAGAGCCACTCAACACCGAAAATTTACTCTATTCTAATTGGGGCCACTCAACATCGAAACGTACTATATTATAATTGGGGCCACTCAACACCGAAACTTCCTATATTATAATTGGGGCCACACAACACCGAAACGTACTCTATTCTAATTGGGGCCACACAACACCGAAACTTACTCTATTCCATAGGGACCATTCAACATTGAAACTTACTCTATTCTAATTGGGGCCACTCAACACCGAAACTTCCTATATTCTAATTGGGGCCACTTAACACCGAAACTTACTCTATTCCATAGGGACCACTCAACACCGAAACTTACTCTATTCTGATTGGGGCCACACAACACCGAAACTTACTCTATTCCATAGGGACCACTCAACACCGAAACTTACTCTATTCTAATTGGGGCCACTCAACACCGAAACTTACTCTTTTCTAAGTGGGGCCACCCAACACCGAAACTTACTCTATTCTAATTGGGGCCACTCAACACCGAAACTTACTCTATTCTAATTGGGGACACTCAACACCGAAACTTACTTTATTTTAATTGGGGCGACTCAACACCGAAACTTACTCTATTCTAATTGGGGCCAAACAACACCGAAACTTACTCTATTCTAATTGGGGCCACACAACACCGAAACTTACTCTATTCCATTGGGGCCACTCAACACCGAAACTTACTCTATTCTAATTGGGGCCACAACACCGAAACTTACTCTATTCTAATTGGGGCCACTCAACACCGAAACTTACTATATTTTAATTGGGGCCACTCAACACCGAAACTTACTCTATTCTAATTGGGGCCACTCAACACCGAAACTTACTATATTTTATTTGGGGCCACTCAACACCGAAACTTACTCTATTCTAATTGGGGCCACACAACACCGAAACTTACTATATTTTAATTGGGGCCACTCAACACCGAAACTTACTCTATTCTAATTGGGGCCACAAAACACTGAAACTTACTCTATTCTAATTGGGGCCATACACCACCGAAACTTACTCTATTCTAATTGGGGCCACTCACCACCGAAACTTACTCTATTCTAATTGGAGCCACAACACCGAAACTGACTCTATTCTAATTGGAGCCACAACACCGAAACTTACTCTATTCTAATTGGGGCCACTCAACATTGAAACTTACTCTATTCTAATTGGGGTCATTCAACATTGAAACTTACTCTATTCTAATTTAGAGCCACTCAACACCGAAAATTTACTCTATTCTAATTGGGGCCACTCAACATCGAAACGTACTATATTATAATTGGGGCCACTCAACACCGAAACTTCCTATATTATAATTGGGGCCACACAACACCGAAACGTACTCTATTCTAATTGGGGCCACACAACACCGAAACTTACTCTATTCCATAGGGACCATTCAACATTGAAACTTACTCTATTCTAATTGGGGCCACTCAACACCGAAACTTCCTATATTCTAATGGGGCCACTTAACACCGAAACTTACTCTATTCCATAGGGACCACTCAACACCGAAACTTACTCTATTCTATTGGGGCCACACAACACCGAAACTTACTCTATTCCATAGGGACCACTCAACACCGAAACTTACTCTATTCTAATTGGGGCCATCAACACCGAAACTTACTCTTTTCTAAGGGGCCACCCAACACCGAAACTTACTCTATTCTAATTGGGGCCACTCAACACCGAAACTTACTCTATTCTAATTGGGGACACTCAACACCGAAACTTACTTTATTTTAATTGGGGCCACTCAACACCGAAACTTACTCTATTCTAATTGGGGCCAAACAACACCGAAACTTACTCTATTCTAATTGGGGCCACACAACACCGAAACTTACTCTATTCCATTGTGGCCACTCAACACCGAAACTTACTCTATTCTAATTGGGGCCACAACACCGAAACTTACTCTATTCTAATTGGGGCCACTCAACACCGAAACTTACTATATTTTAATTGGGGCCACTCAACACCGAAACTTACTCTATTCTAATTGGGGCCATTCAACACCGAAACTTACTATATTTTAATTAGGGCCACTCAACACCGAAGCTTACTCTATTCTAATTGGGGCCACTCAACACCGAAACTTACTCTATTCTAATTGTGGCCACAACACCGAAACTTACCTTATTCTAATTGGGGCCACTCAATACCGAAACTTACTATATTTTAATTGGGGCCACTCAACACCGAAACTTACTCTATTCTAATTGGGGCCACTCAACACCGAAACTTACTATATTCTAATTGGGGCCACACAACACCGAAACTTACTATATTTTAATTAGGGCCACTCAACACCGAAACTTACTCTATTCTAATTGGGGCCACACAACACTGAAACTTACTATATTTTAATTGGGGCCACTCAACACCGAAACTTACTCTATTCTAATTGGGGCCACTCAACACCGAAACTTACTCTATTCTAATTGGGGCCACACAACACCGAAACTTACTATATTTTAATTGGGGCCACTCAACACCGAAACTTACTCTATTCTAATTGGGGCCAGACAACACCGAAACTTACTGTATTCTAATTGGGGCCACACACCACCGAAACTTAATCTATTCTAATTGGGGCCACTCACCACCGAAACTTACTCTATTCTAATTGGGGCCACACAACACCAAAACTTACTGTATTCTAATTGGGGCCACTCAACACCGATACTTACTATATTCTAATTGGGGCCACACAACACCGAAACTTACTGTATTCTAATTGGGGCCACACAACACCGAAACTTACTGTATTCTAATTGGGGCCAAACACCACCGAAACTTACTCTATTCTAATTGGGGCCACACAACACCGAAACTTACTGTATTCTAATTGGGGCCACTCAACACCGAAACTTCCTGTATTCTAATTGGGGCCACTCAACATCGAAACTTACTCTATTCTAATTGGGGCCACACAACACCGAAACTTACTGTATTCGAATTGGGGCCACTCAACACCGAAACTTACTCTACTCTAATTGGGGCCACACAACACCGAAACTTACTCTATTCTAATTGGGGCCACACAACACCGAAACTTACTCTATTCTAATTGGAGCCACTCAACATCGAAACGTACTATATTATAATTGGGGCCACTCAACACCGAAACTTCCTATATTATAATTGGGGTCACTCAACTCCGAAACTTCCTATATTATATTTGGGGCCACACAACACCGAAACGTACTCTATTCTAATTGGGGCCACACAACACCGAAACTTACTCTATACCAGAGGGACCATTCAACATTGAAACTTACTCTATTCTAATTGGGGCCACTCAACACCGAAACTTCCTATATTCTAATTGGGGCCACTCAACACCGAAACTTACTCTATTCCATAGGGACCACTCAACACCGAAACTTACTCTATTCTAATTGGGACCACTCAACACCGAAACTTATTCTATTCTAATTGGGACCACTCAACACCGAAACGTACTCTATTCTAAGTGGGGCCACACAGCACCGAAACTTATTATATTCCATTGGGGCCACTCAACACCGAAACTTACTCTATTCCAATTGGGGGCCACAACACCGAAACATACTCTATTCTAATTGGGGCCACTCAACACCGAAACTTACTATATTTTAATTGGTGCCACTCAACACCGAAACTTACTCTATTCCATTGGGGCCACTCAACACCGAAACTTACTCTATTCTAATTGGGGCCACAACACCGAAACTTACTCTATTCTAATTGGGGCCACTCAACACCGAAACTTACT
>CM026391.1:91323986-91453113 GCA_014843695.1 Archivesica marissinica
TACTAGAGGACATAGAAACCGCGCATCTACAGTATATACTAGAGGACATAGAAACCGCACACCTACATTATATACTAGAGGACATAGAAACCGCACATCTACATTATATACTAGAGGACATAGAAACCGCACATCTACAGTATATACTAGAGGACATAGAAACCGCGCATCTACAGTATATACTAGAGGACATAGAAACCGCGCACCTACATTATATACTAGAGGACATAGAAACCGCACATCTACAGTATATACTAGAGGACATAGAAACCGCACACCTACATTATACACTAGAGGACATAGAAACCGCACACCTACAGTATATACTAGAGGACATAGAAACCGCACATCTACAGTATATACTAGAGGACATAGAAACCGCACATCTACATTATATACTAGAGGACATAGAAACCGCACACCTACATTATATACTAGAGGACATAGAAACCGCACACCTACAATATACTAGAGGACATAGAAACCGCACACCTACATTATATACTAGAGGACATAGAAACCGCGCATCTACAGTATATACTAGAGGACATAGAAACCGCGCATCTACAGTATATACTAGAGGACATAGAAACCGCACACCTACATTATATACTAGAGGACATAGAAACCGCACACCTACATTATATACTAGAGGACATAGAAACCGCGCATCTACATTATATACTAGAGGACATAGAAACCGCGCATCTACAGTATATACTAGAGGACATAGAAACCGCGCATCTACAGTATATACTAGAGGACATAGAAACCGCACACCTACATTATATACTAGAGGACATAGAAACCGCGCACCTACATTATATACTAGAGGACATAGAAACCGCGCATCTACATTATATACTAGAGGACATAGAAACCGCGCATCTACATTATATACTAGAGGACATAGAAACCGCGCATCTACATTATATACTAGAGGACATAGAAACCGCGCATCTACAGTATATACTAGAGGACATAGAAACCGCGCATCTACAGTATATACTAGAGGACATAGAAACCGCGCATCTACAGTATATACTAGAGGACATAGAAACCGCACATCTACAGTATATACTAGAGGACATAGAAACCGCGCATCTACATTATATACTAGAGGACATAGAAACCGCGCACCTACATTATATACTAGAGGACATAGAAACCGCGCATCTACATTATATACTAGAGGACATAGAAACCGCGCACCTACATTATATACTAGAGGACATAGAAACCGCGCACCTACATTATATACTAGAGGACATAGAAACCGCGCATCTACATTATATACTAGAGGACATAGAAACCGCGCACCTACAGTATATACTAGAGGACATAGAAAACGCACATCTACAGTATATACTAGAGGACATAGAAAACGCACATCTACAGTATATACTAGAGGACATAGAAAACGCACACCTACAGTATATACTAGAGGACATAGAAAACGCACACCTACAGTATATACTAGAGGACATAGAAAACGCACATCTACAGTATATACTAGAGGACATAGAAAACGCACACCTACAGTATATACTAGAGGACATAGAAAACGCACATCTACAGTATATACTAGAGGACATAGAAACCGCGCATCTACATTATATACTAGAGGACATAGAAACCGCACATCTACATTATATACTAGAGGACATAGAAACCGCACATCTACAGTATATACTAGAGGACATAGAAACCGCACATCTACAGTATATACTAGAGGACATAGAAACCGCACATCTACATTATATACTAGAGGACATAGAAACCGCACATCTACAGTATATACTAGAGGACATAGAAACCGCACATCTACAGTATATACTAGAGGACATAGAAACCGCACATCTACATTATATACTAGAGGACATAGAAACCGCACACCTACATTATATACTAGAGGACATAGAAACCGCACATCTACAGTATATACTAGAGGACATAGAAACCGCACATCTACAGTATATACTAGAGGACATAGAAAACGCACATCTACAGTATATACTAGAGGACATAGAAAACGCACATCTACATTATATACTAGAGGACATAGAAAACGCACATCTACAGTATATACTAGAGGACATAGAAAACGCACACCTACAGTATATACTAGAGGACATAGAAAACGCACATCTACAGTATATACTAGAGGACATAGAAAACGCACATCTACAGTATATACTAGAGGACATAGAAAACGCACACCTACAGTATATACTAGAGGACATAGAAAACGCACATCTACAGTATATACTAGAGGACATAGAAAACGCACATCTACATTATATACTAGAGGACATAGAAAACGCACACCTACAGTATATACTAGAGGACATAGAAAACGCACACCTACAGTATATACTAGAGGACATAGAAAACGCACACCTACATTATATACTAGAGGACATAGAAAACGCACACCTACAGTATATACTAGAGGACATAGAAAACGCACACCTACAGTATATACTAGAGGACATAGAAAACGCACATCTACAGTATATACTAGAGGACATAGAAACCGCACATCTACAGTATATACTAGAGGACATAGAAAACGCACATCTACAGTATATACTAGAGGACATAGAAAACGCACATCTACAGTATATACTAGAGGACATAGAAAACGCACATCTACAGTATATACTAGAGGACATAGAAAACGCACATCTACAGTATATACTAGAGGACATAGAAAACGCACATCTACAGTATATACTAGAGGACATAGAAAACGCACACCTACAGTATATACTAGAGGACATAGAAAACGCACACCTACATTATATACTAGAGGACATAGAAACCGCACATCTACAGTATATACTAGAGGACATAGAAACCGCACATCTACAGTATATACTAGAGGACATAGAAACCGCACATCTACAGTATATACTAGAGGACATAGAAAACGCACACCTACAGTATATACTAGAGGACATAGAAACCGCACATCTACAGTATATACTAGAGGACATAGAAAACGCACATCTACAGTATATACTAGAGGACATAGAAAACGCACATCTACAGTATATACTAGAGGACATAGAAAACGCACACCTACATTATATACTAGAGGACATAGAAAACGCACATCTACAGTATATACTAGAGGACATAGAAAACGCACACCTACATTATATACTAGAGGACATAGAAAACGCACACCTACAGTATATACTAGAGGACATAGAAAACGCACATCTACATTATATACTAGAGGACATAGAAAACGCACACCTACATTATATACTAGAGGACATAGAAAACGCACATCTACAGTATATACTAGAGGACATAGAAAACGCACATCTACAGTATATACTAGAGGACATAGAAAACGCACACCTACAGTATATACTAGAGGACATAGAAAACGCACATCTACAGTATATACTAGAGGACATAGAAAACGCACATCTACATTATATACTAGAGGACATAGAAAACGCACACCTACATTATATACTAGAGGACATAGAAAACGCACATCTACATTATATACTAGAGGACATAGAAAACGCACACCTACATTATATACTAGAGGACATAGAAAACGCACACCTACATTATATACTAGAGGACATAGAAAACGCACATCTACAGTATATACTAGAGGACATAGAAAACGCACACCTACATTATATACTAGAGGACATAGAAAACGCACACCTACATTATATACTAGAGGACATAGAAAACGCACACCTACATTATATACTAGAGGACATAGAAAACGCACACCTACATTATATACTAGAGGACATAGAAAACGCACACCTACATTATATACTAGAGGACATAGAAAACGCACATCTACATTATATACTAGAGGACATAGAAAACGCACACCTACATTATATACTAGAGGACATAGAAAACGCACACCTACATTATATACTAGAGGACATAGAAAACGCACACCTACATTATATACTAGAGGACATAGAAAACGCACACCTACATTATATACTAGAGGACATAGAAAACGCACACCTACATTATATACTAGAGGACATAGAAAACGCACTACATTATATACTAGAGGACATAGAAAACGCACACCTACATTATATACTAGAGGACATAGAAAACGCACATCTACATTATATACTAGAGGACATAGAAAACGCACACCTACATTATATACTAGAGGACATAGAAAACGCACACCTACATTATATACTAGAGGACATAGAAAACGCACACCTACATTATATACTAGAGGACATAGAAAACGCACACCTACATTATATACTAGAGGACATAGAAAACGCACACCTACATTATATACTAGAGGACATAGAAAACGCACATCTACATTATATACTAGAGGACATAGAAAACGCACATCTACATTATATACTAGAGGACATAGAAAACGCACACCTACATTATATACTAGAGGACATAGAAAACGCACATCTACATTATATACTAGAGGACATAGAAAACGCACACCTACATTATATACTAGAGGACATAGAAAACGCACACCTACATTATATACTAGAGGACATAGAAAACGCACACCTACATTATATACTAGAGGACATAGAAAACGCACACCTACATTATATACTAGAGGACATAGAAAACGCACACCTACATTATATACTAGAGGACATAGAAAACGCACACCTACATTATATACTAGAGGACATAGAAAACGCACACCTACATTATATACTAGAGGACATAGAAAACGCACATCTACATTATATACTAGAGGACATAGAAAACGCACACCTACATTATATACTAGAGGACATAGAAAACGCACACCTACATTATATACTAGAGGACATAGAAAACGCACACCTACATTATATACTAGAGGACATAGAAAACGCACACCTACATTATATACTAGAGGACATAGAAAACGCACACCTACATTATATACTAGAGGACATAGAAAACGCACACCTACATTATATACTAGAGGACATAGAAAACGCACACCTACATTATATACTAGAGGACATAGAAAACGCACACCTACATTATATACTAGAGGACATAGAAAACGCACACCTACATTATATACTAGAGGACATAGAAAACGCACACCTACATTATATACTAGAGGACATAGAAAACGCACACCTACATTATATACTAGAGGACATAGAAAACGCACACCTACATTATATACTAGAGGACATAGAAAACGCACACCTACATTATATACTAGAGGACATAGAAAACGCACACCTACATTATATACTAGAGGACATAGAAAACGCACACCTACATTATATACTAGAGGACATAGAAAACGCACACCTACATTATATACTAGAGGACATAGAAAACGCACACCTACATTATATACTAGAGGACATAGAAAACGCACACCTACATTATATACTAGAGGACATAGAAAACGCACACCTACATTATATACTAGAGGACATAGAAAACGCACACCTACATTATATACTAGAGGACATAGAAAACGCACACCTACATTATATACTAGAGGACATAGAAAACGCACACCTACATTATATACTAGAGGACATAGAAAACGCACACCTACATTATATACTAGAGGACATAGAAAACGCACACCTACATTATATACTAGAGGACATAGAAAACGCACACCTACATTATATACTAGAGGACATAGAAAACGCACACCTACATTATATACTAGAGGACATAGAAAACGCACACCTACATTATATACTAGAGGACATAGAAAACGCACACCTACATTATATACTAGAGGACATAGAAAACGCACACCTACATTATATACTAGAGGACATAGAAAACGCACACCTACATTATATACTAGAGGACATAGAAAACGCACACCTACATTATATACTAGAGGACATAGAAAACGCACACCTACATTATATACTAGAGGACATAGAAAACGCACACCTACATTATATACTAGAGGACATAGAAAACGCACACCTACATTATATACTAGAGGACATAGAAAACGCACACCTACATTATATACTAGAGGACATAGAAAACGCACACCTACATTATATACTAGAGGACATAGAAAACGCACACCTACATTATATACTAGAGGACATAGAAAACGCACACCTACATTATATACTAGAGGACATAGAAAACGCACACCTACATTATATACTAGAGGACATAGAAAACGCACACCTACATTATATACTAGAGGACATAGAAAACGCACACCTACATTATATACTAGAGGACATAGAAAACGCACACCTACATTATATACTAGAGGACATAGAAAACGCACACCTACATTATATACTAGAGGACATAGAAAACGCACATCTACATTATATACTAGAGGACATAGAAAACGCACACCTACATTATATACTAGAGGACATAGAAAACGCACACCTACATTATATACTAGAGGACATAGAAAACGCACACCTACATTATATACTAGAGGACATAGAAAACGCACACCTACATTATATACTAGAGGACATAGAAAACGCACACCTACATTATATACTAGAGGACATAGAAAACGCACACCTACATTATATACTAGAGGACATAGAAAACGCACACCTACATTATATACTAGAGGACATAGAAAACGCACACCTACATTATATACTAGAGGACATAGAAAACGCACACCTACATTATATACTAGAGGACATAGAAAACGCACACCTACATTATATACTAGAGGACATAGAAAACGCACACCTACATTATATACTAGAGGACATAGAAAACGCACACCTACATTATATACTAGAGGACATAGAAAACGCACACCTACATTATATACTAGAGGACATAGAAAACGCACACCTACATTATATACTAGAGGACATAGAAAACGCACACCTACATTATATACTAGAGGACATAGAAAACGCACACCTACATTATATACTAGAGGACATAGAAAACGCACACCTACATTATATACTAGAGGACATAGAAAACGCACACCTACATTATATACTAGAGGACATAGAAAACGCACACCTACATTATATACTAGAGGACATAGAAAACGCACACCTACATTATATACTAGAGGACATAGAAAACGCACACCTACATTATATACTAGAGGACATAGAAAACGCACACCTACATTATATACTAGAGGACATAGAAAACGCACACCTACATTATATACTAGAGGACATAGAAAACGCACACCTACATTATATACTAGAGGACATAGAAAACGCACACCTACATTATATACTAGAGGACATAGAAAACGCACACCTACATTATATACTAGAGGACATAGAAAACGCACACCTACATTATATACTAGAGGACATAGAAAACGCACACCTACATTATATACTAGAGGACATAGAAAACGCACACCTACATTATATACTAGAGGACATAGAAAACGCACACCTACATTATATACTAGAGGACATAGAAAACGCACACCTACATTATATACTAGAGGACATAGAAAACGCACACCTACATTATATACTAGAGGACATAGAAAACGCACACCTACATTATATACTAGAGGACATAGAAAACGCACACCTACATTATATACTAGAGGACATAGAAAACGCACACCTACATTATATACTAGAGGACATAGAAGCACACCTACATTATATACTAGAGGACATAGAAAACGCACACCTACATTATATACTAGAGGACATAGAAAACGCACACCTACATTATATACTAGAGGACATAGAAAACGCACACCTACATTATATACTAGAGGACATAGAAAACGCACACCTACATTATATACTAGAGGACATAGAAAACGCACACCTACATTATATACTAGAGGACATAGAAAACGCACACCTACATTATATACTAGAGGACATAGAAAACGCACACCTACATTATATACTAGAGGACATAGAAAACGCACACCTACATTATATACTAGAGGACATAGAAAACGCACACCTACATTATATACTAGAGGACATAGAAAACGCACACCTACATTATATACTAGAGGACATAGAAAACGCACACCTACATTATATACTAGAGGACATAGAAAACGCACACCTACATTATATACTAGAGGACATAGAAAACGCACACCTACATTATATACTAGAGGACATAGAAAACGCACACCTACATTATATGATTATTATTACATGAAAACGAAATACGAAGGATTCCATCAAAGATATATTACATCTTTATTACCATAAATTGAACAACTAAAAATATTCCAAAATGTTTAAAACTATGTATTTATATAGTTATTGTTTTTCATGTAAAAACACACTTAACCGAAGTGCGCGTTTTCTATGTCCTCTAGTATATGTGGGTGAAGTTAGCAGTGAGCAGTGTACTGCCAGTGTACTGCTGTACTGCTGATATATTTATATAATCTTATATTGACCAGGTTAGCTTGTTTTCCTTCGGCTGTCATCGTAATTCCAATTCTCCGTAACAATCAAAGTACTGTGTGTACACTGCTTTTAGCATGTTTATTGCTGGCATGAAAATCGGGACAATCGCATACAATTTGAACAGCAATATATCTTTAAGAATGTTTTATTAATATTACTAGCATGAAAATCGGGACAATCGCATACAATTTGAACAGCAATATATCTTTAAGATATGATAATTGAATGTAAAGGTATGTGTAATTGCGTGTCTGTTTCCAAGAACTAGTCATACCCACCGATTTATGATATGACTTAGATATTTTGTTTCGAGAAACAGGTCCCTAAAGCAAGTTTTACATTGGTTAAGAGACTTTGCCACTCAAATTCGCGCATGCGCCCTGCTGAGTACGCGCCACAACAACTGTTAGTTATAAGCATCTTTTTGATTTTATTGAGACACCCATTGTGATGTAGGAAATATATAATAATATTAAGATCTCATAATTCATTAGTTCTCCACAGTGCATCAAATTACATCACAGGTAGAAAAATAGCATTCCTTTCTTAATAGCTATAATATGGTAAGAGATTCTCATTGGAATGCCTTTTGCTTGGATGTGTTGAAAGATCTCTGTTAAGAACCAGACACAGATCGTGACGTCTTAACGGATTTACTTCATATGCGGTCCTTCGTGTGGCAGGGTGTATTGTTAGCCAGTGTCTCTCTAGAGATTCTGCAGTATGGTTGGTTATTACTCGGCAATATATTGAATATTGTAAGTACTATAAAAAAATTATAGTTCCCCGTTCGTGATACATTTTGACTTTTCGATAACATTTTGGACATATTTCTAGGCACCAGAATTTATACTCAAGGCAATGAGAGATATTATTGGGGTTTCGATTACCTCCCTTGACAGATAAAGTCTGATTTATCCCGAACTATGTATTGGTTCTTTTAGTTGAAAGCCTTCGTTTTTATTGGTGTTCCCTAACCAGATGTTGCGGTATGATAAATGTGATTTTATCAAAAGCATGTTAATTAATTTATAAGCAATTTCTACAGTAAAGTATCCATTGGATATGCTGTAGGAAATCTGTCGAGATTTAGTAATTTAATAATCATAAGATAAGAAAACTAATGAAAACAGATAGCATGTGGTGCAAAGGAAGCAACGATAAAAACAGAGGAAGCCAATTAAGAGGACCAATCTACTTTCATGATTATTCAGGGGAAGTAACTGACTAATGTCTCTCATAAATTCCAATTTGATCAGAATGCATATAGTCTAACCGGGTATAATGGATAAACGTTCGCCCCGTAACCGATCAATTGTTAGATCGAGCCCAGGCAGAACCACACTAGTGGTGTCCATAAGCAAGACAGTTGGTAGAGCTGTGTTCGGGATGTCGTGGGTTCGAACAACACGTCGGGTCACTAACTTGTCAGCTCTCTCATTGCTTGAGCAATGATCAATTCATATTTGCTTAAATTTCCGATGAGTAAGTTTTTAGCGAGACGGGTACACGCGTAGAATCGCCGATCTTTCGCAAGCCAGCTGAACAATTTTTCTAACATGAACTAATTCAACATCCCCGGTGGGATTCTAACATACAGCGGCGAGGGGCATGTGATTGGTAGTCTTAACCCATCTGCCACGGAAGCCGCTCGTTCTTTATGTCCCTGTATATATTACAACATTATCTAATTGATCATAAGTTACACGGTTACATGCATGAATAAACCTACTGGCACAGACTACATGAATATAAATATTAGTTCGTGCACCTTATATCTTATTTCCTATGAAAGGTTTACTGGTTACTGTTTACATGTTTCATTATGCTATTTCATGTTTTAATTTGTTGAGGGCCTCGTGGTAGGTTGACTTAGTTCAAATGAGTTCTCTCGTTAAATAAAAGTATTTATTATCTTTATTATTATTATTATTATTATTATTATTATATACTACGATCGTTTTGATTCATTTACAATTTATTTCCCACCTAATTACAATTAAAACTCTGCCGTGACGTCATACCTTTGTACTTGGTGTCAAAAGGCTAGAATATTATATTAAATGCTATGCGTAAATGCACAAAATTAACAATTTTAATTAGTAGGATCTTGTTGTATAAGTGTGTACTTTAAGTAAGATATAAGCCTCAAATGGATCCAATATGTAACATATTCTGTCTTCGGCGCAAGCGCCTCATACAGTCCAATATTTTACATATTGTGTGTGTTTTACGTTTATTTATCATCATCATATGGTTGCCCATATGAGTGACGCCTCCTGAAGATATTAGTCATTTTAGATTTTTGGAGGATAGTGCAATGATACAGACAGAGAACCATTCCAGAGTCTCCTCGGGTTCTTTTACGTTCACGGTGTAAAGCACCGACACGATACCTCGGTTTAACGTCTCATCTGAAAGACTGTTAATTTTATTAGGGTCAGACGGGGGATCGAACCTGCGATCCCTGGATTACCACTGGACTACAGATCCGTCTGTATTTTACATATTGGATCGTTTTCGGCTTATATCCTATACATATAGTTGTACGCTAAGATAATATGGTTAAATATGACACTTTATAGTAAGCATAGTGTTGTATCGCTTTACATCTATATTTAACATCAACAGCAGTTCCAGGAAAACCACTTGTAACATTTCTTAGAAAAATAATAATTCAATCCAAGTTGCAAGTAACCTTATAATACCATACTGACAGCTGATTAGGACCACACCAGTAAATCAAACGAAGAACACAACATAAACAAACGTGAAACCAGTTGCATATAATTGGTTGACGTGTAACCTACTTTTAATATGTCACTCCACCCTAACATCTGCTGTAAATGTCAGGAAGAGGTTAATGTAATTCATTAAATAATGCCAAAATCACAGCGCATGAAAACATACAGACATGATGAACTGCAACGATAGAAAGAGAAAGGGTAATCGAGCCGAGAGCTACTGAGATTATCGGAACATTGGAGAGTGCAGTGTTCTGTAGACAGATATCATTGCCATAACCCCGTGGCGTGCGTAAATATAATGTCCTATAGTGTATACAAATGTATTTTAGCTAGATTGCGAACCAAGTTCTTTCAACATATATTAATCACTCTTGAGACCTCATTTCTGATGGAATATATCGCCATGAAGTAGAGAGAAGAGGCACTGTGTAATTTAAATGCCTTGCCTAAGGGCGCAATCGTAACGGCTCCAGCGGGGCTCGAACCCCGGACCTTTCGCTCCTTTCGCTCATCAGTAGCTCAAACACAAACATATTGATAATATTGAGAAAATGAATGTTATTTTCTGGACGAATGGGAATTTATGTGATAAGAATTACTGCTATGTATTCGTGTTATAGGTATTAAAATTGTCCAATTGTTTTCAGGGAACTAGTTCCAAGCTTTCACTGGTGTGCGCATAGAAATACAGGCTTGAGCTGGAATCCAGAAATGGTCAGGTCAATCTATTTACTAAGTATTGTCTCACCTGATCATCCCATAACACAAATACCACGGAATAGAGTCAAAAGCATACATTTATTTACTATGTAAAACTGAACAAATTTGAATAGAGAACATTTTGGTTTTTTTCAACATTTATGCCAATTTTCGCTCGACAATTCCCGTAGGTATACGCACACTCGTGAATCGGTTGAATGAAATAATTGTCTGTGTCTAATAGACGTATTCATAGTAACCCATAGTATTAACCCTTTCCCTTATACAAGCACCTCTTGACACCATTACAAATACGACATACATTAACCCTTTCCCTTATACAAGCACCTCTTGACACCATTACAAATACGACATACATTAACCCTTTCCCTTATACAAGCACCTCTTGACACCATTACAAATACGACATACATTGACAATATAGTAAAACCAATGTTCATAATTCAGGCCAGAATCTCATGTAGTTCCAGTTATATCTATTGAGGTGGGGTAGATATGGCGACTACTTATACACTGCATGATAGCTAAATGGCTGTCGTTTGTATTGAGATTTAATAGTATAGTAACCTAAATCTCTATGTAGGAAAGGGTTGACGTTGTCCAGAAATCCGTAATTACACATGTAGACTGTGCTCAGAGTGTATTTTTCACATGAAATCTGTGCTACACACATTCGTGAGCACGCACTGCCGATTCAATGCAATCAATAATAATAATAATAACTAGTAATAAAGACTGTTTGAACGAGAGAACTCATTTGAACAATTAAGTCAATCTACGACGAGGCCCTCAATAAATTAAAACATGAAATAGCATAATGAAACATGTAAACAGTAACCAGTAAAACTTTTATAGGAAAAAAAGATATAAGCTGCAAGAACTAATACTTGTATTCATGTATAATTGACTAGTATCAGTGTATTTTGTTATTGCTCTGTTCTTTGCACAGCCTGATATATAAAACGTTGAAGTGTGGAACAGAATGTGCTGTTTAGATGTGATAAGGGAGGGAATTCCACAACTGTGACCCTGAATATAAGAAAGATTTTCGAAACTGTTCAGTAGTTAGCTTAAGAGGGTAACATTGGAGATTGGCGGATGATCGCAAGTGTTGAGTTCGAACATCGGAAATAAATCTGAATAGACTCTTATATTAATAGACAGGTGCTAGGCCATTGAGTGTTTTAAACAGTAAGACTGCTTTTTGAAAGCTAACCCTTTCTAGACAAGTCATCCAATTGAGAGTTGATGAAACAAAGAAGAACCGTGCTGGCAATAACACGTGGCATGACCAGTAGGAGGGCGAGAGTAAGTCACCCATCAGTAAGCACTGGTGTGGGCAATGGATATTGCATCGAGTAACAACGAGACACATTCTGTGAGATGGTACGGTGGTCGCCAGATCGGGCAGGTGGGTTTTCTCCGGGTACTCCGGTCCCCCCCCCCCACACACACGAATGACCACATTTACGTTTTCATCCGCGCTAACGAGAGTGATTAATATTAGTTGTCCAAAATTTCTTCGTAATCGTTGTAAAATAAACAAAGCTTAAAAAAGACACATTCTGACCAATCGGTTGGAATATCTTTGTCCCATATCAATGTATATTTGTTTGTAAAACAACTTTAACATTAAATAAAGTTTGAATTGGATTGAATTGATCGATTGAGGAACATCGTAATTTCACTTTGTTATATTGCAAAAACACACTGTTTATTTATTGCCTTTCGATATTTATTCAATTTATAATGGCTGCATTGCTACTTGTACGTAAAATTTCAAATTTATAAATAATAAATTAGTTAAGTTTATTTATCGTCGCTACTGGTTGCCCATTTGAGCGACGGGCAGCTTACCTAACAATTGTTTCCTGGGCAGGCTCCAGCGGTTAAGCAGAACTTGGTGATCAACTTCAAGAAACTGCCAACATTTTCATATAAATACACTCTATAAAGAGGGCTCGAACCCGTGACCATCAGTAATAATAATTCAACGACAACCACTCGACCGCGGAGGTGGACATTTTTTATAATAATTTCATTGCATACGATTCTGTGTAGCTTTAACTCTGTGGACAGGACTTCAACTCCGAATACATTATTAATAGAAAATGTAAATATAATACAGCAATTGGGATTTCTAACAATAAACGCATTAGCATAACTCTGTGTGAAACAATCTCCAAGTAAAGACACACCTGCGTATTTAATTACCTGCATTAATGAATAGATTAAACAATTTTAACTATTTTAATAATACCGTGAAGTGGGGGTATCCAATTATTAACAGACTCATGTAGTTATTAACTTATTAATATATTTTTATGCGCGATAAATGGGAATATAAGACAATAATCACGTTTTGTGATCACCAGCTCCTTAGAAAAAACTCTGCATTGCATTCTACGCAAACTGATTAACATACTTTAATTTGTATAACGCCTCTAATTTAAATAATTACATTATTATAGAGCAGTAGGCTATGAAGACAAACTAGTTCATAAAGAACTCGAGGCTGAACAACCGCTACGCTACTTGAATCCCCTTGATCATAATCGACATGGAAATTGCTATTCCAGGAAGACATCATTCAAGATACGACAAATGCATTTTCAAAATGTAAAACAAACAATTAACCTTTCTGTATTTAGAAAGTTTGTAGAAGTGCGTTGCATATTACCTTCCAAATTATATTTTGTCTGTTGAAATTGTTCCCAGATATTAAGCCTACATCATAATAGCATCAGACAGGAGCTGGTATTACGGCAGGCGTTTATTACGACATTAGACAGACATTTATGTTAAGGAAGAGATGATTGTTGGAGTGGCACCTACGTACGTATAACGTCGACGACATCCGGACAACGTTTTAACGTTGTTAAAGGTAACGTAACTATCCATCAAGTAATTAATGCGTGGTGCGTCGTGTGATCTGCGGTTGAAATGAAATAAATAATAAATAAATTAATAAAATAAAACTGAATCATTTCTTTTTTTACGCTCACTTTCGATTTAATATTATTATCCTGTGAATATACCTACGTACAAGAGTTGTTTTAGTATAGCTTATAATGCCCACTAATGCATTCATATTTAAGACTACAGACGGATATATAGTCCAGTGGTAACACGCTGGCCTGGTAATCCAGGGGTTGCAGGTTCGATCCCCCGTCTGACCCTAATACAATTAACAGTCTTTCAGATGGGACGTTAAACCGAGGTCTCGTGTCGGTGCTTTACACCGTGCACGTAAACGAACCAGAGGATACTCTGGAATGGGTCTTTGTCTGTATCATTGCACTATCCTCCAACAATCTAAAATGACTAATCTCTTCAGGAGACGTCGCTAATATGGGCAATCGGTAGCGATGATAAATAAACGTAAAACACACACTATCTACGTACACGAGTTGTTCTAGTATAGCTTATAATTCCCGCTAATGCATTCATATTTAAGTTCTTACACAAGAAGTACACACGTGTTTCAAGTCATTCCGGGAAGATGTACACATGTCAACGAATCCCGGCGAAGCGCTCCTGGGGCTGTTGAATGGTGAATTTGTTTCGCTTTCCTTAAAGTCACACCTACAGCTTAGAACAAATGGCGTCTCTACATTGAGCTGTTATTGGTGACGGAAGGTCCCAGGTTCCTGTCCGATCAGTATTCCAGACACAGGCACGCACTCACTCGGGTAGCACCACCGTAAGCCCCCTAGGCATCTTCTTCACAATGTAAGAATTATCCGCCCCTACGACGGATTCGAACCTACAGCGACGAGGGGCAATACATTTCAAGTCAACGACCGTAACCCTGCTGGCATTACAATTCAATGGTATACCCTGGGATTTGCTTCTTTGCACCAACTGAAGCCCACATAGTCGGTATTCAGTCTATGTCTTTCATCGTTCAGTCAAGCCCTGCGTTTAAATTTCGAATCACTATGGGCTACAGTTAGTGTTTCAGTCTTGTACTATTTATATGTTAGTGATTAATTCACATTCGGTATATATTTTGTTTTATTTAAGTTTATTTAACGTCGCTACCGATTGCCCATTTAAGCGACTGGCAGTTTACGTAACTACACTTTTCCTGGGCAGGCTCCAACGGTTAACCATTACTTGGTGGTGTACAACCTCCGTAAGAAACTGTCAACCTTTTTATAAAAGTAGTCTGTGGGATATATATATATTGTATTTCTTGTACCTCATCGACAATCCTAGGAATACAAAATGTGGTCAATTTGCTACCACGTGGTATAAACCATTCCTCCAATCAGAACTGAGTGGACAATATTGCCGTGGGATATGCGTTTATCTCACTCTACGATAAACAGGAACGTGCGCGTACGGTTCGATGCTGAGCCGACGAAATGAATATTGAGGTACTTCTTCTACATATTTCACCATTTAAATATGTTGAATTTCTTAACACACGATAAGACTAGAGCGAAATACGAGATGAAAATCTATCGCACATTTATGGGATCCCAAATATGGACGTGCCGGTGTTAGGGTAAGATTCACACTTATGGTATTACTCAATTTAGGCAGCTGAATGTGTGAAAAATGCCATGTTGCTTTTGGGTGATGCGATATTGTGGAGTATCTCCCCTTGAGAACATTACCTCCCTCTGGGAGATCTCGGTAGATAATGTTCCCCCGGGGAGATATTCCACTTCCCACCCCCTCAACCAAGGGCACTATTTATATAGTATGTATTCGCGGGATAATACTACACTATACAGGAGCATGTCAACTTATGCATTGACCTGCACTGAACTCTAGACGTGAAATCATCTAGTATGCTGTCACTTCAATCTAAACTACCAGACGCGAAGTCAAGCTCCGTATTATATACACCACTAGCTTGTCAGCATAAACTGTATTAACGTTAGTCTAAATATAGTTGTATTCATTCATAGTATAATGTGTGCATGGCCTGTACACCAGTCCTGGCCTGGGGGATATAAAGTTATAAACATATCATCAAATCTCTAGCCCAGTCTAAAGCGTCTGATTGGTTCAGTTGAGAGTAAATCACGGAATCAACCAATGGAAACACATGGAGCTCGAGTTTGAAATTTGAGAACAATTTTATAAACCCGAGATCATGGCTATATATGTAAATATTAATGCACGTTCTGTATACAGCATAGATAAAGATGAACGTAATGTTCAAATCAAAATTGAATACAATTCTGTTCTGTTCTGGTATGTTCTGTATGCATAATCATTAGTTTAGATTAGTTTTATGCATACTGTAAGCAGTAACACCTTTTCAGTATTCAATTCGAATGATGATATAAAATAATTTATTCCTTGCACAATAGAAATGCAACACCACCTCTGCCAACATATCTTCTAGTGTTGTATATATCTAGATCGAGATCAGAATAAAAATCAAATCTCCTCCAGCTTGATTCACTATCGCTGAGAAATGAAAATCTATTGTAAACACTGTTCCGATAAACTAATTATCTCTACACTGCACCTTGAAAGTAAGTCGCTTAAATAACACGAAAATATTACTTATGATATGGAGCTATTACTGTATAATAACGTTTTCAACTGCACTACCTGCATACAAGGAATCATTGCACATAAGCAGTCTCCGTACACCGGCTTCTACCTACTCCATTCTCGTCAAATGTTCATTTATTTCGTGTGGCCCCGCTGAAGGAATTGGTTCCGGGTTGGTTTACCATGGAAAGTAATTTTTGCAAACAAGCATACCATACTTTGGTGGTGTTTTACTGTAGAGTCAGTGACTTTGCATATCTTATTGTGAGTATGATGCATGTGTGGTATTTGTGTTCATTTTAAGGTTTGTGTGTGAATTTATTTCAGTACTACTTACAGTAATACATACCAGCGCATAGATGAGTATCCAGCTATGATCCAGTTTTTGTAAACATTGACAAATGGAGAAAACACTTTCATTGTGAAGTCATGACTTAATTGTGTTTAACTCCAGGCAGAAGACCCGTGGCCTTTACAGAACTGCATGTGTTATATTAAGTTCAATCTTGTTTTGAACTATGAATTTGATTGTGACAGTTGGTGGATTTACCATATAATAAATGAGAACATTGAGCCGTGTGCATCCATTTGTGCACCCAGCTTGTTTACACGAATATTGCACTGGTATTTACATCGTCATAACTACCAACATGATGATCTCCAACAAATTCTTTACATTTCTGCACCCATGGCATCCGGTATTTATGCGCAAGTGCAATAGAGGCATGTCCTAGTTTAATATCTTAGCTAATTGACCAGAAGACGATACACATGTTCTGCACATTGTAATGATTATGTTACATATCAGCGAATGATTGCATGCTACAATATTTCATTGCACACTAATACCCAGACGAATTTATCAAGAACCAACGGGCACGGGCTCCGTATGTTTCGATGTCATAGCAATGTTCTCCGTATGTTCAGATGCCATTGCAGTTTGCTTCATATGTTTCGATACCATATAGCAATGTTCTCCGTATGTTCAGATGCCGTTGCAGTTTGCTTCGTATGTTTCGATGCCATAGCAATGTTCTCCGTATGTTCAGATATCGTTGTAGTTTACTCCGTATGTTCAGATACCGTTGCTGTTTGCTCCGAATGTTCAGATGCCGTTGCAGTTTACTCCGTATGTTTCTATGCCATAGCAATGTTCTCCGTATGTTCAGATGCCATTGCAGTTTACTCCGTATGTTTCGATGCCACAGCAATGTTCTCCGTATGTTCAGATACCGTTGCAGTTTACTCCGTATGTTTCTATGCCATAGCAATGTTCTCCGTATGTTCAGATGCCATTGCAGTTTACTCCGTATGTTTCTATGCCATAACAATGTTCTCCGTATGTTCAGATGCCATTGTAGTTTGCTCCGTATGTTCAGATGCCATTGCAGTTTGCTCCGTATGTTCAGATGCCATTGCAGTTTGCTCCGTATGTTTCTATGCCATAGCAATGTTCTCCGTATGTGCAGATGCCGTTGCAGTTTGCTTCGTACGTTTCGATGCCATAGTAATGTTCTCCGTATGTTCAGACTCCGTTGCCGATTACTCCGTATATTCAGATACCGTTGCAGTTTGCCCCGAATGTTCAGATAACGTTGCAGTTGGCTCCGAATGTTCAGATGACGTTGCAGCTTGCTTCTGTGTCACCAGGAGTATATCCAGTACGGGCACGGTGTATTGGAGTTGCTTTACCCCATCATTACATACATAGTTCACTTCCGTTATCTGTGTTCCCTGTAGTGATCATCAGTTTCCGACGAGTTGATCGTTTTATTATATCTTCGGCGTCAGGAATATGTAGTAAATCGCAAATGGCATAAATGAGTTTGACGCACGCCGTCTCGCCGATTTCAGTCACATATTTTGATTCTGCTCCAGATTGTTTATAGTCGTCTAAAAATATTTCGTCTATGAACTTATATATATTTTTTTTATACTTTATTTATTTTACAACGATTGCGAAGCAAGTTTGAACAACTTATATTAATCACTCTCGTTGGCTCGGATGTAAGCGTATATGTGGTCATTCATGTGGGAGGAAACCGGAGTACCCAGAGAAAACCCACCTGTCCGATCTGGCGACCATCGTACCATCTCACATACTTCCCTGTCCGAGGATGGAACCCGGGTCGCATTGGTGAGAAGCGAGCACGTTAACCACTGCGCTAATCGGACAGCCATATGAACTTATCTATGATGAAATCTAACATCAGTTGCTGCAATATGTGTAATTCCTTTAAATCGGTTCGAGGGACACCTACTCACCAAGGACATCATTATAGACAATGTTAAAGTCAGACTATTGCGCAGGAGGGGGATCGTCTGATCGTACGGGGTACGTTTGACCGTCGATATGCGACTTACAGTTAATCTGACTGTCGTACATATTCCGTGTTATTTTGTTCAGTACAGTAGCCATTCTTGAATATGTTATATCGATGTATCCCGTCAAGAACATATTCCGCATTATTTTGACAAATTCAGTAGCCATTCTTGAATATGTATCAAGCTGTAGCAATCCTTTAATACGTTATAGTGATGTATCTCGGTAATTTGTTTTTGGAAAATGTGATAGCGCAGTGGTAGAGCGTTCGCTTTAGGTGCCGGAGTTCGAGCCCCACTGGAGCCGTTACGATTGGCACTTAGGCAAGGAATTTACATTCCAAATGCTCTTCTCTCTCCCTCGTGGCGATGGATTCCATCAGGAATGAGGACTCGAGAGTGATTAATATAAGTTGTAAGAACTTTTGTTTCGCAATCGACCTAAAATAAATATATATAAACTAATTTGTTTGGAGGATTAAAGTCATACCAATCAGCTTAGGTCACGTGGCGACTCTCCCACGTTCACGGTTGGAGGAAGACCAATGGTGCCCCTTTGAGCAGTGTGTGTGTGCTTTACGTTTTATCCCGGTAATACAGACGGATCTGTAGATAAACATAAAACACACACACTCCCGGTAATACAGACGGATCTGTAAATAAACGCAAAACACACACTCCCGGTAATACAGACGGATCTGTAGATAAACGTAAAACACACACTCCCGGTAATACGGTTTAATAGAAAACGACGAAGAAGAATGCATTATTAAGACTTAAACATTACACTTTCTCATATAACATTTACTTACAAATGCTTCCATGTTTATGTAATTTGTTTGAAGTTATTCTTGCAGTCAAGGTTAATAGACGCCATCCACAGGGTGCACGAAACATTAGTTAATTGCTATTCCGTAATGCCACAACTAAGCGATGCGTATAAACAGAATAACGGGTGCGCTTGCAGGTGCAACAGCACGGGAGGATTGCGACCACACGTGTAACAACAAAATATTACATAACATCGGTAAAGTATGATGCAATAGGCTCAACGTAAGCTGTAGTATAATTCCGCGTGTATCTGAGAGAATCCTCGGATAGAGCTAGAGGCTTTATTCCAAGAATTAATATTTGCTTGCTGCATTAACGAGATATAGATATCAATATTCTTTGTAATTGCTCCGAATATTAAACTTGAGGATGGAGTGTCTATTTATGTGTAACCGTGCAGCACTCACTTATCATTGCCCTACATCATAAAAAAAGGAAAACGTGTTATTGTGTCATAGTATACAGAAATCTTGATTTGGATAAACTATTGAAGGCGTGTCATATTAATGCCATTAAACCAAACCACTCGCACTTTATTAATCTAAATTTTTTTCATATCTTCAATTTTCCTTCATTTATCAGACCTCGTGAAAAGTATGAATACACCCTTAAGATATTATTGTAACATTTTTGAGTGTATAATTATTTTCTAGCGTATCTGCATCTATCTATTGCCCACGCCCGCCCGCCCCCAGTATGCATGCTGCCAATAGTCATGCACTATAAATAGATTATATTACTGATGAGGGACACGGAGATACAGACACTCAGAACTGGCAGATATCCCATTGGTGGCAAAACATATTACGCATGTTGGGAATTATATGGTGAACATTGTACCAATATCAACATTTGGCCTAACACAACTGTTTGTTTCGAGGTAACAGCCATACCTACACAATGTTCACAAAAACACTGCTTTAGGGGAAATATATCGCGTAAGTACAGTCAAACCTGTGTTAGTGGTCACCTCTATTAATCAGCCAACCTGTATTAAGCAGCCAGTTCGCAGATTTCCAATATGTTGTTTTTATATATTTGACCTCTATTAAGCAGCCACCTGTGCTAAGCACTTTCTGTGGTTCTCTTGGCTGGCTGCTTAAGACTGGTATGACTGTATACACAGATCGATATCCATTTCCGTTTGTTCCGTTTTGTACCAAACATTTTGTCTTCTTCGGAATCGGTTACACAAGTTACAAATTTGATGTGGCTCCGTTTGTATTTCAATTCCATTATGCTTGCTATCAATTCCAGTATGCTTGCTATCAATTCCATTATGCTTGCTATCAATTCCATTATGCTTGATATCAATCCCAGTATGCTTGCTATCAATTCCATTATGCTTGCTATCAATTCCATTATGCTTGCTATCGATTCCAGTATGATTGCTATCAATTACATTATGATTGCTATCAATTACAGTATGCTTGCTATCAATTCCATTATGATTGCTATCAATTCCAGTATGCTTGCTATCAATTCCAGTATGCTTGCTATCAATTCCATTATGCTTGCTATCGATTCCAGTATGCTTGCTATCAATTCCATTATGCTTGCTATCAATTCCAGTATGATTGATATCAATTCCAGTATGCTTGCTATCAATTCCGGTATGCTTGCTACCAATTCCATAACGCTTGCTATCAATTCCATAATGCTTGCTACCAATTCCATTATGATTGCTATCGATTCCATTATGCTTGCTATCAATTCCATTATGCTTGCTATCAATTCCATTATGATTGGTATCGATTCCATTATGCTTGCTATCAATTCCATAATGCTTGCTACCAATTCCATTATGCTTTCTATCGATGACATTTTGGTACCAGTTTCATAAAAATAGGTGCGGTGCGTTTACTGAAACTTGATTTACAGAGTATGTATTCCTACACGATGCGTTATGTTGTTATTTTGGTGTGACATTAGACAGCAGTACCAAATTTTGGTGTGACATTAGACAGTACCAAATTTTGCTGTGACATTAGACAGTACCAAATTTTGGTGTGACATTAGACCGTACCAAATTTTGCTGTGACATTAGACAGTACCAAATTTTGGTGTGACATTAGACAGCAGTACCAAATTTTGCTGTGACATTAGACAGTACCAAATTTTGCTGTGACATTAGACAGTGCCAAATTTTGCTGTGACATTAGACAGTACCAAATTTTGCTGTGACATTAGACAGTACCAAATTTTGCTGTGACATTAGACAGTACCAAAGTTTGGTGTGACATTAGACAGTACCAAATTTTGGTGTGACATTAGACAGTACCAACTTTTGCTGTGACATTAGACAGTACAAAAAAGTTTGGCTGTGACATTAGACAGTGCCAAATTTTGCTGTGACATTAGACAGTACCAACTTTTGCTGTGACATTAGACAGTACCAAATTTTGGTGTGACATTAGACAGTACGAATTGTGCTGTGACATTAGACAGTACCAACTTTTGGTGTGACATTGTCTCCCTAGACAGTACGAAATTTTGCTGTGACATTAGACAGTACCAACTTTTGCTGTGACATTAGACAGTACAAAATTTTGCTGTGACATTAGACAGTACCACATTTTGCTGTGACATTAGACAGTACCAAATGTTGCTGTGACATTAGACAGTATCAACTTTTGCTGTGACATTAGACAGTACCAAATTTTGCTGTGACATTAGACAGTACCAAATTTTGCTGTGACATTAGACAGTACCAAATTTTGGTGTGACATTAGACAGTACCAAATTTTGCTGTGACATTAGACAGTCCAAAATTTGCTGTGACATTAGACAGTACCAACTTTTGCTGTGACATTAGACAGTACAAAATTTTGCTGTGACATTAGACAGTACCACATTTTGCTGTGACATTAGACAGTACCAAATTTTGCTGTGACATTAGACAGTACCAAATGTTGCTGTGACATTAGACAGTACCAACTTTTGCTGTGACATTAGACAGTACCAAATTTTGCTGTGACATTAGACAGTACCAAATTTTGCTGTGACATTAGACAGTACCAAATTTTGCTGTGACATTAGACAGTACCAAATTTTGGTGTGACATTAGACAGTACAAAATTTTGCTGTGACATTAGACAGTACCAAATTTTGCTGTGACATTAGACAGTACGAACTTTTGGTGTGACATTAGACAGTACGAAATTGTGCTGTGACATTAGACAGTGCCAAATTTTGCTGTGACATTAGACAGTACCAACTTTTGCTGTGACATTAGACAGTACCAACTTTTGCTGTGACATTAGACAGTACACAATTTTGCTGTGACATTATACAGTACCAAATTTTGCTGTGACATTAGACAGTACCAAATTTTGCTGTGACATTAGACAGTACCAAATTTTGCTGTGACAATAGACAGTACCAAATTTTGCTGTGACATTAGACAGTGCCAACTTTTGCTGTGACATTAGACAGTACCAACTTTTACTGTGACATTAGACAGTGCCAAGAATTAGGCACTATATTTCGTAGAAGATACGTGACCCCAATATATTGGTTTATTTTAGAACTATGATAAGTATTATTAATTTAAAATGGGACAGGCTATGGTGACAACTCAAACGTTTTGATTTCATATAGTTTAAAAAATGGTTCATATCATGTGGTGCAAAATGTGTGTTTTACGTTAATTTATCGTCGCTAGCGGTTGCCCATATGAGCGACGCCTCCTGCAAAGATACCGACAGAGAACCATTCCAGAGTCTCCTCTGGTTATTTTACGTGTACGGTGTAAAGCACCGACACGATACCTCGATTTAAAGTCCCATCTGAAAGACTGTTAATTGTATTAGGCTCAGACGGGAGATCGAACCTGCGATCCCTGGATTACCAACCCAGTGTGTTAACCACTGGACTACAGATCCGTATGTGGATGTGCAAGAACAGATCGTTAACCTAATAAACTGAAACATTATAAGTATACATGTATTGGTTTAAACATATTTATTCTCTATCATGTAGATAATAATAACGTCTTTATTATTATTATTATATGTATATTGTGGAAGTCGTGTTAGCTCAGTTGTAGCGCATTCGCTTCATGTGCGAAAGGCCCAGAGTTCGAGCGCCGCTGGTGCCGTTACGATTGTGTCCTTAAGCAAGGCATTTAAATTCCACGTTGCCTCTTCTCTCTCCCTCGTGGCGATGAATTCCATCAGGAATGAGGTCTCGAGAGTGATTAATATAAGTTATAAGAACTTGTTTCGCAATCGAGCTAAACTGTATTGTATAATCTATATGTATATCTCTCGTACCTGGTTATACATGTATCATATTGCGTCATACAGTATCAAAGACTTACTCTATGAGCAAGTGTAATGACTGATTTATGAGCTTATTGATACAGCTATTTCCATTCATAGCAGACTCCCCTATATCTACATTAATATCAACCGGATCATCTGATACTTTGCTCATCTACCTATCTATCTTCCTTTAATCCTTTAATGTCAAACCCCTCGCGGGAATCATCAATGTGTACATATTGCTCATCAAGCCGCAGAGATATTAGAATGATGAAATGCTAACGTTACGAGCAAAATATAAGAGAAAAACGAAATGTGTTGAGTTAGAAGTTTAAATGCAGCTAAGCAGAACATCTATGGACGAACATCATCAATACCGCAAACAGCCACATTGACCTGTTCGTCTCCGCAATCTCAGGGGAGATAGTTTTAGAATTGTGGCATTTGAATATCTATTTGACTTTTTTTAATGAGTGATTAGGTGAGATTTTAAATATTTTAAATATAGGTACTCTTTCCTTTCGTAAGACGCACAACTATATACATACGACGGAATTGAAAATCGATAGTATCGGGTATTCCCCAGGGATCTTTATTTGGTCAGTTGTTGTTTTTACTATTTATAAATGACTTGCCATTATCAACACACTAAACTCATTGGCAGGTATCTTTGCCGATGACTCGACTAATTCAACTACTACTCAATCCACATATGCTATAGTGACCTCTTACAAATGACTTTCACAATATACAATGTATTCATAATTGGTGTTTTTCGAATCCAATTGTCAATCGATGCAACAAACACTAAAGTCATGAATAGTTCTTCAAGATCATTAGAAAAACGGACATCATCATCATCATCATCATCATCATCAGCATCAGCATCAGCATCAGCATCATCATCATCATCATCATCATCATCATCATTATTCAATCAAACTGACGTCTCAGTGCCGGAAGAACACGTGTACATATTTTCGACGGTCTTATTGACAGCTACAATGAGAGTGGCATTTTATCAATTGTAGGGGCCTCCGTGACAGAGCGGTTGTTGGCTTCAAATCATTAGCCCCTCACGGCTGTAGCTGTATGATTGAATCCCACTGGGGGTGTCGAAACTATCAAGCTGGTTTATTGATTGTTGAAGTTCTACCCGGGTGTCTATATCGTTCTATATACTACTAGACAGGCATCGGGTGTCCGTTCTATATACTACTAGACAGGCATCGGGTGTCCGTTCTATATACTACTAGACAGGCATCGGGTGTCCGTTCTATATACTACTAGACAGGCATCGGGTGTCCGTTCTATATACTACTAGACAGGCATCGGGTGTCCGTTCTATATACTACTAGACAGGCATCGGGTGTCCGTTCTATATACTACTAGACAGGCATCGGGTGTCCGTTCTATATACTACTAGACAGGCATCGGGTGTCCGTTCTATATACTACTAGACAGGCATCGGGTGTCCGTTCTATATACTACTAGACAGGCATCGGGTGTCCGTTCTATATACTACTAGACAGGCATCGGGTGTCCGTTCTATATACTACTAGACAGGCATCGGGTGTCCGTTCTATATACTACTAGACAGGCATCGGGTGTCCGTTCTATATACTACTAGACAGGCATCGGGTGTCCGTTCTATATACTACTAGACAGGCATCGGGTGTCCGTTCTATATACTACTAGACAGGCATCGGGTGTCCGTTCTATATACTACTAGACAGGCATCGGGTGTCCGTTCTATATACTACTAGACAGGCATCGGGTGTCCGTTCTATATACTACTAGACAGGCATCGGGTGTCCGTTCTATATACTACTAGACAGGCATCGGGTGTCCGTTCTATATACTACTAGACAGGCATCGGGTGTCCGTTCTATATACTACTAGACAGGCATCGGGTGTCCGTTCTATATACTACTAGACAGGCATCGGGTGTCCGTTCTATATACTACTAGACAGGCATCGGGTGTCCGTTCTATATACTACTAGACAGGCATCGGGTGTCCGTTCTATATACTACTAGACAGGCATCGGGTGTCCGTTCTATATACTACTAGACAGGCATCGGGTGTCCGTTCTATATACTACTAGACAGGCATCGGGTGTCCGTTCTATATACTACTAGACAGGCATCGGGTGTCCGTTCTATATACTACTAGACAGGCATCGGGTGTCCGTTCTATATACTACTAGACAGGCATCGGGTGTCCGTTCTATATACTACTAGACAGGCATCGGGTGTCCGTTCTATATACTACTAGACAGGCATCGGGTGTCCGTTCTATATACTACTAGACAGGCATCGGGTGTCCGTTCTATATACTACTAGACAGGCATCGGGTGTCCGTTCTATATACTACTAGACAGGCATCGGGTGTCCGTTCTATATACTACTAGACAGGCATCGGGTGTCCGTTCTATATACTACTAGACAGGCATCGGGGTGTCCGTTCTATATACTACTAGACAGGCATCGGGTGTCCGTTCTATATACTACTAGACAGGCATCGGGTGTCCGTTCTATATACTACTAGACAGGCATCGGGTGTCCGTTCTATATACTACTAGACAGGCATCGGGTGTCCTTCTACCAACCAATAACAGATGGAAGGCCGCCATGTGACTTAAGCTGTTGGTGATACCGTAACCCCCACCCAAACAAGCACATTATCAACTGTATTAGATATCTATTATTGACGACCTTTCACTTTAATGTTATTGAAACACAGTGGCAGTATTCATTGCTGTAATAGGCATGACATTAGCTTCAGGATATTGCAGGCATAATGAATTAATTTAATGACCAGTTTATGTTACCTAATTTCCTGTTATCTGATGCGTTTTGGGGCAGGTGCATTAAGCGCTTTATAATTGTTCTGATCTTATATATTTACATGTTATTGCTGTCCTTAGATATAGCATCCAATCGTGTTATTACAGTCAAACCTGTCTTAAGCAGCCAGCCAAGGGAATCATAGAAAGTGACTGCTTAGTACAGGTGGCTGCTTAATAGAAGTCAAATGTATAGTAAAACAACATATTGAGAATCTGGAAACTGGCTGCTTAATACAGGTTGGCTGCTTAATAGAGGTGACCACTAACGCAGGTTTGACTGTATATAATTATTGACGCGGCATTCCGTTGCTTATGTATTGGAATTAGTTTGCAATACATGCATGTATGGCTTTAAGCTAATAGAGATAATATAATATTACTTTGAACGAGTCACGGTAAAATGTTTATTATAGGGCGTAACAGCCTATCTTTTGAAAATAAAATGTATATCACATTTTAATTAAGTAGATTAGTGTACGCATGTCAATAGATTAGTTGTCCACCTGTGCCGCAGTAATTTGTGACATGAATGCAAGTTGATGTTCATTTAAATTGGACAAGTTAAATACTAATAGACGGGTCAGTTGGACTGCGAATACAGGGATCGCAGGTTCGATCCCCGTTTGACCCTAATACTATTAGCTTCTTTTTACATCGTGCACATAGAAGAGCCAGAGGAGTCTCCGGAATGGGTCTCTGACTGCATCATAAAATGAATAATCCCGTTTTAGTTGGCGGTGCTCATATGGGCAACCGGTAACGGCGATAATTAAACGCAAAGACTTAACAGAGATCGTAGTCAAAATGAAACATTCTTGTAAAATGATCTGGTTTTAAAACTAAAAGCAATGAGTGACCAAAGTGACGTCATCGACTCAAAACAAAAGAGTTACAATATTTCTTTTTTAAAAGTTTATTTAACGTCGCTGCTACCAGCTGCCCAGTTGAGCGACTGGCAGTTTACCTAACAACACCTTTCATGTGTAGGCTCCAGCGGTTAACCAGTACTTGGTGCACCAACCTCCATAATAAACTGCCAACTTTTTTGTATATAAATGAGACACGATCAGTGACCATCGGTTACAAGTGGTATACAAGTCAGCGACCTAGAGTTGCACTATGCATAACAGATGCGTTAAAAATACTAGATTAGGAATCTCGAAAACATCGAAAACGGTTACTAACCGTATCATCGATTTAAAAAGCAGGATATTTGTAATGTGAAATTTACAGTTACTATGGGAAAAAAATCATCACATATTTAACCATGAGCAAAGATAACACAGGCGATGAACATTTGCAAGAGTGCGCAGAATATATAGACAATCGTCCACGGTCGTGAATCTATCTATCTTCCTCTAACAGTTAGTAAGAACACAGGAACACGTGTTCTATAAGTGGAGCACAGCTGTTTTGTTTTGTTTTGAGGTTTTTATAATCGTGCCGACAGCTTAGATAAGATGGCGACTCTCCAGCTAGTATTGGTGGATGAAGACACCCCGCGTGTTCCATGCGCAGGTAGAACGACTCACCCTCTACATGCCAGCTGGGCAGTTTCCTCGCATGAACGAGTCCGACACCTCAGTGGGATTACGAACGTACAGTGGTGAGGGGCAGGTTTAAAGAATTGGTACCAACCGGTTTTATATAGTTCGAAGTTATTTGAAGAATTGGTACCAGCAGGTTTTATATAGTTCAAAGTCGTTTGAAGAATTGGTACTAGCCGGTTTTTATATAGTTCAAAGTTGTTTGAAGACGTGGTACCAGTCGGTTTTATATAGTTCAAAGTTGTTTGAAGAATTGGTACCAGCCGGTTTTATATAGTTGAAAGTTGTTTGAAGAATTGGTACCAGCCGGTTTTATATAGATCGAAGTTGTTTGAAGAATTGGTACCAGTCGGTTTTATATAGATCGAAGTTGTTTGAAGACGTCGTACCAGCCGGTTTTATATAGTTCGAAGTCGTTTGAAGACGTCGTACCAGCTGGTTTTATATAGTTCGAAGTTAATATTGAAGAATTGGTACCAGCCGGTTTTATATAGATCGAAGTTGTTTGAAGAAGTGGTACCAGTCGGTTTTATATAGATCAAAGTCGTTTGAAGAAGTGGTACCAGTCGGTTTTATATAGATCGAAGTCGTTTGAAGAAGTGGTACCAGCCGGTTTTATATAGATCGAAGTTAATATTGAAGAAGTGGTACCAGCCGGTTTTATATAGTTCGAAGTTGTTTTGAAGAATTGGTCAACCGGTTTTATATAGTTCAAAGTTGTTTGAAGAATTGGTACCAACCGGTTTTATATAGATCGAAGTCGTTTGAAGAATTGGAACCAGCCGGTTTTATTTTTTTTAAATGTGCTGTATACTGCGCAACAAGTACGGATAAGTCGAACGTGCTTCAAACAGACGCTTTATGATGTTTCTGCGCACAGTTATTAAACACCTCGCACGAGTATTTAATGAGGTTATAATATTCTCAGTATTTATCTTCTATTCTTTGAAAAGACGCGAGCAAGTGCCAGGTATACCTTAGCATACACTTGATATATTTTAAAACGATTGCGAATCAAGTTTTAACAACATAATATATTAATCACTCTCATTGGCGCGGATGAAAGCGTATATGTGGTCATTAATGTGGGGGGGGGGGCACCGGGGTACCCGGAGAAAACCACCCATCCGATCTTCCGACAACCCGAATCACTTGTGCAAGACGATAAGATATCGATAAAACCACCGTACGTGATCTCCTCTAGCGGATATTTATAATAATAAGGGCGTTTTTAACGAGGACTCTTTATTTGACAATGTCAATCTTCCATTATACCCTCAATACAATAACAATTATATACAGCATGTTTAGATACATAAAATTAACCACAATACATAATATTAGTGGACTTAGTTTTAGTCATAAAAGAGAGCTGGACGTAAATATATTATGTAGTACTATAGTAAATTATAATTGTAGCCTGCTACAAATTACGTAAAATAACTTGAATTGACTGACGACTGAATTTTTAATATTATTTAGTAAAGCATTCAAGACTGTAGTGCCAGAGTAGACAGCTGACGTTCTGTCTGTCCGATTAGCGCAATGGTTCGCTTCTCACCAATGCAACCCGGGTTCGATCCTCCGACCGGGAAGTATCTGAGATTGTACGGTGGTCGCCAGCTCGGAGAGGTGGATTTTCTCCGGATACTCCGGTTTCCTCCCACACGAATGACCACATATACGCTTTCATCCGCGCCAACGAGAGTGATTAATATACGTTGTTAGAACTTGCTTCGCAATCGTTGTAAAAATAAATAAAATTTAAACTTAAAACTGACTCTGAATAATTCACTTCTAGGTCTGGTATGATGATGTGTGTAAAATGAAATAATGATCTCAAAGGACGGATATTGGATCTGGCCTTGTAGCAAATGTGTTTCTGTGATAATCAGGGATACAACGGTTTAACTCACGACCAGTTAGTTGCAGTTGTCTCCAATCGAGTTTAATGTTACGTTGTATCAATTGTTTGCAACATTGATGATGTGGTGTATCGGGTTGCATAGGGTGAACACATACTTTGCAGATGTTTTTGTTTTACAGTAGAGATGAGTTGTTATAGGGTTGCATAGGGTGAACACAAACTTTGTAGATGTTTTTGTTTTACAGTAGAGATGAGTTGTTATAGGGTTGCATAGGGTGAACACAAACTTTGTAGATGCTGTCATGAAGCTTTGTAGCCCAGTGTTTATTTTGTGCATTCTCAAATTTGATATAAAAAAAAGCTCACAGCACTTACCTGTATGATCGATCCATTACGATATCTGTCAAAACTTCCCTGCAATTTACTTTGTTGCAAACATACTCTTTTTTTGTATCAGTAACGTACGGTTAAATAATCTATTACTAGTCTCAACGGTATGCTACTGAACATAATTAAATACAAATACGCATGTAAGTTTGCAAATCATGTAATATATAGTGTTGTCGAGGACGAATATCATTGAAAGTATATTAAAAACCAATTAGTGAGAGCAGTAAGAACGCTTGAAGTTAATTTAACGTTTCTGTTGCTCGTGTCCTCGCCGGTCGCTAGGCCAAAATCATAGACATGTTTACGGTCAAAATGGTTAAAACAAAGAAACAATAGTGTCTTGATATAGAACCTAATTTTTGTAATTTGCATAAAATATTCTAAAAGTGATGTGCGCACATTAATTTCAGTGATGTTATGATATGTTACGGAAAAACCTGGCTACGAAGAGCAGAGAGAAAGACATAAAGATTACCCAGTCATAATAAGATTAGATATATCTATCTTTCACAAATATTCACGTAAAAATGTTCATTAAAAATGCTAAAAAGGTTGAATGCCCTTACTGCAAAAGTTGCCGTCAGAAGGAAGCAATACTGGTTTTGCAATGAATACAATTGTATGGTAGGAATAATTTTGGAATTGTGACACTCAGTTTGAACATTGGAGGTCGTGATAGCGCAGTAGATGCGCATTCGCTTCAGGTGCGAAAGGTACGGAGTTCGAGCCCCGCTGGAGCCGTTACGATTGTGCCCTAAGGCAAGGCATTTAAATTCCACGATGCCACTTCTCTCTCCCTCGTGGCGATGGATTCCATCAGGAATGAGGTCTAGAAAGTGATTAATATAAGTTGTAAGAATTTGTTTCGCAATAAAGCTAAAATAAAATTGTATAAACTAGTTTGAACATTTATGTGACTTTAATATATAGACAAATGATGCGGAGAGACATTGATAGAGAAACTCACCAGTACTATTGAAGACGTTGCATCTGGGATAACTTTGCCGAGTTTTAATCCTTTCAAAGGGACATGGACGTTATGAATCATACTGTCGTCTGTTCTGGCGGCACTTTGGTGGACCATTACCACTCCGCCACCCAAGCATACCAAAAACAACATCACACAATGACACACGATTTTTGCCATGTTGCTTCTGAACCGTACGCACTTGAAAATCAAATACCGTCGTTTTTCTTCACTGATACCAACACTTGAACGTCCGGAACACCTCAGACTTTTCAATCGAGTTCTGAATGATCTTTGCGTCTTAATTGAATCAGTTGGGTTAAATCCTCCAATTAGGTTCCGTTGCGAGTTGTGGTGTAAGTTATCACTGTGGTAGTTTCTGTCGTAACTTCCTGGTTTCGGTGTATGATTCTTAGAATGTCCGTTCTGCTGGAAATTCCGTCTAGAATGGCAACTACAGACACAGCCAATGCTGAAACAAAAGTAAATAGCTTTAAAATATGTTGTCTGATTGAATTTGTCGACGTACCCTGATTATCATTATTGATTAATAGCAGAACTGCATGAATATCATGATTTCAGCTTGCGGCTTGAGGTTTACTGACACTTTACACCTTTATCATTTTAAACATGCTCGCGGTATCCGATAAGAAAACAATCTGTTTTTTACGGCTTTCCGGCACTTTCACGAACTGTTTAATCATTCCTAGTAATTGTGGTTTTACTGGTCTTTAATGCGTTATTCTATTGCGCACTTTTGACAGATTTATACAGACAATTTTGGCCGTGTATTTGGCATTCCATTTGTATCTTGTCTAGTTAATGTCATGACGCTTTTACAATTTTAATCCTAAACCATGATGAGTGTTCACGTAGCTTGTGTGTAAATTAAATGTTTTACATATAAACAGATGCATCAGTTATTATTGAAAGCCTGTTTCCCGGAGGAAAGAACGCTTGGCTAAACGTCGACAGTGAGGGTTATATAATATGTAAATGGGTCTACGCATAACAGTATGCTGGACTAGACGATTTTCTATGAGACGTGTGGGCGATGCGAACTTTTAGTTCTGAATCATATGGGCACGGCAACCTAATTGATCGAGGCTTGTATAAGGGTTCGCTCTAATAAGGCCAAATTGTCGAAATTACTGTACCAACTTAATGTGTGATAGCGTAGTGGATGCGCGTTCGTTTCAGGTGCGAAAGGTCCGGAATTCGAGCCCCACTGGAGCCGTTACCATTGTGCCCTTAGGCAAGGCATTTAAATTCCACGTTGCCTCTTCTCTCTCCCTCGTGGCGATGGATTCTATCAGGAATGAGGTCTCGAGAGTGATTAATATAAGTTGTAAGAACTTGTTTCGCAATCGAGCTAAAATTAATTTGTATAAACTAACTTAATTTCATATTCAGAGGTTGTCCAAGCCAGAACTAGAATAATTTCCTAAGACATTCATTGGTCCATTCATCTTATATGTTACTGTATATAGCGTTATTACCATTATTTTAAATACGAAGCTATAGACCGTCCGTCCATACACAATATACACATACATGTATACGGTGTTGTGGTGTTCCGTTCTGTCGATTTATTACTTCTTGCAAAATGACATTTGATATTATCAGAAACTCAAGTAATGGCATCGGTGTTAAACATAATTTTATACTTGTATATGACTGACCATGCAAACTATATCAACGTCTGTTTCCAGGCTAGGATTACTTCTGTTTAAGGGGGTTTGGTTAAGGGGGTTATGCTGGTTGTCTTAGGGGCTATGTTGGTTGTTTAATGGGGTTCTGAAGTCACAACAATTTAGTTATAATATTAAAACACCTGTTCAGAAACAATAGGGTAACCCCACGTCTGTCCGTCCGTCCGTCCGTCCGTCCGGGCAAACATGTGGGGATTAGAAGCTAAGCTTTCAATTGAAACCTGTTGAAAAGTCATTAGGGTTAGGGACTTATTTGTAGCCCTTAAACACCGTCTGGACCAATAGTTTAACTCACATACCTCAATGTCCGCCCGTCTTTCATTCTGTCTATCTATAATATCACTATAGTTAGATTCTCACCACTTTCCTCGTATCCTATGTTGGTAACTCACCTCAATACGTGTATTCACGAATCTTATTTTGGACAAGATGTGGATCCGAATCTAGTTCCTGATAAGCATTACAGTGACAGTTGATAATTATATATGTGTAAGAGGACCGACTCAAGTGTTTATTTGCGGCAGTCCGTAATACAGTTATATATTGTGTTAAGAGCTCTCTGAATAGAGAGTTTTTCATCTAGGTAATAAGCTTGCGCAACTGTTTCATATTGTGTTTTATGTCGATGCGAAGTCAGCTATTAACCCAACGAATGATAAATAAATCACCGACTATCATCGACAGTGAGAGTCTTTATCATAACGTTGGGCCAGAGCTACCTTGTGCGAGATAACCAGGTGGTAATCCAAGCGAGAGCATGACAATTTGACATACGAATGTAATTAATAGACTTTATATCAAATTTTTTAAATTTTAATGTTTGAAATGTAACCAGTATCTACTAACAAAATATTCACGAATCACATAATGCGTGACTATTCGCGAGACCCGGAATGTGCGAATGAATGCCCTTCTCTGTTGTATTATTATTTATTTTAGTCACGTCACTGTACATACTTGGCACTTGATTCTATATACAACCAAACATACAATATAGTATATTTCCATTCAATAAATAACGATAAGTAGCTGTTATATAGCTTTATCCCACAACTGTACTTGTATTCAGTGTAATACAGTCATATCATAATTTCTTATATGAACACACGTGTAATAACACCTGGAAGGATTCTGATTGGTTGAGAGAATAATCCTTATAATTGTATAGCTTTATCCCATAACTGTGCTTGTATTCAGTGTAATACAGTCATATCATAATTTCTTATATCAACACACGTGTAATAACACCTGGAAGGATTCTGATTGGTTGAGAGAATAATCCTTAGGCCTATAATTTGTAAACTAAACTTTAAAGTATGCATATTTCTATTTGAATTGGTACATAACGTTAATGGTAAGGCAAACTACGAGTTAAAAGACGTCTCTGCGCAATTATAACGCTGTTTAAAACATAAATATAGCGCTGCGTTTGCGTAGTGACGTCATGACAATGTCCGCTGACAGTTGGCGCCAAATTGAAAGTAGCAGCGTTATTTTGTACAAAAACATTATCTTACACTCGTGGTGATTAAATACCATATTTTATGTATTCGCGATTACGTGCATTCACGCGAGAGCGGAAATATTCTGCTCACCAATATTACCCGAACTACAACAAACCAAACATATACATGTATAATATGCTGTACGCGTTTTTTTATTCAGTCGAAAAAATAACACTATAATGCATATGCACATTTATTCAACACCAAGTAACTGACACGGACTCGTCTCCTACATGATATTTTTAGACCAATAAATGAATCAGAAAATTACATTTGGATCAGTTCATTTATCAAAATGGGTAATTTTGCTTAGAAATAGTAATATTACTGGCAAAAGGTGCAGATTCTGATGAGATAGCTCATCTGGATCTACACTTTTTGTAAGCCTATTTAGAGATATGTGGTGTTGAAAGGGTTAACTTCAGTAAACCACCATTTACAGGGTCATTGGTGATTTTGTTAATATTTATAAAGGGAGGTAATTTACAAATGGTAATTTCACAAGAGCATGTTCGTTTGTGGCATATTTTCCAAATTTATCCTTTTCTTAAAATTGAAAATATAAGACAATAATCACACTATCTAATTATCCACTCTTTACAATATCTTGGTGTGCAATATATTCTAAGTAAATGAGCATGGGGCTTTAAGATGTTATTCAGGGCCAGTCGAATGCTTATCATTCTCAGTTGTTTATTGTGATAGACGGCTGTACATTTCTGGATCTCATTGGCCAGCAGTACATCAGTACTTTTGACATTAAAATCCCTACGGCACTTTATGGTGAAAACTCTCTCTCTCTCTCTCTCTCTCTCTCTCTCTCTCTCTCTCTCTCTCTCTCTCTGAGATGTAAATTTACCACTTATATATATATATATCGCACGAATAGTGTCTTAGCTTACTATCTTATGGATTACTTTTTGTCTACCATAAACTGTGTGTGTTTTACGTTTATTTATCGTCGCTACCGGTTGCCCATATGAGCGACGCCTCCTGAAAAGATTAGTTATTTTAGATGTTGGAGGATAGTGCATGATACAGAGAGAGACCCATTCCAGAATCTCCTCTGGTTCTTTTACGTGCACGATGTAAAGCACCGACACGAGACCTCGGTTTAACGTCCCATCTGAAAGACTGTTAATTTTATTAGGGTCAGACGGGGGATCGAACCTGCGATCCCTGGATTACCAGTCCAGCGTGTTACCACTGGACTACATATCCGTCTGTGCTCTATGCTCGGTCTTATTATAGGTATGTTATTCAGTATAGGCGAGTTTCCAGCGTACTGTCTGTCGTTCGGTCGCTATTCCTCGATTTGCTTCCGACATTTCCGCTAAAAAGCACATATCTAATAAGGTTGTATATACGTAAATAGGCAGAAGTGCATCCGCGGTCGAATGTAGTCCCAATAACTAATATAGTTAATTTTTCTTTTTGGTAAAAATGCATTTTCATGACAGGCAGTGTATAGTTTGAGAAGGAGGACTTGAGAAGACTTTAGACTAGTTGATGTGTAGAAAAGATGTGGTATAATAATTCAGGCCATTGCAAACTGAAGGTTGGTATACTATATTATTTGGCGTGGGAATACAGTGTGTAAACACAGTGACGTTATTCACAGGCGAGCACTGGTTATTTGAAACTTAAAATTTGAAATATTCTTGGTGTGTTTCAGGCTGATTTGAATACCTCTTCACAGTGGATGTGGTATCAGAAGAAATGAAAGAGTGGAAATATAAATGAACAGACTGTATGTTTTTACTTTTTACTATGTATTTAATAGGCACTTTATTTGTTGTTTTACAACCATAATGATTTATTTTATTTTATTCTTTATTTCAGTCTCATCAATGTACAGCATATAACAAACAGAATATAGTTTACATATTAAAAAGTACATTGCCACTCAATTCAGAGTTACAAGAGACTATGTATATATACATCATTCATCTATAACATATTGCACTACTATAGTATATACATGTACGTGTGATAACTACATGTGTGAGATAAAGCTGAAAAGTAATCGCTAATTGAAATTTAAAATCTTATTAAGATGTAATGGAATGAAAAATATTGAAAGCAAAATAAGCACTACTGCGCAAACTAAAAAATGTTTTAAAAGATCAAATACCAATTCCAATCAGATTTGGGATTAGCCTAATTAGCAAATGCTTTTCAGTTGTAATAAAATATGAAGACGACATATAAAACACTCAATAGGCATTATTTACAAAGATAAGAGGTACGTCGTTGTAAAATACTAAAACAGGTTTTGGCAGCTAATCTAATAATGGGTGCATTTGTGAATATGAACTTAAGTTGTTCTTGACTAGACATATTAACAAAACCAGGTTGTATAAGTTGAGCTCTATCAAATAATATGTTTCTTAAATCATCATAAAGGTTACATTCAAGGATAACATGCGACTCATCTTCAATTGTGTTACAGCATGTACATGTTCTGTCTTCTACTGGTAAGTTTTCATATCTGCCAGTTTCAAGCCTTATAGGTGCTACGCCACATATAAATTTACTAAATGTAGCCCGATGCGATCTAGACATAATAATTTTACAATAGTTTGCAGCTAAATAGTGTTGTTTAAATGTACAGTAAGTCCTTAGCTTATTCCTACCTCTCCTTGGTGTACTATCTGGTCTACTGATCGACTGGAGCCATTCCAGTTTATATTTAGACATAAATACATTTTCAACCTTCGAAACAATAGTATGTTTAGGTATGACATTATCCAGACTACAATATTGATACAATTCAACTTCGGTAAGTGTTTTTCGAACATTATAAAACCAATTGCTACATTTCATGTTTGCTAAGGAGTTTGCCCAGACTGCCGTTCCTCGATTGATTCTGTCCGAATTCATATGAGATATACGAGACCAAAGACGGGCAATAGATTTTAACTGACGAACATATGGCGGTAACCAAGCCATTTCACCGGCGACGGCTGCGTTTGGAGTGTATTTGCCAACTCCTAGAAAGAACCGCATAGCACGATTTTGAACCGCATTGATGCAAGAGTAGTGTTTGTACCCCCAAATTGCTGCACCGTAATCAATAACGGGCCAAACAATGGAGTCGTATAGTTTGGTAAATACATTATATGGAATACCACCAGCGGATTTGCATTTAGCTATAAGAAGACCGAGCGCGCGACTAGCACTCTGAGCAACCATTTAGCAGTTATGTTATAATCTAGATGTTCATGCAACACAATACCAAGATATAAATATCTATCAACTATTTGTAGCTCTACAGCTCCACATGTAAACGAAATATTTGTTACTGGAGTAGATTCCTGGCGAAAATGAACTATTTTACTTTTGTCACTATTAATATACATATCATTTAAATTGCACCAGTCTTTCAAAGCACTTAATAATACTTGCAGGTCATTTGGGTTTTCAGCTAAAAGTACAATGTCATCTGCATATAATAATAAACAAATGGTATCATCACCGTAGAGATATCAGATACAAAGCTAAGTCATTTATATATAGATTAAATAGCAATGGAGAAAGAATACATCCCTGGCGTAAACCGCAATTAACATCAAACCAATCCGTGTTAAATTGATTTATGAATCGTCTACGTATGAGTTATATTGCGTAGGTTTATTACACGAAATTACCGCGCTATTTCCTTGAATACTTCAACACGACTCGAAATTGTTTCTTTGTTTGTGTTGGGGGTTTAAGTTTAAAGTGACACCAACAGTTTAGAACATATAGCGACTACTCAGCTATTATTGGTGGAGGAAGACCGTGTTTGGACGGCATGTAACATTCTCGTGGTAAGATAGAAATTATACAAACAAATATTGCTAGTTTTGAGCAGACGGTGTGTCTGTAAACAAGTAGACGGTGTATCTGATTCTGATGTAATTACAGTAAAGACACTCAATGGCAAATGGAAGAGATGTCTTTGGTGACATTTTTCTCCCATAACCGGTTGATAGTAGCTAAATGGGGTGGGTGGGGTGATGGGGAGTCAAAATGGTGGTCTTTACATATTGATGATCGATTTTTTAGGCAACGGTCCGAATCATGCTGATCGATAATTGGGCGTTGGTCATGTTTCACATTGCCATTATGTGTAAATAGCCAAATGCCGATTTCTTATAAGCTAATAAAGATTGAATTGAATTTATGATTTTTACTCGGAGGTGGATTGGTTGTATGTGTGCGTGTAAACATACATCGGATTTCCACGATGTAAAAGTATATTAACAACTTGAAGGAAGTGTCCTTTTCCATTTGTCTGGTCAATAATTTCTTAAGTCAAAGGGTCAATTTAGCCATGTTTTCTATCATAAAATCGACATAAACCTTTTGTATATTCCTTACTGGGTACATGCAATCTAACACTTTGTGTTCCGTGTTAGTTATAGCAAATACTTAACATAAAAGGTATAAGTACACGTTAACTGTCACACTAGCAAATTAATTAAAGATGCAAAGGTCTGTCACATAATAAAACACGCCCGTTCACCTTTCTCGCCGGTCATATTTCTCTCCGACAGTTCTAAAATTGAAAGTAAATCGCAGTTTCCTGAGAGAGCTTTTTTTTTTAGTTTAATCATATTTTATTGCTTGTTTATATACAATACAATTACAATTATAAACATGATAAATATATAAGCAAAATGATACAACTGCAATGCTATACTTATACTTGAACAGCAATAAAACAGTAATAAAATCTAGAAGCAAATGGGTTGGGCAACAAGCTTTACCAACATTAGCGAATAAACCAGATTGATGTTAACAAAATGACCGTAGCGATGTGTACTGTAATAACTATATTATTTTAAAGCGACACTACATCAGTGAAAACACAAATTTATACAGAATGTAATTTCCTATTATATGGTATAATTTGTTTCCAAATATTTGCCTCCAAAATTTCAACTAGAATAGAATATTCGTGACTTGAAGTTGATCAGACCATCTATGAACATGTGACGTCACAGAGTTGTTGTGACGTCACAAATTGTTTATTAGGCACTGCCTACTAAAGCAACGTGTATTAGACATAGGCAGACCGCTGTTGCGCGTTATTTTACATGCATGAAGGTAGGATATGTAGCATGGTGTTGACACTTGTTAGTAAACATTATTTATCTAAAAGGACAGAGTTTCAGTTTGTTAAAATTGTTGTTTTCCGAAAGGTGTGTCGCTGACCTATATACTACTGTAACAGATGGTAAGGTTGACGAGTGCATGTATGCTAGACCCCCCCCCCACCCCAGTTATCGTGTATGTATCCCCCTCAACATATCAAATGACGATAGCCCTTTGAGTCTACTGTTGTTAATATAATTAAATATTTAAATCATTAATTTCTTGCTTACATGTAAAACTATTGAAATTAATAATGTTTAAACTAACCCTACTCGTGTAGGATATGTATAGGATATAAGCCGAAAACGATCCAATATGTTAAATATTGCATTGTGTGAGGCGCGTAGCGTAGCAACGGAGACAGTACCACTATTTTACATATTGGATCCGTTTGAGGCTTATATCTTACTTAAAACACACACTTATATAACAAGATCCTACTAAATAATTGTTATGTTCGTATATTTACGTGTAGGATTTAACATAATACTAACGCTTTTTGACAGCAGTCTAATATTAATAATAATGGACTGCAAGTACAATGCTATGACGTCACAACATTGTTTTAAATACTGTTATGGCGATAACCCTACTATACTCGATATAGGATTTACAGGATACTAGTCGTGTATTTAAATGATAACTATTCGGTAGCATCAAATGTCAGTCTAAAGCACAGGCTCACACTTGAAGAACACAATAGCATCACAACCACGCATCAAATGCCAGTCTAAAGCACAGGCTCACACTTGAAGAACACAATAGCATCACAACCACGCATCAAATGCCAGTCTAAGACACAGGCTCACACTTGAAGAACACAATAACATCACAACCACGCATCAACTGTCAGCCTAAAACACAGGCTCACACTTGAAGAACACAATAGCATCACAACCACGCATCAAATGCCATTCTAAGACACAGGCTCACACTTGAAGAACACAATAGCATCACAACCACGCATCAAATGCCATTCTAAGACACAGGCTCACACTTGAAGAACACAATAGCATCACAACCACGCATCAAATGTCAGTCTAAGACACAGGCTCACACTTGAAGAACACAATAGCATCACAACCACGCACCAAATGTCAGTCTAAAGCACAGGCTCACACTTGAAGAACACAATAGCATCACAACCACGCATCAAATGTCAGTCTAAGACACAGGCTCATACTTGAAGAACACAATAGCATCACAACCACGCATCAAATGTCAGTCTAAAGCACAGGCTCACACTTGAAGAACACAATAGCATCACAACCACGCATTAACTGTCAGTCTAAGACACAGGCTCACACTTGAAGAACACAATAGCATCACAACCACGCATCAAATGCCATTCTAAGACACAGGCTCACACTTGAAGAACACAATAGCATCACAACCACGCATCAAATGTCAGTCTAAAGCACAGGCTCACACTTGAAGAACACAATAGCATCACAGCCACGCATCAAATGTCAGTCTAAAGCACAGGCTCACACTTGAAGAACACAATAGCATCACAACCACGCATCAAATGTCAGTCTAAAGCACAGGCTCACACTTGAAGAACACAATAGCATCACAACCACGCATCAAATGTCAGTCTAAAGCACAGGCTCACACTTGAAGAACACAATAGCATCACCACCACGCATCAAATGCCATTCTAAGACACAGGCTCACACTTGAAGAACACAATAGCATCACAACCACGCATCAAATGTCAGTCTAAAGCACAGGCTCACACTTGAAGAACACAATAGCATCACAACCACGCATCAACTGTCAGCTTCCCGACACTTCAGTAACTGTTGAAAGACATAGTTCATTAGTTCATTATTGATATCAATAATTCTCCTTATTGTCCCAAAATTAGAGCAGACAAATTGAATTTCTCAAATATCATATAGCGAATTATTTTCCCAAATTAGATCGTGATTAGTTTTCTGCCAGTACGGGGTTTAATGATGTACTGTATACTGTTTCAACAACATGTGTGTACGATGCTCGTGTGGCGTGTGTTTGGCGATATCATATGGGCATCGGCGACATCCTATCGATAATTTTGTTGTTGCCGATATTTGGATTATCGTAGGTCATGCCGACTTATAATGCTTTGACGTATGTGCGAATTTAAAATCGGGAGCCCACAGCAGATATATCATCATCTTGCAGATCTAACGGTCTGGCGCCGGGGAAGTCTTCATCTGCGCTGGGTCTTAGGTTCGGGTCGTGGCGTAGTGTTTAGAATAGCGGGTGTACGTGTGGGCTGCATGTATTAAATATAGCGGTTTCATTTAGTTTATGCAATTATGTGGTTTTTCGTTTTTGTCAAAATCCGTCATTTAGTTTAATTTGACACTAATGTGACGTTCTGGTTCGGTCCGTTTTCTAATGTTGTTAAATCTTGTGGCCCAAACCATTTGTATTATCATGCTATGTTCTTGTATGTATGCTTTGTATATTATAATTATCATGCTGTGTTCTTGTATGTATGCTTTGTATATTATAATTATCATGCTATGTTCTTGTATGTATGCTTTGTATATTATAATTATCATGCTATGTTCTTGTATGTATGCTTTGTATATTATAATTATCATGCTATGTTCTTGTATGTATGCTTTGTATATTATAATTATCATGCTATGTTCTTGTATATGCTTTGTATATTATAATTATCATGCTATGTTCTTGTATGTATGCTTTGTATATTATAATTATCATGCTATGTTCTTGTATATGCTTTGTATATTATAATTATCATGCTATGTTCTTGTATGTATGCTTTGTATATTATAATTATCATGCTATGTTCTTGTATGTATGCTTTGTATATTATAATTATCATGCTATGTTCCTGTATTTATGCTTTGTATATTATAATTATCATGCTATGTTCTTGTATGTATGCTTTGTATATTATAATTATCATGCTGTGTTCTTGTATGTATGCTTTGTATATTATAATTATCATGCTATGTTCTTGTATGTATGCTTTGTATATTATAATTATCATGCTGTGTTCTTGTATGTATGCTTTGTATATTATAATTATCATGCTGTGTTCTTGTATGTATGCTTTGTATATTATAATTATCATGCTATGTTCTTGTATGTATGCTTTGTATATTATAATTATCATGCTATGTTCTTGTATGTATGCTTTGTTTATTATAATTATCATGCTGAATGCAATAAACTATGATTAAACTGACTGCATGACGTAACAGGGAGACGACACAATGTCCCACCGATGTCAGGACATCATATGATGACCTAGCGGTGGCCGTATGGCAGGTCAACTTACGATGCCCTTACGAAGATCGCCCCCAAATTGTGTTGGCCGGTAGGGTCCGGTCCGTAAGCACATCGTATCGTATGTGACTGTCGTACAGAGTTTTGGGAATACACTACGGGTTTTCCCCGATGTAGCGGCCTCCGGTCTTACATAGGCCCTACTTACAGACTAGCATTATATCCTTCCTTAGCCATATCTGCATGTTAATTTCAATGTCATATAATGTATTTGCCGCGCTTTTCTATTACCTCCCTTGGCAGATAAAGTCCGATTTATCCCGGAATGTATAGCGGTCCTTTCAGTTGGAATCCTTGGTTTTTACTGTTGTTCCCTAACCAGATGTCTGGGTATGATAATTGTGATCTAATCCAACTCATGTTAATTAACAAATGTGTACAATTATTGGTTATACTGTAGAATATATGTGTTGAATAATTATAAGATGAGAAAGTGGATGAACATTGTTAACAATTGTTAACGCTGTGCAAAGGTCACAACGGTAAAAGCAGAGGATACCACTGACGAGGACATACATATTTAGATGGGAGTATGCAGGGGCAGTAACTGAAAGGCGGATGTCATTGGAGCAGGAGCTTTTTGATTATCTACCACTAGTCCTGATTAGATTGAGTACGATTTCTTGTATTCTGTCTAACTGTTAGGGTTGTATATACGTAAATAGGCAGAAGTGCATCCACGGTCGAATGTAGTCCCAATAACTAATATAGTTCCTTTTTCTTTTTGGTAAAAATGCATTTTCATGACAGGCAGTGTATAATTTTTGTGCTTTTTAAGAAATTATGTGACTTGAGAAGACTTCAGACTAGTTGATGTGTAGAAAAGATGTGGTATAAGAATTCAGGCCATTGCAAACTGAAGGTTGGTATACTGTATTATTTGGCGGAGGAATACAGTGTGTATACACAGTGACGTTATTCACAGGCGAGCACTGGGTATGGAAAACATTATAATTGGAAGAGTTTTGCCATTTTACAGTTTCATTTGAATACCTCTTCACGGCGGATGTAGAATCCGAACAAAAAAAATGAAAGATTGGAAATATAAATGAACAGACTATATGTTTTCACATTTTACTATGTATGTAGGCAATTTATTTGTTGTTTTACAACCTCCAACCTCTAACTGTTAGTCCGCTGCATCAGTAAATGCCGGGAGCAAACGTTATGATGTGACACCCGCAATGGTAGACAGATGTCATAACACTATTTAATGCAAGGTCTCGTGTATGCAAAAACGCATTGCATAATAGCACCTCACACCACGCTATGATTAATTTCGGGAACAAGCTGAACTAGTAATGATAAATTAGTTGTACAGTGTGCTCTAGATTCTAAACCAATTCAAAAGCCTGTACTTTGTTCAAAAACAGCCAACCACGTTGATTCTAATTTAAATACATTTGTTACGCAATGAAATGTATTACGTATGAAAAGTGGGATTGGGGGAAGTGACAATGTGGTAAATTGTGCCTTACATATTTTAATGTGGTAGATTGTGCATTACATATATTTTAATGTGGTAAATTGTGCCTTACATAGTTAATGTGGTAGATTGTGCATTACATATATTTTAATGTGATAAATTGTGCCTTACATAGTTAATGTGGTAGATTGTGCACTGTATATTTAATGTGGTAGATTGTACATTACATATACTGCAATGTGGTGGATTGTGCATTACATATATTGCAATGTGGTAGATTGTACAGTACATATACTGCAATGTGGTAGATTGTACATTACATATACTGCAATGTGGTAGATTGTACAATACATATTGCAATGTGGGAGATTGTACATTATATATATTTAATGTGGTAGATTGTACATTACATATATTTTAATGTGGTAGATTGTACATTACATATATTTTAATGTGGTATATTGTACAATACATATTGCAATGTGGTAGATTGTACAATACATATTGCAATGTGGTAGATTGTACAATACATATTGCAATGTGGTAGATTGTACAATACATATTGCAATGTGGTAGATTGTACAATACATATTGCAATGTGGGAGATTGTACAATACATATTGCAATGTGGTAGATTGTACAATACATATTGCAATGTGGTAGATTGTACAATACATATTGCAATGTGGTATATTGTACAATACATATTGCAATGTGGGAGATTGTACAATACATATTGCAATGTGGTAGATTGTACAATACATATTGCAATGTGGTAGATTGTACAATACATATTGCAATGTGGGAGATTGTACAATACATATTGCAATGTGGTATATTGTACAATACATATTGCAATGTGGGAGATTGTACAATACATATTGCAATGTGGGAGATTGTACAATACATATTGCAATGTGGGAGATTGTACAATACATATTGCAATGTGGTAGATAAAAGCATTGCCATATATGGAATCAATCACATAGAAATGTTATGCAACCATGATTTGTCCGCACACTCATATAGAAATGTTATGCAACCATGATTTGTCCGCACACTCATATAGAAATGTTATGCAACCATGATTTGTCCGCACACTCATATAGAAATGTTATGCAACCATGATTTGTACGCACACTCATATAGAAATGTTATGTAACCATGTTTTGTCCGTACACTGATATAGAAATGTTATGCAACCATGTTTTGTCCGTACACTCATATAGACGTGTTATGCAACCATGTTTTGTCCGTACACTGATATAGAAATGTTATGCAACCATGTTTTGTCCGTACACTGATATAGAAATGTTATGCAACCATGTTTTGTCCGTACACTCATATAGAAATGTTATGCAACCATGTTTTGTCCGTACACTCATATAGAAATGCTATGCAACCATGTTTTGTCCGTACACTCATATAGAAATGTTATGCAACCATGATGTGTCCGCACACTCATATAGAAATGTTATGCAACCATGATTTGTCCGCACACTCATATAGAAATGTTATGCAACCATGTTTTGTCCACATAATCACATAGAAATGTTATGCAACCATGTTTTGTCCGTACACTCATATAGAAATGTTATGCAACCATGATTTGTCCACACACTCATATAGAAATGTTATGCAACCATGATTTGTCCGCACACTCATATAGAAATGTTATGCAACCATGATTTGTCCACACAATCATATAGAAATGTTATGCAACCATGATTTGTCCACACAATCATATAGAAATGTTATGCAACCATGATTTGTCCACACAATCATATAGAAATGTTATGCAACCATGATTTGTCCGCACAATCATATAGAAATGTTATGCAACCATGTTTTGTCCACACATTCATATAGAAATGTTATGGAACCATGTTTTGTCAGTACACTGATATATAAATGTTATTCAACCATGTTTTGTCCGCACATTCATATAGAAATGTTATGCAACCATGATTTGTCCGCACACTCATATAGAAATGTTCAACCATGATTTGTTTTGTCCGCACACTCATATAGAAATGTTATGCAACCATGTTTTGTCCGCACACTCATATAGAAATGTTATGCAACCATGTTTTGTCCGCACATTCATATAGAAATGTTATGCAACCATGTTTTGTCCACACACTCATATAGAAATGTTATGCAACCATGTTTTGTCCACACATTCATATATACATGGTATGCAACCATGTTTTGTCCACACATTCATATAGACATGGTATGCAACCATGTTTTGTCCACACATTCATATAGACATGGTATGCAACCATGTTTTGTCCACACATTCATATGACATGGTATGCAACCATGTTTTGTCCACACATTCATATAGACATGTTATGCAACCATGTTTTGTCCACACATTCATATAGACATGGTATGCAACCATGTTTTGTCCACACATTCATATAGACATGGTATGCAACCATGTTTTGTCCGCACATTCATATAGACATGGTATGCAACCATGTTTTGTCCGCACATACATATAGAAATGTTATGCAACCATGTTTTGTCCACACAAAACATTGCAAAAAATACTCCTTGCAGGCGCGACAGCGTAAATACAACAGAGTGCATTGTTGGACATTGTATTTACCTGTGCTTGAATTAAAATATCATGATGAAAGTTAAAACAATGAAAAATATTAACACAATACGAATAGTTTCCTTTGAAGTGTTGATACCGGAAAGCCGGTAGTAACTTAACATTACCTGAATATATTTGCGAAGCGTAACATCGTGATATTTTGCACTTCAAAAATGAGTTCGTGAGTTTAAAATAAAGTCGTAGAACACTGAATTGTGAAGTTCGATACTTTTAAATTAAAATCGGCAATCGTAAGATACTAAGTATGTACAAACACTTCACGATTACATTGTGAAGAATGAATTGAAATGAAATTCGTGAATTCGTGAAGTTGAAATCGTAAATTCGTGACATTGAAATCGTAAATTCGTGACATTGAAATCGTAAAATTCGTGACATTGAAATCGTAAATTCGTGAAGTTAGAATAGTGAATTCGTGAAATTGAAATCGTAAATTCGTGACATTGAAATCGTAAATTCGTGACATTGATATCGTAAATTCGTGAAGTTAGAATCGTGAATTCGTGAAGTTGAAATCGTAAATTCGCGATATTGAAATCGTAAAATTCGTGACATTGAAATCGTAAATTCGTGAAGTTAGAATAGTGAATTCGTGAAATTAAATTCGTGACATTGAAATCGTAAATTCGTGACATTGAAATCGTAAATTCATGAAGTTAGAATCGTGAATTCGTGAAGTTGAAATCGTAAATTCGCGACATTGAAATCGTAAATTCGTGAGGTTAGAATCGTAAATTCGTCCCATTGAAATCGTAAATTCGTGACATTGAAATCGTAAATTCGTGAGGTTAGAATCGTAAATTCGTCCCATTGAAATCGTAAATTCGTGACATTGAAATTGTAAATTCGTGACATTGAAATCGTAAATTCGTGAAGTTAGAATCGTGAATTAATGAAGTTGAAATCGTAAATTCGTGAAGTTAGAATCGTGAATTCGTGAAGTTGAAATCGTAAATTCGCGACATTGAAATCGTAAATTCGTGAGGTTAGAATCGTAAATTCGTCCCATTGAAATCGTAAATTCGTGACATTGAAATTGTAAATTCGTGACATTGAAATCGTAAATTCGTGAAGTTGAAATCGTAAATTCGTGACATTGAAATCGTAAATTCGTGAGGTTAGAATCGTAAATTCGTCCCATTGAAATCGTATATTCGTGACATTGAAATTGTAAATTCGTGAAGTTAGAATCGTGAATTCGTGAAGTTGAAATCGTAAATTCGTGAAGTTAGAATCGTGAATTCGTGAAGTTGAAATCGTTAATTCGTGAAGTTAGAATCGTGAATTCGTGCAAGGAAAGTGTAAGATACAGAAGGCACTTCCAATTCCAGAAAAATCCCTGATTCTTTTACATGCCTGTTGGATAGCATTTGTTCATAGTCCCACCTGAAATACTGTTAACATTATTATGCTCAGACCGGGCATCGAATCTGTGGTCCATGAATTCGCAGACCGGGCATCGAATCTGCGGTCCATGGATTCGCAGTCAACCACTGTAACACTAACCCGCTTATTCTTTTTATATTCTTTTTTTAAAGTTTATTTAACGTCGCTACTGGTTGCCCATTTGAGCGACCGGCAGTTTACTTAACAGGCTCCAGCTACTAACAAGTACTTGGTGCACCAACCTCCGGTAGACACTGCCATCTGTTTCATATAAAGAGACACGGTCTGAGCTGGGCACCGACACGAGACCTCGGTATAAAGTCCCATCTGAAAGACTGTTAATATGAGTAGGGTCAGACGGGGGATCGAACATACGATCCCTGGATTACAGGTCCAGCGTGTTACCACTGGACTACAAATCCGTCCGATAAGTTCTATTCTTTACTCCACCTGTATACCAACCATAGTTGAAGGCATCTTATCAGTTCTAATGTTAATTTAACCGCCTTCGTGGTCGAGTGGTTAAGGTCGCTGACTTGTATACCACTGTAACCTATCATCACTGATGGTCACGGGTTCGAGCCCCGCTCAGACCGTGTCTCATTTATATGAAAAAGTTGGCAGTTTCTTACGGAGGTTGGTGCACCCAAGTACTGGTTAACCGCTGGAGCCTGCACAGGAAAGGTGTTGTTAGGTAAACTGCCCGCCGGCGATATAGCCCAAAATGGTGCTGATGCAGGCGTAAAACCCGAAATATAACATAATCTAATGTTAATTTACTTTTTGATAAAATAAAATCCGACTATTAATTGGTAATGTTCCTGCTTGATAATTGTGATAATATTAATGTATCATTAATTTCTTATTTGCATTAATATTAATCAGTGTAGTAATTCAATTACAATTGTATACATAGAACGCGACAGTTAGCGAAAACTGTCGACACAGAATCGGATGTGTGCCAATAACAGAGAACGCGACAGTTAGCGAAAACTGTCGACACAGAATCGGATGTGTGCCGATAACAGAGAACGCGACAGTTAGCGAAAACTGTCGACACAGAATCGGATGTGTGCCGATAACAGAGAACGCGACAGTTAGCGAAAACTGTCGACACAGAATCGGATGTGTGCCAATAACAGAGAACGCGACAGTTAGCGAAAACTGTCGACACAGAATCGGATGTGTGCCGATAACAGAGAACGCGACAGTTAGCGAACACTGTCGACACAGAATCGGATGTGTGCCGATAACAGAGAACGCGACAGTTAGCGAAAACGGTCGACACAGAATCGGATGTGTGCCGATAACAGAGAACGCGACAGTTAGCGAAAACTGTCGACACAGAATCGGATGTGTGCCGATAACAGAGAACGCGACAGTTAGCGAAAACTGTCGACACAGAATCGGATGTGTGCCGATAACAGAGAACGCGACAGTTAGCGAAAACTGTCGACACAGAATCGGATGTGTGCCGAAAACAGAGAACGCGACAGTTAGCGAAAACTGTCGACACAGAATCGGATGTGTGCCGATAACAGACGTTGATGGTTCATAGACATTCTGTATCCACACCATAACTTTAAATCTTCCGGTGAACATTCCATGGACGATGTCAAGTCAGGTTCTCGCCAGGTCATGTATATAATAGATATAAGTTATGTGGTGGTGGTGGTGGTGGTGGTTTACGTTTATTTATCATCGCTATCGGTTGCCCATATGAGCGACGCCTCCTGAACAGATTAGTCAATTTAGATGTGTGGAGGATAGTGCAATGATACAGTCAGATACCCATTCGAGAGTCTCCTCTGGTTCTTGTACGTGCATGGTGTAAAGCACCGACACGAGACCTCGGTTTAAAGTCCCATCTGCACCTTATAATCTGTTAACTGATTTCACATCTGAATCATGCATGTAATATTGCATTGTCTCATTATTGCAAATGCAATAAAATATGGTTAAAACAAAATTGCTTATCACTGCGTCAATTACATACCAAACATTGTAGCATGTGAACGGCATGGATACACTTGTGAAGGTCAATGCAAAAGTCGAGTGATATACAATGACATTTACTCTACTATCTTTAGTACATAGAAACTATTATTATAAGATTGTTTAAAATTGCCAGCAGCAGTTATTTTTGAAATGTGTCTTTCTACATATAACACATCCAATGTTGGTTTAAACAGTATTTATTCCAATAAATTTACATGTATAACACAAAAAATGTTACAAATTACATAAATTGTGAATGGTTTGGATTGGAAAACAAGTTTTCAGAAAACTTATATTAATAACATCCAATGTTAAGTGGTAGATATTATACATGTACGTTTTAGAGCCTCCAATGGGCTCCCAAAATGTGTTTGTTTCTTTGTTTTGTGTGTAGGAAGACCCCCGCCCCCACCTCGCAGTATTGCATGTACTGGTAGAACCATCGATCATAATGGGAATCGAACATACAGCGGTGAGGGACACGTACTTTGAAGTCAACACATTATAATAACCACATGGTCAATGAGTCCCCCCTTTCCCCCTCCGCTCTCCCCCTCCCCATATGCGTAGTGTCAGGCTGTCCGATTACCGCAGTGGTTAGCGCGCTCGCTTCTCACCAATGCAACCCGTGTTCGATCCTCGGACAGGGACGTATGTGAGATAGTACGGTGGTCGACATATCGGACAGGTGGGTTTTCTCCGGGTACTCCGGTTTCCTACCACACGAATGACCACATGTACGCTTTCATCAGTGCCAACGAGAGTGATTAATATAAGTTGTTAAAACTTGCTTAGCAATCGTTGTAAAATAACTTTTAAAATGCGTAGTGTCCGACCAAACTTTCTGAAATACATGTACACGTCCCTTTTGTTATTATTATGACATGGAAGTCGTGATAGCGCAGTGGATGCGCGTTCGCTTCAGGTGCGAAAGGTTCGGAGATCGAGCCCCGCTGGAGCCGTTACGATTGTGCCATTAGGCAAGACATTTAAATTCCACGTTGCCTCTTCTCTCTCCCTCGTGGCGATGTATTCCATCAGGAATGAGGTCTCGAGAGTGATTTATATAAGATGAAATAAATTTGTATAAACTATTATGTTTATATAAACGTATCATCATTTCCGTTACCTAGTTTAGACAAATAAGTAAATGAAACACAACATACAAATATATGTATAACGATGCAGTTCATTTAGTGCATACTCACAGCTGTTTTAAATATTCCACGAATGTAGTTCCAATATTATTTTTAAGGTTTAAAATCTGCAGACGAGTATCCAAAACAGGTACACGTATATACGTTACGTAATACACACGCACGCACACACACCGACACTAACTTCATTTGAAACTCTTCATTGTACATGTATCAATGCAGCGCTTTAAAATGACATTTCTCTTATCTGTATCCCGTTTGAACTCTTCTATAGAGATGTATACACACAACAGTTTACACCAGTTGTCCATGGACTACATGTGTACATTTATTTAATAATTTTATCGTGAGAAAGAATTCATAGAATTTATTATTTTCTAATGTTTCGTATGGTTTGAAATATTAAAATCCACGTGTTTATAATTACTCGTGTGAGATTTGTTCTAATATTTTCGTTTAAAGTATCATTTGTTCAGGTAGTCCAAGTACCATTCAACTTCTGCACAGTACTGGACAAATACAGATAAATCTACCATCTCTTTGCGTATCGTTTCATCTCATAAAATATAGGGTCAGTGTGTTGGGAATACAAAAGAAAACATATTGGTTTACTTGAACGTGCGATAATACATACAGAATCCGGCCCGCAGCTACACTGAGGTAAATGAGGCATTCGCCTCGGTTAGAAGTTGGCAAGTAAAAACAGGCATAGGAAAACTCTGATAAAACTGCCTTCAGAATGCACAGACAAGCATCCACAAACTAATTCATATATTTAGATAACAAATCTAAAAGACAACAATTTTGACATAGTTCTAAGTATCAGTTTAAGATCTTTCAAAACATTCCCAGCGTATCTCAGAGACCAGAGCGCGCTTGTGTTTATTTATCGTCGCTACTGGTTGCTCATATGAACGACGCCGCCTGGAGAGATTAGTCATTTTAGGTTTTTGTAGGATAGTGCAGTGATATAGACAGAGACCCATTCCAGAGTATCTTCTAGTTATTTTACGTGTACGGTGTAAAGCACCGACACGATACCTCGGTTTAAAGTCCCATCTGAAAGACTGTTAATATGATTACGGTCAGACAGGGGATCGAACCTGCGATATATGGATTCGCAGTCCAACGTGTTAATCACTGGACGACTGAACCGTCTGCCCTTAGGCAATTATTCTATGATAGGCTATATATAACAAAAGGTCCGATATCAACTTGCTTTCCTCACCTCAATCCATGAATCCACCACGGTCACACAAACACCCCTAAGATCTCCCACGGTCACACAAACGCCCCCAAGATTCCCCACAGGCACACAAACACCCCCAAGATTCCACCACGATCACGCAAACACCCTCAACAACTCCCCGGTCACACAAACACCCCCAAAACATCCCCCACGGTCACACAAACGCCCCCAAGATTCCCCACAGCCACAACACACCCCCAAGATTCCACCACGATCACACAACACCCTCAACAACTCCCCGGTCACACAAACACCCCCAGATTCCCCACGTCACACAAACGCACTCAAGATTCCCCACAGGCACACAAACACCCCCAAGATTCCACCACGATCACACAAACACCCTCAACAACCCCACGGTTACACAAACACCCCCAGATTCCACACGCCACCCCCCCGATTCACCCTTGTCACACAAACACCCTCAACAACATCCCGGTCACACAAACACCCCCACGATTCCACCACGCCCCCCCAGATACACCCATTGTCACACAACCACCCCAGCATCAAATAATATATCTGAATAGACGAATTGATTTTACACACTTTTTACAAGGTTACCCAAACAACAATTAAATATAAAACAATATAAATCATCTGAACCAATAGGTTGAGAGCAGAAGAGCTCCAACGTTTGTTTCTGTTATTGGTTGCTATGACAACCATCGTTCGTTGCGGATCATAACCATTTGTACTAGATTGTAACCTGACCAACCAGGGATCTGTCTGTGAAGCATTATTAAAATTGTTCAAGCAGTTTTAGAGGAAATGTTATATTTGAACACATGTTTGACGGACGAACAGACGCACGCACGCACGCATGCACGCATGCACGCACGCACGCACGCACGCACGCACGCACGCACGCACGCACATACGACGGATTGGAGAAATGTAGTCCCAATATGAGGAACAGTCAAACGCGTACTTAGAGACCACCAAATGGAATTGCTAAAGGTGGTCTCTAAACAGGAATGGTCTCCTAATACATACTAATTTCTTCCACAACAACACAAACTGGAACTGAAAGAGTGGTCTCTTAATACAAGTCGTCTCTTAACCCTTTCCTTCATAGAGATTTAGGTGAATAATTATACTATTATATCTCCATACAAATGACAGCCATTTAGCTATCATGCAGTGGATAAGTAGTCGCCATATATATCCTACCTCCATAGATAGTACTGGGACTACATAGAGATTTAGGTTAATATACTATTATATCTCCATATAAATGACAGCCATTTAGCTATCATGCAGTGGATAAGTAGTCGCCATATCTATCCTACCTCCATAGATAGTACTGGGAATACATAGAGATTTAGGTTAATATACTATTATATCTCCATACAAACGACAGCCATTTAGCTATCATGCAGTGCATAAGTAGTCGCCATATCTATCCCACCTCCATAGATATTACTGGGACTACATGAGATTCTGGCCTTTGTTATGAACATTGGTTTGGCTACTACATTGTCAATGTGTGTCGTATGCCGTATTGGTAATGGCGTCAAGAGGTGCTTCTATAGGGAAAGGGTTAATAGTCATTCCGGCAAGTTTGACTGTACACGTATAATCATGTAAATGTACCCAGACTAGCAGTGTTGATATATTGCGCAAACTATCGTTTATGATATTAATTTGCCGCATGTCACATTACATATACTACACTAGAACTTTGAATCAACACTGTATCACGTTATCTCTCCCTCATGTCGATGGATTCCATCAGAAATGCGATTCTCAAGGGTGATTAATCTAAATTTATCAGAACTTGTTTTACAATCGAGATATATAAACTATTTGTACTAGACAGTAAGTAAATGTGTCTTCTATGTAATGCTAAAAGCCAGAAAACTGTCTGCAAATGTCACAGCAGCCATATTGATATATTTTATGCGGGAAATAATGATGATTAGATTGAATATTACGTGAAGATCAGCAGTTGTGTTTATCTATAAAGATTGGATATTCTTTTTCTAGAATGTCTATGACAGGCATGCATGTTTTGCACGTGCTATCTTGGTTAGCACGCGTAACATCTGATTAGCGACGTACAGTAACAGTTTATTCTAGTATTTTGCAGATATCTAGCACTTAGGGATTAACTTCAAAGATATTTCTATAAACCCAGACATTGCTAATGGAAGAAACATTACAACAGTTTAAATTCCAGTAGCCGTACCTTGGCATACTAGTATACTGATGCCTGCCCTCCAGATCTATAATAGCTTTTATCTTAGAAAAACAATGGATGCTTGTTTGTGTATTTTAATTGAGATTAAATGACAGCTGTAATCGTAATATTATCTTTGGCTTTCCAGCTAATGATAAAATACCAAATTGAACCCCTATAATATGCTATGTTATGTTATATTTCGGGTTTTACGCCTGCATCAGCACCATTTTGGGCTCTATCGCCGGCGGGCAGTTTACCTAACAACACCTTTTCTGGGCAGGCTCCAGCGGTTAACCAGTACCAACCTCCGTAAGAAACTGCCAACTTTTTCATATAAATGAGACACGGTCTGAGCGGGGCTCGAACCCGTGACCATCAGTGATGATAGATTACAGTGGTATACAAGTCAGCGACCTTAACCACTCGACCACGAGGGCGGACTACAGCAATAAAGAATGAAACCCCTATAATATAATAAGGTTTTAGTGTTTTTATGCAAATCATTAGTAAATATACTAGTACATAATTTAAGAGCATTGCCCAAGGACACACTCGTGACGGCTACAGCTGTGCTCGAACTCTGCGAAGTTCGCGCCTGAAGCGAACGCGCTACCACTGCACTATCACGACTTCCACTTCCATATCAATAGTCAATGACGTTACACTCTTAGATAATCAAATTACGGCCAGGCCGGTGGGTGTTTCTACGTGGGTGCCCGTCCGTACATGAACATGCTGCTCGGAAGGGCACCCGGGGTTCTACCTCTACCAAGAACCATTGGCAGGTCACTACATGACATAATCTGTTGATTCGAGTTTGAACCCTAAAAACAAACACTAATTACCATTTAGACATATCGAAACAACAGATCGGAAATACCGAAGACGTAAAAAGTAACTTGTCAGGAGAGTACAATAAAATTGGTATCGTGAAAATCTCTGAGATACAAAAACTTAAGATTCTGCCAACACAAGAAATACTGTGTAGATTATAGAACAATAGATTCCGAGGTAAACACACCGTTATTAGAGCAAGAGTTGCAGATCAATGACATTCCAAAATAAATCTCACATTCTTAGTTTTACCAGGGCATTTCTGGACATAAATGTTGTATATATTAAATCATAATATAAATATACCGGTGAATTGTACATAGTCCATGCATTGTTACCTTGCTATCTAGCAGAAACACGGTGTAGCCCCCCAAATAACAACATCGCATATGCCAAGGTCCACCTATATACCATAGTGACACCGTATATTTACGATGATATATACTAAGATGCAGATCAATGCACACTTCAACACACACCACATTCTCACAGACAAGCAGCATGATTCCGGGGAAAGCGCTCCTGTGGCACTACACACATCATCATCCTCAACTTTCATGCCAAGGGCATCTACAACAACAATCCATCACATTGATGCAGTTCTCCTTGATTTCTCCAAGGCATTTGACACAGTTCCCTCACTCTCGACTTTTTACAGAAATCTGACCTCTATGGAGTTCGCGGTAACACCCTTTCCTGGATTTTTCCTTCGCATCATGGACCCAGCAGGTCGTCGTTAAGACCTGTAGATCATCCACTTCACCGCTTACTTCTGGCGTCCCTCAGGGCAGTGTTTTCGGTCCTCTTCTCTTCCTGGCTTATATCAATGATCTGCCGTCAAATGTTAAATTCATCGCTCGGTTTGTTTGCTGATGAATGCCTTCTATACAAGATCATCCGTTCGGAGGAAGATGCACGCCAGCTCCTTTGCTGACGACTGTCTTCTATGCAAGATCATCGGTTCGGAGGAAGATGCACGCCAGCTCCAATGAGACACTGACAGCCTTCAATCATGGGAACAAGTAAACGAAGTCATTCACATCTAAATCAAATCCATACCACCTACAATATTCACTGAACCCGACTAATGCCAACATACCATACAACGTATTATCTCAAACAATATTTCCTGGAAACAACACACTGATAACGAGACCAAGAAGGCAACGTCTACCATGTCCTTCGTCCGAAACAAATACACGAATTCCAAAGCAAATTCCTTCAATGTATATGTTCGCTCATGTGTGGAACACACTTCATTTGTATGGTCCCCTGAGCTACGTCCATCTACGGATAAGTAAGTGATGTTGAATGAGAGTTGCGTCCCTTGACAGATAAAGTCTGATCTTCCCAAGATGTAAATAAGTCCTTATAGTTTGAATCCTTTGTTTTTACTGTTGTTCCCTAACCAGATGTTGCGTTATGAAAACAATGTGATTTTATCACAATCGTGTTAGTACCCATTACATATACTGTAGGAGATCTGTCGAGATATAGTAATTTAATATTCATAAGAAGCGATAGTGGAATAAAATGTCTAGCATGTTGTGCAAAAGAAACAACGATAAAAACAGAGGAACACACTTATGGGGATCTATCTACTTTTAGTGAGTATTCAGGGGCATTAACTGACCGATATCTACATTGGTACTTATATCTCGTCGTATTTCCTATTAAGCAATCTGTCAAATTAACTGGCGAGACAACAACACGCTGCCTGTAACAAACTTACGAAGGAATGTATGCCAATTTGATATCTTAATACATTGAGCGCATATGTAAACTGAAGCATAAACATTACAAACGAAACTGAATATGTCATTACTGCACTCAGTTAGTACTTTATTATGCAATTAATCTGTCCTGCTATTGTCGTATAGAACATTTAATTTTTTTATAGAGGCATAGCCATCTGTGGTACAGGTGAAGACAACCAACCATTAGAACTAATCTTTCCGCATCAGCTTGGGTATAATTATATACAAATTATACAGACGTTAGACAGTCAGTAGACCATTTCAAATGTCGTCGGAGATTTACTGTGCAATTTAGAATTAAGACATGCTACCATAGCATTTACATATTGCGCAATAGTACCTGTTGTGGCATTCATTATAATAAATTCTTTATTTATGTAAGGTAACACATTAAGTCAATGCAGAAACAAAAGACCTTTTTGCAATATGAACATCAAGAAAATACATTTGAAAATGAATTGAATTGAATGCATGAATGAGTGAATGAATAAACGAACGAATGAATTGCAGTTACATTTCATACCTCGTAAAAACGTGTTTGCAATATATACAAGAAAAGACATTTGAAAATGAATATGAAGTGAATGCATGAATGAATGAATGAACGAACGAACGAACGAACGAACGAACGAACGAACGAACGAACGAACGAACGAACGAACGAACGAACGAACGAACGAACGAACGAACGAACGAACGAACGAACGAACGAACGAACGAACGAACGAACGAACGAACGAACGAACGAACGAACGAACGAACGAACGAACGAACGAACGAACGAACGAACGAACGAACGAACGAACGAACGAACGAATGAACGAACGAATGAACGAACGAATGAATGAACGAATGAATGAACGAATGAACGAACGAATGAATGAACGAACAAACGAACGAATGATTTGCAGTTAAATTTCATACCTGGTAACTGGGGTAAATCAAAGTTTGAGGGGTAACTGTCTCGCCAAGAATTCGTTCATATGTTCCGGCGACTCCTAATTTAAGTAAGAGTGTAAATATTACACTGCAATTTTCATGATGTCATAACTGCTTCTGTTTCATAGATATAGTACTTTTGCATAGAAACATTCAGCAGATAAATCGCACACCATCTCTCTTCCACGGCATATTGTGTAAGGACATTCCGGTAATGTCATCTAAATAGTTACTTCCCTTTTTATCAAAACGACATTTGTAAATTTTTATAAATGAACGCGCTAACTAACCAAATCCCATTAACGTTGTCTCTGTCATAGTGCTAAAGCAATGGTGTGGGGAGGGGGCGGTGTGTGGGACAATTGCAAGAATATGAAATTGGCCGATCCATGGATTATGCCTGGCGTAGGATATACCATATGTATGTTTAGGTTTAAGCACACGCTTGAACTTTCACAGCACAGTAGCATTGCTGAAATATGCTGAGAATAGATAACGAAAGCATAGTACACTATACTATAGCTATCATAGCGCTTACGTGATTCCGTTTCTAAATGATGGATTAAGTAATACGTTTAGTGAACTTTCAATATGACGCAGAACATACCATAATACGCTATACCAGTGTTAAAGCAGCATTACATCGTATGAAATAAAAGATATTTGATAAATTCAATTTTTACGTATGGGTAGCAATGCTGCTACACATTCTAACATTATACTTTGTATGCTTATGTTCATTTGATAAAACAAACTCGAAACCGAAAGTAGGACTTTCCGAGTCACTTGTTTACAACCGGAACGCATCGTCCGCACGATTCATACCTCTGTTAGCTAAGTCTTTAGGGACATTTCTACATCCTCGCGAGGGGTTCGACATTAGAGGAAGATAGATAGATAGTATTTCATGTTCAAAATATATACGTTGTTTTCTACATCCTCTGTTGTTTCACGCATGCGCATTGTGCGTGTTTACATTTCGTGTATACGACGGTTTAAATTTATTGGAATTTTATCGTTTCTGAGCGACTATTTCGATTTTTATAAACACACACACATTAGTATTTATATTTTACCCAAAACATCCTTTATTACGATATAATGCTGCTTTAAGTAGGATTGAAGTGTGGTGCATCAATACAAACCGTTGAACGGCAACTCGCTATTAAATACGTATTATGAAAATCAAACGCTATAATTTTTGTTATAATTATAATTTATACCAACTTTGCACATGTGGCTTCCGGCTTAGTTTTTGGTTACGCCCCCCGTCACGCCTGTTTCCGGATTCAAGTGACGCAATTCTATATGCTATGAAATAGTTATACATCTAAACTCATTAAATCAGAAAACGCAGGGCATCGCTTCTATACCCTCACCAATTTTAAACGGGAACATGACCCCGGACCCCTAGCTTGCCTCAGATGAAATTTGCCTCTGGCTATGGTACTGACTTAAAGCCACAAAAATATGCAACTTACTTTGCAAACTTAAGTATTCATTTTGCGCAGGAAAGGTTCATAAGCAGAAATAAGTAAGAAATTGCCAGTCGGTGGGACCGTCGTATCGTTCCACGCCGTCGTAAATGTAGATCTACGTGTGTGTGTTTCAGTGCGGAAAGATTTACGATAGTTATAGTAGTTCTAGCGTAATCTTGAGAATAAAATAGTGACGTTGCAATTCGACACATCTCGTTGTGATTGAGAAGAGAATAACGGTTTCAAACATGCGAAACACTTAGTTTATACAAATGTATATTAGCGCCATTGCGAAACAAGTTCCTACAACTTATATTAATCACTCTGGAGAACTCATTCCTGATGGAATCCATCGCCGCGAGGGAGAGAGAAGAGGCAATGTGGAATTTAAATGCCTTGCCTAAGGGCACAATCGTAACGGCTATAGCTGGGTTTGTGCAGGTATATGACTTTAATAAAAGATATGGAAGTCGTGATAGCTCAGTGGTAGCGCATTCGCCTCAGGTGCGAAAGGTCCAGAGTTCGAGCCGCGCTGGAGCCGTTACGATTGTGCCCTTAATCAGCAAGGTATTTTAAAAATGCCACGGTGTCTCTTCTATCTCCCTTGCGGCGATGGATTCCACCAGGAATGAGGTCTCGAGAGTGATTAATATAAGTTGTAAGAATCTGTTTTGCAATCGAGCTAAAATAAATGTGTGTACAAAAAAGATGTTGAAAGTGACATATTAAATTACAGTCAAACCTACCTTAAGCAGCCAGCCAAGGGAATCACAGAAAGTGGCTTAGCACAGGTGGCTGCTTAATAGAGGTCAAATGTATAGCAAAACAACATATTGGGAATCTGGAAACTGGCTGTTTAATGCAGGTTGGCTGCTTAATAGAGGTGACCACTAACACAGGTTTGACTGTATGCACATTAATTCCGGTGCTATCATGATGTGCTACCGAGAAACATGCTACAAAGCCGAACAACAAACGAATATCCTTTATAAAGTTAAGATCACATCCGGTACATCGTGCCTGGCACGTCACATCCGGTACATCGTGCCTGGCACGTCACATTCGGTGCATCGTGCATGGCACGTCACATCCGGTACATCGTGCCTGGCACGTCACACCCTGTACATCGTGCCTGGCACGTCACATCCGGTACATCGTGCCTGGCACGTCACATCCGGTACATCGTGCATGGCACGTCACATCCGGTACATCGTGCCTGGCACGTCACATCCGGTACATCGTGCCTGGCACGTCACATCCGGTACATCGTGCATGGCACGTCCCAGCCGGTACATCGTGCCTGGCACGTCACAGCCGGTACCTCGTGCCTGGCATGTCACATCCGGTACCTCGTGCATGGCATGTCACATCCGGTACCTCGTGCCTGGCATGTCACATCCGGTACCTCGTGCCTGGCATGTCACATCCGGTACATCGTGCCTGGCACGTCACATCCTGTACATCGTGCATGGCACGTCCCAGCCGGTACATCGTGTATGGCACGTCCCAGCCGGTACATCGTGCCTGGCACGTCACAGCCGGTACATCGTGCATGGCACGTCACATCCGGTACATCGTGCCTGGCACGTCATTTCCGGTACATCGTGCATGGCACGTCACATCTCCTACCTCGTGCATGGCACATCCCAGTCGGTACATCGTGCCTGGCACGTCACTTCCGGTACACCGTGCCTGGCACGTCACATCTCCTACATCGTGCCTTGCACGTCCCAGCCGGTACATCGTGCCTGGCACGTCACCTCCAGTGCCTCATGCCTGGCACGTCTTATACCAGTACATGCTCTTTATTTCCGTTTATTCAGAGCAGATGCTACGACAAAGCAGTTACTATAAACTTGAACAAGTGCCAGATATATACAAAAGGTTATGCATGCCCACGCACGATATGATATTATTAACAATTTTAACTTTTAGCATAAATATCAAAAGTTAAGTGTATATATAGGATATAACAGACTCGGAAAGAATGCGATGTCAACATGCGATACATCATGTCCATATAGAACAGTGTAGCATCAATGACAGCATTTCAATAAAATGACATAAGTGTTCCTATTGTCCATAGTGCAGATTCTTAATTAGGGGGAACTCTGTAGGGGGTTTGGGGAACTCTGTAGGGGTTTGGGGGAACTCTGTATGGGGTCTGGGGTTTCTGTTCAGAAACAAGAATCATGGGGCTTATTCGGAAACGAAATCTAACTAATGTGGTGATTGGTTCTTGTAAACTACTTTATACACGTAGGAAAAACTAGCTTAAGATAATAATTATGGCATAATTACAATATAAGATGTCATACCTACAACCTAAGGTAATGTATCGTTGGACTGTGAATCCAGGGATCGCATGTTCGATCCCCCGTCTGACCCTAATAAAATTAAGTATTTCAGATGGGACTTTAGACCGAGTTCTCGTGTCGGTGCTGTACACCGTGCAAGTAAAAGAACCAGAGGAGACTCTGGAATGGGTCTCTCTCCCACCCCCTCTCTCTCTGTATCATTGTACCATTCTCTAAAATCTAAAATTACTAATCTCTTCGGGAGGCGTCGCTCCGGGCACCCGGTAGTGACGATAAATAAACGTAAAACACACACTCACACACATTGCATGCATTTCGTGCATGATGTATGTAGTAACAAATGGGCAAGACGGTAATCACATTGTGTGCATTTCGTGCATAAGGTATGTAGCTACAAATGGGCAAGACGGTAACCTCATTGTGTGCATTTCGTGCATAAGGTATGTAGCTACACATGGGCAAGACGGTAACCACATTGTGTGCATTTCGTGCATAGGGTATGTAGCTACAAATGGACAAGACTGTAATCACATTGTGTGCATTTCGTGCATAAGGTATGTAGCTACAAATGGGCAATACGGTAACCACATTGTGTGCATTTCGTGCATAAGGTATGTAGCTACAAATAGGCAAGACGGTAATCACATTGTGTGCATTTCGTGCATAAGGTATGTAGCTACAAATGGGCAAGACGGTAATCACATTGTGTGCATTTCGTGCATAAGGTATGTAGCTACAAATGGGCAAGACGGTAACCACATTGTGTGCATTTCGTGTATAAGGTATGTAGCTACAAATGTGCAAGACAGTAACCACATTGTGTGCATTTCGTGCATAAGGTATGTAGCTACAAATGGGCAAGACGGTAACCACATTGTGTGCATTTCGTGTATAAGGTATGTAGCTACAAATGTGCAAGACGGTAACCACATTGTGTGCATTTCGTGCATAAGGTATGTAGCTACAAATGGGCAAGACGGTAACCACTTTGTGTGCATTTCGTGCATAAGGTATGTAGCTACAAATGGGCAAGACGGTAACCACTTTGTGTGCATTTCGTGCATAAGGTATGTAGCTACAAATGGACAAGACGGTAACCACTTTGTGTGCATTTCGTGCATAAGGTATGTAACTAACATATTATTGTTAGCAAGGCATTTAAATTCCACATTGCCTCTTCTCTCCCTCCTTCGTGGCGATGGATTCCATCAAGAATGAGGTCTCGATAGTGATTAAATATAAATGTAAGAACTGGTTTCGCAATCGAGCTAAAATAAATTTGTATATAGAATTGTTGTTAAATGGGGTTACACATCAGTGGCCTCAAAATTGAAAAAATAAATTGGTGTTCCGGTCGAACATGATAACTATATGAACACAATAATACAACAATAATGCTATGTTTTTACATTAATAAAAATCTATAACCAAATGGGTTAGACAAGGCAACACGTTTAATTATATCAAATTAATCCGAGTTCAATACCTAATTCATGGTGTAATCCATTACCTCGAGGGAGAGAGATAAACAGTGTGAACCGAAGGGAGTGTCTAGGGGCCCACCACCGTGGATTTGGTGGGGTATAGAACTCACCATCTTTCAGGCGGAGCTCATATTCACAAACGAGGCTCAAGTAATTCTAGATCGTGCATCTCAATATGTGGATTTTAACCTGAAGCAAAATGTGAATGATATCTCTTGAAGTGAGTGTTATTCATTACAATCACTTTTAGTTTTATACCATTCAACGTTCCCTACCCTGCCGAGTCGTGCCGACCATCCCATGTATACTTTCTGGAAGTCGTGATAGCGCATGGATAGCGCGTCCACTTCAGATGCCAAAGGTCCAGTGTTCGCGCCCAGCTGTAGCCATTACGAGTGTGCCCTTAGGCAAGGTGTTTAAATTCCACATTTTCTATTCTCTCTCCCATATGGTGATGAATTCCACCAGGAATGAGGTCTCCAGAGAGATTACTCTAACATTGTAAAAACCAGTTTCTCAATTGAGCTAAAATAAATTTGTATAAACTATATATAATTTGTATGTATATGTAGTCGGAATAATAGGTGAATATTTAATTTAGAATATGACTAATTTCTGTGTGGCAGACTATGACGATTCTGCTGAACATAAAAATACACTTAAATTAAACTAACAAACGTGAATATTGTACTATGCTATGCACTGAATATTTTCGGCATATCTTATTAATGTCACTGTATTGTTTTTAAACATCCTTATAGTGATATTCTTGTTACAAACGAAATTGCATTGTATGACAGTGGTTCGTTATTTATGTCATCAATAATAATAAAACATGCTAAAAGTGAGATATGCACATTAATGAGAGACATCTTGAATGTTCTATTACCTCCCTTGGCAGATTAAAGTCTGATTTATTCCAAAATGTGAATAGGTCCTTTTAGTTAGAATCCTTTGTTTTTACTGTTGTTCCATAACCATATGTTGTGGTATGATAAATGTTATTTTATCAAAATCGTGTTAATTAACTGATAACACTCTTTTACAAATAAGTACCCAGTGCATATTATGGTATGAGATATATCGAGATATAGTAATATAATAGAATTGCTGGCATGTTATGCAAAAGAAACAACGATAAAAGCAGAGGAAAACATTTAATAGGACCTATCTACTTTTAGGAAGTATTCAGGGGCAGTAACTGACCGATGTCAGTTGCTAGTTGCTAGCATTGCATTGCTAGTTATGGTTTGCTACGGAGAAACGTGGCTACGAAGAGAGACGATCGAACACAGACTACCCTAGTCAAAATTAGATTATATATTCCCCAACCATGTTCAAGTACACTCCAGACGGATCTGTAGTCCAGTGGTAGCACGCTGGACTGGTAATCCAGGGATCGCAGGTTCGATCCCCCGTCTGACCCTAATACAATTAATAATCTTTCAGATGGGACGTTAAACCGAGGTCTCGTGTCGGTGCTTTACATCGTGCACGTAAGAGAACCAGAGGAGACTCTGGAATGGGTCTCTGTCTGTATCATTGCACTTTCCTCCAAACATCTAAAATGACTAATCTCTTCAGGAGGCGTCGCTCATATGGGCAACCGTTAGCGACGATAAATAAACGTAAAACACACAAGTAAGTACACACCGGAAAAATGTTTGTTTATACAAATGTATTGTAGCTCGATCGCGAATCGAGTTCTTACAACTTATATTCAGTAATATCACTTATTCCTGATGGAATCCATCGCCACGAGATTCCATTAGTGCAAAACGTGTGTAATGCTGACTTTGTAACGCATATAACATTTTTCAGTGGAAGTTGTGACTACCAGTTTGATATTATTATGTTATATTTCGGGTTTTACGCCTGCATCAGCACCATTTTGGGCTATATCGCCGGCGGGCAGTTTACCTAACAACACCTCTCCTGGTCAGGCTCCAGCGGTTAACCAGTACTTGGGTGCACCAACCTCCGTAAGAAACTGCCAACTTTTTCATATAAATGAGACACGGTCTGAGCGGGGCTCGAACCCGTGACCATCAGTGATGATAGGTTACAGTGGTATACAAGTCGGCGACCTTAACCACTCGACCACGGAGGCGGACTACTACCAGTTTGAACAGGAATATAACATTACATGTATCATCGAATACATATCATTTCAAATGTACACTCTTATTGTATGCAAGAAACCAACATGATATGTTTCCAATCACCAAGTCCGTCAGCAAGTCATTAAACTACTAGTACGTGTAATTGAATTGAGTTCGGGTAAATGAGAACGTGATGATACCAGTATTTTGTACACATGGCTGACGATGAATATATCGCTATGTCGTCAATGTAGAATACAATTATCATGGACGATTCGAATTTATCATGGGTTGTTAGCACATACGACACTGTACGCATGCGCATAGCGATAGTTAGAAGAGGTTTGATTATGTCGTATGGTCACATGACTGAGTGAGAAATTACTGATGAAATCCATCGCCACGAGTGAGAGAGAAGTGCAATGTAGAATTTAAATGCCTTGTCCAAAGGCACAATCATAACGGCTTAGCATATAATTTGATTTTTTTAAAGTCACATGATTGGCTAATCCAAGATGGCCGCCTCCATCGTTTCATTTTTGAGATAATCAACCAGTCATAATATTTATTATTTGCTGCGCGATTTTCGACATTCTTTCGCCGCATTTTGTGTTTTATCAGCAACCTTTTAAACATATCTATCATTGAAACTATATTAAATTCTAACATGACTCGGCATTTTGTCTGCTTACGCAAACTTTAAGACGGAATATACCGTGATTAAATCTGCAATAAAACATGGTTTGTAGATTTGTGACGTCATATATGCACTCTATAAAATAGCACAACTATGTTTGAGTGTGTTTGGTGTTTTGGTCGTGTTAGAATCGATACAATATTTTTATGTGCGTTATTTATAGTCGAATAAAACATGGTGTGTCATTTTGAGCGCCGGAATGAGCCACTAAGGCCGGCGACCTGTGTGTTTAATTCTTATGCGTCAGTACTCCAAACCATGTTTTATTCACCAATAGATAACTGAAAGTCAAATATTATTTCTTAATTATGCTATGGACATCTACTGGTTTTCAAACGTCTCATTTGAAACCAGACCAAGGCGACACAAAGGTCTACATTTGAAGCTTCGTGTGACTATTATGTAATATTACAATTCAATAATAAACTTAGAACAATTAAAACATATTATCATTAAACAGAAATCAATCAATAAATCAATATGTATGGATGTTGTCATACATACGCACATACCTCACTATATGTTACACTGCAAAGTGATGCTATTTCAACAATTTCCAACCTTCCACAATACCAGACTTTTCTCTTCAAAACAAAACAATAAACTAATGAACAATGGCTTCTGGCAGCGTGATTCAACCCGACATAACCTGAACGGTCCTGGCAATAGTCTTACCACATGTGTTCAAACTGACCCAATCCAGAATCAACTGGCCCCAACCCAAAGAATGTGTCCCAAATTGACCCAATCCGTAAACTAATTGGCCGCATTTCATAATTCAAATTACGGCTATACAACATCTCATTTGTAAACAATGAATATAATTTGGTTAAGCTTTGCTTAAATCGTACTGACAATGCCTCGTTTGTTTAAATTACGTAAATCTGTCTCAAATCAAGGCCATTAGGTCATGTTGAAGACAAATTCCGGCTTTTATTCGATCGTTCACCCAATGACGTTTCATTGAAAGTAATTGTGCTAAGTCGCATTAGAATTGTTAATTACGATTTGTATTATACTGTATAACAATAAGGGGGTAGGGAATATGTTGGCATATTTTGGCTCTGCAATCCAACTATTTACAAAATGAAATATGACATCACCTTTTGGGCAATGCTATGACCGATACATTGATGTATGGGTAACTTATTCTGTCTTGCTACAGGAATATAAAATATATGCCTTACAGACGGATCTGTAGTCCAGTGGTAACACGCTGGACTAGTAATCCAGGGATTGCAGGTTCGATCCCCCGTCTGACTACAAGTCACACGTGGTTTTCCTGGAACTGCTGTTGATGTTAAATATAGATGTAAAGCGATACAACAATATGCTTACTATAAAGTGTCATATTTAACCATATTATCTTAGCGTACAACTATACGTATAGGATATAAGCCGAAAACCATCCAATATGTAAAATACAGACGGATATGTAGTCCATGGTAATCCAGGGATCGCAGGTTCGATCCCCCGTCTGACCCTAATAAAATTAACAGTCTTTCAGATGGGACTTTAAAACGAGATCTCGTGTCGGTGCTGTACACCGTCGCACGTAAAAGAACCAAAGGAGACTCTGGAATGGTTCTCTGTCTGTATCATTGCACTATTCCCCAACAATTTAAAATGACTAATCTCTTCAGTAGGCGTCGCTCAAATGGGCAACCGGTAGCGACTATAAATAAACGGAAACACACACACTGTTATCCCCCCCCCCCCATATTCTAGGTGTTTCTATCATTATGGCCTATCTTGAAAATCGATCATGTTGCCATGACAACTACAGAACATATGTAAAACGTAATATATTTTAGCCATTTTGTATACGCTTTTCGCAAATACTTGATTAATCTTATGAAAGTCATCGCCACGAGGGAGAGAAGAGGCAATGACTGTGGATTTAAAAGGTAAGCGTCTTGCCTAAGGACACCACCACCGTACTTCTGCTGGGGCTCGAAGCCACAACCGGCTACAAGGGCGTGCACCGTACCCATTACACCACGAAAGCTCCACAAATCTAATTTTATATGAGCCGATGTGTAGATTAACGTTTGTATGATATCATTGCACTGTATAAATATGGCATTGTTCCACAGATTAGGCCTTGGAATTTATTGTAAATAAATACATATTGACCTGTTCTTTGTAGGGTGCGTACGGCTAATCATAATGAAAAATAAACGTTCTTTCATTCAATGCAATTGACCAGCCATTCTGTAATACCATATCAATGTAGTACACTGTTGATAGGTGTTTGTTTTCTTGATTTGTTTTGGGGGTTTGTACTCAAACAAACAGCTTCTTACGGTCATATGGCGACTCTCCAGATCGTGGAAGAAGATCCGGGGGTGCAAATGTGAATGAATATATAAATATAAAAACAACAAATACTTGCATGCATTTTAGTGATTGCTATGGTTACATAATGTTTTAATATATATCCAATATCGATTCGGTGTCATTTTTTACAGACGGATCTGTAGTCCAGTGGTAACACGCTGGACTGCTAATCATCTGGTTCTTTTACGTGTACGGTGTAAATCACTGACACGAGACCTCGGTATAAAGTCCCATCTGAAAGCCTGTTAATTTATTAGGGTCAGACGGGGGATCGAACCTACGAGCCCTGGATTACCAATCCAACGTGTTAACCACTGTACTACAGATCCGTCATTTGAGTGTGTGTTTTACGTTTATTTATCGTCGCTACCGATTGCCCATATGAGCGACGCCTCCTGAAGAGATTAGTCATTTTAGATTTTTGGAGGATAGTGCAATGATACAGACAAAGACCCATTCCAGAGTATCCTCTGGTTATTTTACGTGCACGATGTAAAGCACCGACACAAGACCTCGGCTTAAAGTCCCATCTGAAAGACGGTTAATTTTATTAGGATCAGACGGGGGTCGAACCTGCGAGCCCTGGATTACCAGTCCAGCGTGTTACTACTGGACTATAGATCCGTCTGGTCCGTCATTTGATTACTAGGCATGCTTTTTATACCCCCTGGTTAATCGAGGCGATGCCTCCAGAAGTGTATTAGTAATTGTATTTGCTGGGGGATAGTGCAAGATACAGAAGAATTACTGGTTCTTTTGCATGCCCGGTGTATAGCACAGATTCACCGGCTTTTGGGTTATAGTCCTTTATTTATTTTTTAACAACTTATATTAATCACTTTCGTTGGCGCGGATGAAAGCGTGTGGTCATTCATGTGGGAGGAAACCGGAGTACCCGGAGAAAACCCACCTGTCCGATCTGGTGACCATCGTACCGTCCTTTGTGAAAGACTGTTAATATTATCAGAGCCAGATTGAGGGTCGAACCTGCAATCCATCGATATATTGTCCAACGTATTTACCACTGACCCGTCTGTGTGAATATATTTGCATACGGTAACCCGTTAAGTTGACCTACATATCTAGATACCCCGATGGTTTTATCTGCAGATAATGGGTGAACTGCAGCATGATGTATCAAAGTGGTTTCCATGAACGTCGTTTTAATGAAATGATCGAAATGCAGTGTGGAAAAATGTCCCGGGTGCATCGCCGAGTAGTATGGCATGCACGGACGTGCACCCGGGTAAAACCACTTACCTTCCGCAAGCTTAGTTTATACACATTTATTTTAGATCGATTGAGAATCAAATTTGTACAACATTATAGTAATCACTACCCCGGCCTTATTCCTGGTGGAATCCATGCCCATGAGGGAGAGAGAAGCGACAGTGCGGAATTTAAGTGCCTTGCCTACGAGCACAACCTATAGCTGTTGCGCGAATTTCGGGCTGTGCGCGAATTTCGGGCTGTCGCGACGTTCTGGCCTTACACCTGAAGCGAACGCGCTATCAGCCTGGATAGCTCCGTCATTTGGAAGAATTCGACACTACAGTGGGATTCGAACTTACAGCGGTGATCGGCAAGTTATTTGAAGTCAGCGACCGTAACCAGCCACGGATTAACAGACAATCAGATATTAACAGTCTTTCAGATGGGACCTTAAACCGAGGTCTCGTGTCGGTGCTGTACACCGTGTACGTAAAAGAACCAGATGCTACTCTGGAATGGGTCTCTCTCTGTATCATTGCACTATCCTCCAAAACTCTAAAATGAATCTCTTCAGGAGGCGTCGCTCATATGGGAAACCGGTAGCGACGATAAATAAATTCAAAACACACAGACAGTCAGATGAACAAGGGAACAAGATGAACGACGAACAAAGTATCTCACAATAGCTCTCATCAATTCATTAGTCTAGACAGTAAACCACTACTGAATGAAACAGTACACGTTATAGAAAGGCACGTAGCAGTTATCATGACGCAATTTAAATATATGCACGTATGCCTGACATCAAGTGACGACAATTAGATGCAGACATTAATGTCGACGATCATGTGCTATATGGGTTAATGAAATGCATAATACAATATTTACCTTGATGTATTGTATTATACAGAGCATTATTTCCGGTATCGTACGATATATGACACTGGTGTACAGTGAATTACTATATGTGCAAATCAAAAATTAATTAAGTTTATGTAATTTTAATCAATTTAACTATGCCAACGTGATTGTTATTTTAAACTGGGTGGTATTCTAGAAACGTGGTGGTGTCTTAGAAACTTGGTGGTATTTTAGAAACTTGGTGGTATTTCAGAAGTTTGATTAAGTATCAATGTAAAGGTTGAATCGGGTACGTGGTTTATTGTTATTGTTTATTGTGTGTATATGTTGGGTTCCCCGCAGCACGGATCGCGTGGTTTATTGTATGCTATGTTCGGTTCCCCGCAGCACGGATCGCGTGTTTTATTGTATACTATGTTTGGTTCCCCGCAGCACGGATCGCGTGGTTTATTGTATGCTATGTTGGGTTCCCCGCAGCACGGATCGCGTGGTTTATTGTATGCTATGTTGGGTTCCCCGCCAGCACGGATCGCGTGGTTTATTATATGCTATGTTGGGTTCCCCGCAGCACGGATCGCGTGGTTTATGTTTCGACTAACATAAACAAGTATTTCATATTTCTGTTTTTCAAAAATGTATTTGTCATTGGCTGAATAAAATACGTGTCTCAAATGATATAGTTCACACAAAGGGCCGTGTTGGCCCCTTTCGCTTGACCCAGATGATAAGTAAGGGCTGGTGTTAAACAATGGCAATCGGGATAATCAATGGAGAATGGCTGCTTCATACATGTTGCTATTAATAGATGAGGCTGTGATAGGGGAGCTGGGGCTGTGATAGAGGGAGCTGGTGCTGTGAAATAGGGAGCTCGGGTTGTGATAGAGGGAGCCGGTGCTGTGAACAGTTTTATATTGGCTCAACGCATGCTGAAAGATGCACACCACACCCCGCATCACACCCCGCACCACACCCGCACCACACCCCACACCACACCCCCGCACCACACCCCGCACCATACCCCGCATCACATCCTGCACCGCACCCCACACCACACCCCGCACCCCACACCACACCCCCGCACCACACCCCGCACCACACCCCCGCACAACACCACGCATCACACACCCGCACCACCCCGCACCACACCACGCATCACACCCCCGCACCACACCACGCATCACACCCCGCACCCCACCCCGCACCACACCCCGCACCATACCCCGCACCACACCACGCATCACACCCCCGCACCACACCACGCATCACACCCCGCACCCCACCCCGCACCACACCCCGCACCATACCCCGCACCACACCCCGCACCACACCTCGCACCACACCTCGCACCACACCCCCGCACCACACCCCGCATCACACCACGCACCCCACCTCGCACCACACCCCCGCACCACATCACGCACCACACCCCGCACCATACCTCGCACCACACCCCACACCACACCCCACACCACACCCCGCACCACACCTCGCACCACACCACGCATCACCCCGCACCACACGACGCATCACACACCCGCACCACACCACGCATCACACCCCCGCACCACACGACGCATCACACACCACGCATCACACCCCCGCACCACACCACGCATCACACTCCCGCACCACACGACGCATCACACACCACGCATCACACCCCCGCACCGGTATTTGACACAAGAACAAATGATTGAGTTCACATGACCTTTATTTCATGGAATGTAAAGGTCAATGTCACGGGGCATTGCTTACTATAAAGGTCAAATGGTGTTTCTTACAGATGTTCCACATGCAGATGTATACATATCTTGCTTCGTGTTCCAGCTTAAAAACACATATAGTTTACAATACATATCAATGGGAATACACCGGTTGACCGCCATGACCGAGTTCTCCCAAATTCGAAACATTTCCACCTGGACCAACCCTCTATATATATTCACACAGTTTCATCAACATTCATTCAGACGGATATGTAGTCCAGTGGTAACACGTTGGACTGGTAATCAAGGGATCGCAGATTCGATCCCCCGTCTGACTCTAATAAAATTAACAGTCTTTCAGATCGGACGTTAAACCGAGGTCTCGTGTCGGTGCTTTACACCGTGCACGTAAAAGAACCAGAGGAGATTCTGGAATGGGTCTCTGTCTGTATCATTGAGGAGACTCTGGAATGGGTCTCTGTCTGTATCATGCACTATCCTCCAAAATCTAAAATAACTAATCTCTTCAGGAGGCGTCGCTCATATGGGCAACCGGTAGCGACGATAAATAAACGTAAAAAAAACAACATTCATTCATCCTCAACATTTGTGGTTATCCTGCTAATACTCAGACTAAGACGTAGACACAAACAGTAGCCCGCATTAATTCAGACGAGTGGGGATTAATAACACATTAATTATAATGCTATAGTGTGTTTTAACACATTCCGATGGGATATGGTGATAAGTTTTCTAGTTATTTGATCCTATCTCTTTTATTTCATGTTGTCAGGAATATATAGAGATATGTCAATCAAAACGGATCCTGATGTTGAACAGTTAACCCAAGCGTTAAAGTGAAGAACTACCATTCAAATTGAAATTAATAATTTAGAAAATATTACTACACTGTCATATCGTAATTGCATTAAGTACCTTGCTATAGGAGTAGGTAGACCTCTATAAGCTATAGCGTTCGGTTCTAATCCTTTTTCATTCATGTATCTAAATTGGGTGTAAAATGTATATTTATATAGATATTTTGTATGGTTTGAAATAGATGTTTCAACCTAAAAGGAAAGACGAATGAAATACGTATTTATAGTCAAAGTATGAAATATAGCATTAAATGTGTGAATATTGTTCTTAAACTTTGTAATTGTGTGAATATCTTATGTTGCACTTAGTCAAACTACCAATATCACATATATTGTCAAGGCCGATACTGCGTCGTTTTGTGCACCTGAAATAGGCTTTGCACTTAGTAAAATACCAATATCACATATATTGTCCGGGCCGGTACTGCGTCGTTTTGTGCACCTGAAATAGGCTTTGCACTTAGTAAAACTACCAATATCACATATATTGTCCAGGCAGGTACTGCGTCGTTTTGTGCACCTGAAATAGGCTTTGCACTTAGTAAAACTACCAATATCACATATATTGTCCAGGCAGGTACTGCGTCGTTTTGTGCACCTGAAATAGGCTTTGCACTTAGTAAAACTACCAATATCACATATATTGTCAAGGCAGGTACTGCGTCGTTTTGTGCACCTGAAATAGGCTTTGCACTTAGTAAAACTACCAATATCACATATATTGTCAAGACAGGTACTGCGTCGTTTTGTGCACCTGAAATAGGCTTTGCACTTAGTATAAAAATACCAATATCACATATATTGTCAAGACAGGTACTGCGTCGTTTTGTGCACCTGAAATAGGCTTTGCACTTAGTATAAAAATACCAATATCACATATATTATCAAGACAGGTACTGCGTCGTTTTGTGCACCTGAAATAGGCTTTGCACTTAGTAAAACTACCAATATCCCATATATTGTCAAGGCAGGTACTGCGTCGTTTTGTGCACCTGAAATAGGCTTTGCACTTAGTAAAACTACCAATATCACATATATTGTCAAGACAGGTACTGCGTCGTTTTGTGCACCTGAAATAGGCTTTGCACTTAGTAAAACTACCAATATCACATATATTGTCAAGACAGGTACTGCGTCGTTTTGTGCACCTGAAATAGGCTTTGCACTTAGTATAAAAATACCAATATCACATCTATTGTCAAGGCCGGTACTGCGTCGTTTTGTGCACCTGAAATAGGCTTTGCACTTAGTAAAACTACCAATATCACATATATTGTCAAGACAGGTACTGCGTCGTTTTGTGCACCTGAAATAGGCTTTGCACTTAGTAAAACTACCAATATCACATATATTGTCAAGACAGGTACTGCGTCGTTTTGTGCACCTGAAATAGGCTTTGCACTTAGTAAAACTACCAATATCACATATATTGTCAAGACAGGTACTGCGTCGTTTTGTGCACCTGAAATAGGCTTTGCACTTAGTAAAACTACCAATATCACATATATTGTCAAGACAGGTACTGCGTCGTTTTGTGCACCTGAAATAGGCTTTGCACTTAGTAAAACTACCAATATCACATATATTGTCAAGACAGGTACTGCGTCGTTTTGTGCACCTGAAATAGGCTTTGCACTTAGTAAAACTACCAATATCACATATATTGTCAAGACAGGTACTGCGTCGTTTTGTGCACCTGAAATAGGCTTTGCACTTAGTAAAACTACCAATATCACATATATTGTCAAGACAGGTACTGCGTCGTTTTGTGCACCTGAAATAGGCTTTGCACTTAGTAAAATACCAATATCACATATATTGTCCGGACCGGTACTGCGTCGTTTTGTGCACCTGAAATAGGCTTTGCACTTAGTAAAACTACCAATATCACATATATTGTCAAGGCAGGTACTGCGTCGTTTTGTGCACCTGAAATAGGCTTTGCACTTAGTAAAATACCAATATCACATATATTATCCGGGCAGGTACTGCGTCGTTTTGTGCACCTGAAATAGGCTTTGCACTTAGTAAAATACCAATATCACATATATTGTCCGGGCGGTACTACGTGGTTTTGTACACCTGAAATAGGCTTTGCACTTAGTAAAATTACCAATATCATATATATTGTCCAGGCAGGTACTGCGTCGTTTTGTGCACCTGAAATAGGCTTTGCACTTAGTAAAACTACCAATATCACATATATTGTCAAGGCCGGTACTGCGTGGTTTTGCGCACATGAAATAGAATACATGGTCTTACCTTTCATTTTCAAAAGCAGTATCATCACCTTCAGTGGTGTCGCTATTTCCGATAGTTATATCTTCGATTTGCTCAACACATTCTAAATCCATATTCAATAGTGGTTCAGTCAACACACTGTCGTTGTTCAAAGTTTCGTTTGAATCAAGTACTTCCTGTAGGATATCGTCAGTATATTGCGCATTACAGCTTCCCTTGGCAGCTGGACGTGCACCACAGACGTCTTGGATAGTGTGCTCGATGTTTTTACACTTCGATAAAAACGGGGTCAGTTCAGTTTCTTGCATATTTTCAATGCTGCTAGGTTGTTGACCCGACTTACAAATCCTGCCTCGGTGAGGACTTTTCATAACTTGAGACGTCAAATGCATGATGGCTTTCTTCGAATGATCACTTCATTGTCTGCATAACGTGCAGAAATTAATATAAGCACACACTGTAGTATTGTTAAAATCTCCACGACCCCTCGCAAAAAAATAAACGTTATGTATGGTGTGTCAAAAAATAATAGTTCCAGTTAAAATTTAAAAAAATTAATTCGTCATTCTAACACTGTACTACTTTTCTTGTCATCGTTGCCCGTGTTCTTTTAAAATATAAATTACTTTGACACACATAGCTAAATAATATCTAAGAGCATCCAGATGCACACACCATGTTTACTGATGTGCAGAAATGTTTGATATAAACTTCTCTCGATCCAACACCTCCTTCCTGCCAAGTTATGCAACAATTTGTTTATATTTATTTGTGCAGCCTCCACAATACTAGTATTGTTCCAGCAGACATAGAACCCTTGGTGAAACGTATGCTGATATAATATTCATTCTCCGTAGATAAAAAAGAATCATGCAGATAAACAGCAGACGTTCACTTATGTAACTATACTAGCAATACACTCGTTATCTATGATACGTATTGCAAAATGTCAATGTCAAAGTAAAGTCACAACATTACGATCGTTGCACCGGTACGTACTAGTTAGTATTTAAAGTCCCGTAATGGGATACAGTCACAATGTTATGGCGTCATTGCACCGGTACGTACTAGTATTTAAAGTCCCATAATGGGATACAGTCACAATGTTATGGCGTCATTGCACCGGGAGGTACTAGTATTTAAAGTCCCATAACGGGATACAGTCATAATGTTAGTGGCGTCATTGCACTGCTAGTTATTAATATTTAAAGTCCCAATATTGAATACAGTCACAATGTTATGGCGTCATTGCACCGCTAGTTATTAGTATTTAAAGTCCCATAATGGGATACAGTCATAATGTTAGTGGCGTCATTGCACTGCTAGTTATTAATATTTAAAGTCCCAATATTGAATACAGTCACAATGTTATGGCGTCATTGCACCGCTAGATATTAGTATTTAAAGTCCATAATGGAATACAGTCACAATGTTAGTGGCGTCATTGCATCGCTAGATATTAGTATTTAAAGTCCATAATGGAATACAGTCACAATGTTATGGCGTCATTGCATCGCTAGATATTAGTATTTAAAGTCCATAATGGAATACAGTCACAATGTTAGTGGCGTCATTGCATCGCTAGATATTAGTATTTAAAGTCCATAATGGAATACAGTCACAATGTTAGTGGCGTCATTGCATCGCTAGATATTAGTATTTAAAGTCCATAATGGAATACAGTCACAATGTTAGTGGCGTCATTGCATCGCTAGATATTAGTATTTAAAGTCCATAATGGAATACAGTCACAATGTTAGTGGCGTCATTGCATCGCTAGATATTAGTATTTAAAGTCCCATAATGGAATACAGTCACAATGTTAGTGGCGTCATTGCATCGCTAGATATTAGTATTTAAAGTCCCATACTGGAATACAGTCACAATGTTAGTGGCACCATTGCACCACTATGTATTAATATTTAAAGTCCCACAATGAGTTATAATTAACTACTCCAATTAGAAACGTTCACACGCCCATAGTCATCTTCGGTGGCGAGAATAAATTTTTAAAAAATGAAATTCATACAATTGGTCTCAGTCTGTATCTTTGTGTCCTTACTCTATCTTTCAACATCTAAAATAACTATCATCTTCAGGAGGCATCCGTCACGTGGGCAACTGATAGCGATGATTAATAACCAAATAAAACAACGGCCATTAAACACGTCCTTACGTTATAATTGTTTTAAGTGGTATGCTATTGGTAAGTGAAGTGTTAAAAATGTGTCTAATCTATTGCATAATTCATACACTTAAAGGCGTAATGGGGTCATGATAGTGAATTACAATACAAGATGAACTGTATCGTGTAGCATAACTATGAATTTGCAATATCACAAAATTGCAAAGAAATTATAGGATCGGTACAGTACGGCGTTCCGTTAAGGCCATCGTAACATCGCTATCGGGTCGTAATATCGTGGTATCGTTATCGTACTATCGTTGCCGTGGTATCGCGTTTTCGGGGTATCGCGTTATAGTGGTATCTTGGTATGGTGGTATCAGCGTGTTACCACTGGACTACAGAACCATCCGTCTGTACTGTTTTACTTCTGGCAAAACGTTGATATGATCAGAAACTCGATACTGATCACTTAACGGTTTGGGTGTTCAATAAATATGTTTATATGGTGGACACGGCAAAATATATCGGATATATGGGTTTTACTCCAGGTACCCGGTTTCCTATCACAAGAAGGATCGTACGTGCACTCCACCAATCGTATCAACGAGTCGACCAATAGTTACAACTTGTATTGAACTCGTTGTAAAATAAACTAGTGAATAGCACGACGAGAGATGCATCCATAGATGCTGCTGGAGTTCGAACCCCGCTGGAGCCGTTACGATTGTGCCCTTAGTCAAGGCATTTAAATTCCACGTTGCCTCTTCTCTCTCCCTCGTGGCGGTGGATTCCATCAGGAATGAGGTCTCGAGAGTGATTAATATAAGTTGTAAGAACTTGTTTCGCAATCGAGCTAAAACAAATTTGTATAAGAGATGCATACCACAAATCATGTATTTTACACAAGAATAAACACATGATTTACAGTGGTTCATGTTCATGTTATTGTATATATTCGCATGACCTTGGTATGACCTTGATATGTCAACCTCAAGGTCACTGGATATGGTTTATTCGTTTTCTACAATTGTAGGTCTGTGTAGGTTTCACATAGGTGTTCCTCCATAATTGGAACTGTAAGTATAGGATATAAGCCGAAAACGATCCAATATGTAAAATATTGAACTGTGTGACAGTACGAATATTTTACATATTGGATCAGTGTGAGGCGTATATCTTACTTAAAACACACACTTATATAACACGATCCTACTAATTAAAATTGTTCATTTCGTACACGTATGCGTAGGATTTAATATTATACTCTGGCCTTTTGACAGCAGTCTAATATTAATAATAATGGACTGCACGTACAAAGGTATGACGTCACGACCGTGTTTTAATATATAGGTGTATCGTGCGACAGTGCAATACGAAATCATGCATCAAAAGAGTAACCTTATATCGTATTCCTTTTATTATATGTCCCGCGTTAAAATATTACCAAAACAGTAACGTTAATTGCTCATTTTCATTTCTGTATTGAATATATTTCCAGAGCATTTTTTGTGTGTGACGTCATGTCATGTGACGTCACAAATAGTGAACTCGTTTAAATAATTTAATATAAAAATAGACACAGCTGGAAAACCAGTTAATATAGAACACTAAAATCAGCTGTTATACTAATGCCCTAAAATGAGGAATGACAAGATCGTGTATCCCACTGTAGAATACAACATGTAGTTGTGGTGGATTTATGATGTGCTTATAATACAATGTGTTAGTTCCCACTGTTTGTGCACGTGTCGATGCATATATAAACGATGTGCTGACGTCATTTAGCGTACGGATGCATAGTTTTCTACATTTCGGCCTAAACTAAAAAGAAAATTTGAAAACTATGTTCTTGTTATTCTCAATGTTGTGCGCGTATAATTACAAGCCAATGATCTATCGTTAACGGGGGACGCTTCCGGTCTTATGACGTCATCCAACCACGACATTCCAACGTCATAATATATTCGTTTTCTATCATAAAACGACACATCCCAGCCTAAAAGCGTCACTCGTGATAATATTGCATTTAATGTTCACTCAGTGAAATTTAATTCGGCCACACACTGTACACTGATATACACAAATCTCCTCCATAGATATGTCTATAGATATAGAGATATACAGGGGTTACCATTATACTGACAATTGTGTGCTTAAATAGTTGGCCCTACTTTCACATAAAACTGTCACATAATTCGTTACTGGTCTGTCTTCGTTATTTAATAGCTTGGTTAATATGGGATTAAACTGCGAAGTTACTGATAAAGATAGAGTGACATGTTTATAACGCGTAATCCGATATAAACAATTATATAAGAACAACTGTGTGGTCGTAATTCCTATTTTTATTTTGGTTTCGATGGGTTTTGCGACAAGGGGGATAACCCAGGTCACTTGTGTAATATTATTTCGGAGAATGGCACGTGTGTAAGTCTTTCAGATGGGATTTTAAACCGAGGTATCGTGTCGGTGCACGTAAAAGAACCAGAGGAGACTCTGGAATGGGTCTCTGTCTGTATCAGTGCACTATCCTCCAAAACTCTAAAGTGACTATTCTCTTCAGGTGTCGCTCATATGAGCAACCGGTAGCGACGATGAATAAACGTAAAAGATCACTATCACGTTTGTAGCAGAGTTCACGTAGGTGCTGATGGATCAAGTCAGTTCACCCTGGCTACACTCTATGAAACATGTGAACTATTCGCTGTTTCGTTTGCTTTTCGGTGCAATCGTACACACTTGGCGCTTATGGCGAGTGTTTAGCTGTTATTGCTGGATGCTTCGAGCAGGAACGGACGGGGGACAACCATCGACCTTCCGCACGCAATGTATAGATATACCATTAATAAAATGAGAATGTGGAAAGAATTACCTTAACTCTTTCACCGTCAATGTCGCATAAAAGCGACTCTGTAAAAAAAGTAGAGTAGAGATCCCGATCGATCGGACAGAACAGAACATGCCGTCTGGTCAGGCTATATGCTGATTGCTCTTCAGACAGTGGAGCTGAAGCACCTGTCCGAATAGCAAACAACATAGATCCTGATCAGATAGAACAGAACATGCCGTCTGATCAGGCTATATGCTGATTGCTCTTCAGACAGTGGAGCTGAAGCACCTGTCCGAATAGCAAACAACATAGATCCTGATCAGATAGAACAGAACATGCCGTCTGGTCAGGCTATATGCTGATTGCTCTTCAGACAGTGGAGCTGACGCACCTGTCCGAATAGCAAACAACAAAGATCCTGATCAGATAGAACAGAACATGCCGTCTGGTCAGGCTATATGCTGATTGCTCTTCAGACAGTGGAGCTGAAGCACCTGTCCGAATAGCAAACAACATAGATTCTGATCAGACGCGGCGTTGCGCCGCGGCTGATCTGGATCTATGTTGTTTGCACATCCTCTGAATTTATTCGGCGCTGAAAGAGTTAAGCTTTTACCTTTCAGTTCAATCCACATATCACGATATAAATGTATGTTTCTGTATAGTTCTCAATGTGTATTACATATATCCTGATAATTAAATATGTTTGAACCAATAAAATGAGACCTTGGAACGTAATTAATTTTAATAATTAACACCTATATGTACATTCTCCGTTTTAATATATATTGTCTATGTAGGTTCATGAATAATAATTTTGGGGAGGGCAGTTTACTAATGTTGCTAGTACTTGTTGTACAACCCAGTTTGCATTTTATCATATATAATGAATGTTAAGTTTATATGTACTCTATATATGTAAAATAGCAAATAAAATATGATATAAATAATACTTATTTTGCAAGTATCATATGTTGTACAGCCTCATGAACCTTTTGGCTTTGTGAAAGATTGCTATTATACTAGGCATACTGTATACATGTCTAAATAACGACACACATTAATTGCTATATGTTGTACAGCCTCATGAACCTTTTGGCTTTGTGAAAGATTGCTATTATACTAGGCATACTGTACACATGTCTAAATAACGACACTCATTATTGCTATATATTACAACAAATGTTGTAATCTTTGTTCAAGATCTGTGGAATAAAAACAATAATAATCTTAATTATTGTTATTATTAAAATTAATGTAAATTTTTTTTATTGTTAATGTAATCTGGCAGATCAATACTCGAGACAAGATAACAATCAAGAACATTTCAGTGAAATAAGCGTACCTCGTGAATAGCCAACAAATAGATTGTACACATTCAATTTAGTACATTCTTAAACGTGATCCGGTTTCACAACGTTATCCTATATCTGATTAATAATTCTAATTTGTCAACATCATTTCTTTTATTCGGTGCAATGATGACATGTTAAGGTGTTATGAGGAAAGATGGATGAATGACTGGCCATGTGAGTAGTACGTGGAACACACGTATGCTTTCCATACGCTTCGTAAGTTGTTCATCTATGCGCAATAATCCATCAAACATTCAATGTCTTCTCCAGCACGTGCATTTTGACATGCTATATAATTCGCCAGTGGTTAAACTTCAATGTTATCAGATAAGAGTGTATTTAGCCGTTAGGAACACGAATTCATATACACCGTCATGTACGTGTACGTACGCTGTATAATGCACGTTCAAATATATATTATTTAGCCATTTTGACATTTTCTTTAAATAGTTAACTTGTCACCAGAAATGAGAAGGTTTTGAACATTGCAGTAGTCAGGTAATAGTCAGTTAATCTTTGTGTGTAAATTCTTTTTTTTATGTAGTTTCCTTCTGAACAAACTTTGTTAAAATTTAAATGCAATTATGAATGCGCAACTCAAATAGTGGTATTAGAATGCAAGGCTTAAAGCCGCAGCTTAATTGAATTTCATATTTCCATATATTAATTAGTTCGCCCATTTTGAAAAGTAAGCGAAGGCAATGCCTGAATAAATGCACTGTATTTGGTAATATGAACATTTATATAAAAAACAGTGTCTTTATAACGTATAGATCCTATAAAGTAAATGCGTCCTTATATAAATAAATAATATTCACGCACACTTTGCCGGTAGTAGTTTAATACAAATTTAGTTGAGCTCGATTGCGAAACAAGTGTTTACAACAATATATTATTAGCTCTCGATACCTCATTCATGCTGGAGAGAGAACATATGAGCTCGAACTCCGGGCCTCTCACATCTGACACACATGGGTTACCAACTTACCACTGCGCTATCACGACTTCCATTACATTTTTCATAGTATTGAACGCTTTAAAGGAACAGCTATACATGATGGAAGCAAATAAGTTCCGCTTTAATACAGCACAAACAAAATGGGATTGTTTTCATCTGTTTATTTATCATCGCCTCGTGGTTAATCGGGGCTATGCCCCCATAAGTATTTTAGTCATTTTATATATATTATAGCGTGACAGGTAGATGAATGGATTAATGTATATTTACTCGATCTACCAATGACAAAGTAAATTTACACCCGACCTGCCTTGATAGGTTATTAGATAAACATGATAATCGTAAATAACGTTTGTGTTTTACGTTTATTTATCGTCGCTACCGGTTGCCCATATGAGCGACGCCTCCTGAAGAGATTAGTCATTTTAGATTTTTGGAGGATAGTGCAATGATACAGACAGAGACCCATTCTAGAGTCTCCTCTGGTTCTTTTACGTGCACGGTGTAAAGCACCGACACAAGACACGACGGTTTAACGTCCCATCTGAAATACTTTTAATTTTACTGGTGTCAGACGGGGGATCGAACCTGCAATCCCTGGAATACCAGTCCAGCGTGTTACCACTGGACTACAGATCCGTCTGAACGTGACTATCATATATGCATATATAAGTGCATTTATGTCCATATTTCCATGTCCTCTAAGGCCTCGTGTCCAAGTTAGGGTTAGTGCTAAACTATGCATGATCCGTGGACCGGTTTCACAAAACATCATGTCCAAGTTAGGGTTAGGGCTAAACTATGCATGATCCGTGGACCGGTTTCACAAAACATCATGTCCAAGTTAGGGTTAGGGCTAAACTATGCATGATCCGTGGACCGGTTTCACAAAACATCATGTCCAAGTTAGGGTTAGGGCTAAACTATGCATGATCCGTGGACCGGTTTCACAAAACATCATGTCCAAGTTAGGGTTAGGGCTAAACTATGCATGATCCGTGGACCGGTTTCACAAAACATCATGTCCAAGTTAGGGTTAGGGCTAAACTATGCATGATCCGTGTACCGGTTTCACAAAACATCATATCCAAGTAGGGTTAGGGCTAAGCCATACGTTATCAGTGTACCGGTTTCACAAAACAGCATGTCCAAGTTAGGGTTAGGGCTAAACTATGCATGATCCGTGGACCGGTTTCACAAAACAGCATGTCCAAGTTAGTGATAGGGTTAAACTATACATGGGCCGTGTGTCAACGTACGTATCTTAGCTATAATGGCTTAAACCCGACTCCTTGACGATGAAACCACGACACAATGATAACTCGGGATTCTTGTCTACAAAAAGGACGAGAACCCGGAACTGTGTTCCAATTCGGAACAGACACAAATGGAAGAAGAAAAATACACTTTATCAAGAAAGAAAGTGAAACTTGGCCCGAGGCAGTTCTAAATCGTTCAATAAATAAATAAAACGGAAGCTCACAAAATACCACAAAGACTCCTGGGAAAATGTCGGGATTGTGTTTGTGTTTTTGTCCGAAAATTAAGATTGATGACAAAACCATTTGTGCACGTTGCATTCTTCTGACAAATATGCGGATTTATCTACTTTAAGCGGCCATGAAATTTGCAATTTCGCCAATAAACCAACGTGAGGGCCATTATTTCTGTGTATGTGAGTTGTGTAACTGGTGTATGCCCCCCCCCCCGGTGAATGTATCAGTGTGGTGTACCCAGTGCATTCTATTTTATATAAACGATAATTACATTTTATATAAACGATAATTACATTTTATATAAACGATAATGCTGCTTTTTTTAATGGAGACCCAGGTATATCTATTTTCGGTACTGATAGTTCATAGCATTCCTGATAGTTCATAGAATTCCTGATATGTCTAAGCATTCCTGATAGTTCATAGCATTCCTGATATGTCTAAGCATTCCTGATAGTTCATAGCATTCCTGATAGTTCATAGCATTCCTGATAGTTCATAGCATTCCTGATAGTTCATAGCATTCCTGATAGTTCATAGCATTCCTGATAGTTCATAGCATTCCTGATAGTTCATAGCATTCCTGATAGTTCATAGCATTCCTGATAGTCCATAGCATTCCTGATTGTTCATAGCATTCCTGATCGTTCATAGCATTGCTGATAGTTCATGGCATTGTTCATAGCATTCCTGATAGTTCATAGCATTCCTGATAGTTCATAGCATTCCTGATAGTTCATAGCATTCCTGATAGTCCATAGCATTCCTGATAGTTCATAGCATTCCTGATAGTTCATAGCATTCCTGATAGTTCATAGCATTCCTGATAGTTCATAGCATTGTTCATAGCATTCCTGATAGTTCATAGCATTCCTGATAGTTCATAGCATTCCTGATAGTTCATAGCATTCCTGATAGTCCATAGCATTCCTGATAGTTCATAGCATTCCTGATAGTTCATAGCATTCCTGATAGTTCATAGCATTCCTGATAGTTCATAGCATTGTTCATAGCATTCCTGATAGTTCATAGCATTCCTGATAGTTCATAGCATTCCTGATAGTTCATAGCATTCCTGATAGTCCATAGCATTCCTGATAGTTCATAGCATTCCTGATAGTTCATAGCATTCCTGATAGTTCATAGCATTCCTGATAGTTCATAGCATTGTTCATAGCATTCCTGATAGTTCATAGCATTCCTGATAGTTCATAGCATTCCTGATAGTTCATAGCATTCCTGATAGTCCATAGCATTCCTGATAGTTCATAGCATTCCTGATAGTTCATAGCATTCCTGATAGTTCATAGCATTCCTGATAGTTCATAGCATTCCTGATATGTCTAAGCATTCCTGATAGTTCATATCATTCCTGATAGTTCATAGCATTCCTGATAGTTCATAGCATTCTTGATAGTTCATAGCATTCCTGATAGTTCATAGCATTCCTGATAGTTCATAGCATTCCTGATAGTTCATAGCATTCCTGATAGTTCATAGCATTCCTGATATGTCTAAGCATTCCTGATATGTCTAAGCATTCCTGATAGTTCATATCATTCCTGATAGTTCATAGCATTCCTGATAGTTCATAGCATTCTTGATAGTTGATAGCATTCCTGATAGTTGATAGCATTCCTGATAGTCCATAGCATTCCTGACAGTTCATAGCATTCCTGATAGTTCATAGCATTCCTGATATGTCTTAGCATTCCTGATAGTTGATAGCATTCCTGATAGTTCATAGCATTCCTGATAGTTCATAGCATTCCGCCAAATGCGTAGATCATTGTTGGCTAGTAAAACATTGCTAGGAGAACGAAGGTATGTTGTGCCAAAATAAAACATGCCACGAGGTGAAGTCTAACTCACGTGTGTCAAGAGTTATACACGAGCTACAAACGAGCTATATACGGTCAACTGCCATGCCGATTTAGAACAATTCACGTTTATTCACATTCTACTTTAGATCTGGTGTCGATCTATCATTGGGATTGGCGATCAATCACCCACTAGCATCAAAAGACGTGTGACAAAATCTTACTCTTTTAACAGTCTTTCAGATGGGACATTAAACCGAGGTCTCGTGTCGGTGCGTTACACCGTACACGTAAAAGAACCAGAGGAGGTTCTGGAATGGGTCTCTGTCTGTATCATGGCACTATCCTCCAACAATCTAAAATGACTAATCTCTTCAGGAGACGTCGCTCATATGGGCAACCGGTAGCGACGATAAATAAACGTTAAACACACACTCTTACTCTCACACACGATTTGAGCGTGGTGAATTTGACGGCTACAAGACACAACAGAGAAGACCACATAAGTCCTATGGCAGAGCCTGTCAAGTACTCGAAGACCACATAAGTCCTATGGCAGAGCCTATCAAGTACTCGAATACCACATAAGTCCTATGGCAGAGCCTGTCAAGTACTCGAATACCACATAAGTCCTATGGCAGAGCCTGTCAAGTACTCGAATACCACATAAGTCCTATGGCAGAGCCTGTCAAGTACTCGAATACCACATAAGTCCTATGGCAGAGCCTGTCAAGTACTCGAAGACCACATAAGTCCTATGGCAGAGCCTGTCAAGTACTCGAAGACCACATAAGTCCTATGGCAGAGCCTGTCAAGTACTCGAAGACCACATAAGTCATATGACAGAGCCTGTCAAGTACTCGAAAACCACATAAGTCCTATAGCAGAGCCTGTCAAGTACTCGAAGACCACATAAGTCCCATGACAGAGCCTGTCAAGTACGCCAACGACTCTTCGCACGGGAATCAAGATGTGATTACTGTTCTCATTGTCAGGTTATCGTGGAGTACAATCGCTACTGTTTGACCCGCATTGAACCTAAGCAACACATTAACATCTTCATTGAAATACGCCCCCGAACAAGTTTTACTGTTCCAGTGGGTTGCAGGTTTTCACAATACTAATATATATACAGTCAAACCTGTCTTAAGCAGCCAGCCAAGGGAATCACAGAAAGTGGCTGTTCAGCACAGGTGGCTGCTTAATAGAGATAAAATATATAATAAAACAACATATTGGGAACCTGGAAATTGGCTGCTTAATACAGGTTGGCTGCTTAATATAGGTGACCACTAACACAGGTTTGACTGTATCACTGTATTTCTGATGAGACTTTAGACCAATGTTTAGTGCCGGTGCTTTACACCGTACACATAAATGGACCAGACTAGACTCTATGGGAATGTGTGTATGTCTGTATCGTTACACTATCCGCCAAAATAGAAAAGAATGACTAATCTCTTCACGAGGAGAGTCTCACAGGCGTCTGGGGTCTGGACAAGTGGTTTCATGTTGAACCAAATGTGTTTCTGGGTTGTTTTTTTTCATGTTTCATTATGCTTGGAGATGGCCCAATTTTTTATATGTGTGTATAAATGGTATAAATGGTTTATCAAAATGTTCTTAAAAAAATAAACAAATTTGTTTTGAACCCGAAGCCATTTGTCCAGACCCAAAGCTTCTGTGGAAACTCTCATGTGAAAGACAGTTGGTGAATGGTCCATTAACATCTTTAACAGTTAGCTTTTGCGACTTCCTAAATTTTGTAAAACGTTCTCCAGACACCCTCACACAACACAGCACTTTATATGCAGACATTAAACATCTCTCCTTACTATACAGGCCATACCGGATAGTATGGTTATTTTCCATATAATGCTGAACTGTTTACAATAATAATAATAATAATAATAAAGACTTTATTTAACGAGAGTACTCATTTAACAAAAGTTAATCTACCATGAGGCTCTCAACATATATACAATCAAATGCAATCAAAAGATAGTACTATAAGTGAGAACTGCACATTGGAATAATATAGTAATGTAAAAGCTGAACAATAGAGAAACTATATTTAATAATGTAATATGTAATATGTAATGGAATATGATGATAAAATTATATGGAATTGGCTAGCAGAGTAGAAAATGGGAATGAGACAATTAATGATACTAGATCTATCTAACAATGTGCAGATTTGACTTGTAGTGATATCTTCAAAATATGTATGAAATCAACTTAAAGACAGCAATTTTCCGATTCTAATAAATATAGCAATGGCAATACACGTTTATAATAACAATAGAAGTACGCGATTAGTTTGAATTGTTATAGTCTGATTATGACCTGCACTGTTCGCACTGGAAACAAATCAAACCAATCAGTAATACGACAAAACAAATATATCTAGTCAAATTATTTAAATAAAGTGTAAACAATAGATGGTTACGTTTAATAGTTCCACCTTAAGTAGAGAATTTTGAACTGTTGGATAGTTGGAGCATTTTGAACTGAGTGAGGCAATGAATTCCAAATAGATGATCCTGAAAATTCAAATGCATTACGAAATAATTCACAACTTGAATGGTATAATTATGTCGAATATGTTACAGCATTGAAGCATTCCAAAAAGCTAAATGGGAAAGATGCTACTAGGCCATGCATTCACCAAGTGTCTATGATCCATGTTGACAACTGGTAGTTTTTTTAAAAACTTTATTTATTTTACAACGATTGCGAAACAAGTTTTAACAACTTATATTAAACTGGTAGTGACGATAGATAAGCGTATAACACACATGCATTTACGGTATTTATAAAATCACAACTTATATTAATCACTTTCGAAACCTCATTCCTGATGGAATATATCGCAACGAGGGAGGGGGAAGAGACAATGTGAAATTTAAATGCCATACCAGGGCATAAGAGTAATGGCTCCAGCGGGGCTCGAACCCCGGGCCTGAAGCAAACGAGCTATCACGACTTCCACACGCGACGACGACATGCACCGTATATTACATACACGTTTATTGGCAGGCTTGAGCAACATATTCTTGACACAAGCTTGACATTCTTGGATGGCATGTTTATGGCCTTAGCATATTCCCTTGAAGAGCTATATAGTTAAAGAGATCCTACACAGCTAAAAGATATAGACATTAATTTTGATTACTTTTCTCGTGCAGTGATAAACACATTACTGTTTATAGGAACTTACACTTGACAATTGGTGAGGCCCTTATTGCTGGTGGTTTTGAACACTTTACATTCAATTTTACAGATAAAAATCCATCTTCAGTCAGATAAGAGTTAAGTCATAGATTTCTCAGGAACGTACTAGTTATCTCACCAATTGAGAGAAAAAAAGGTTAATGAGCATGCGCAATGCACGTTATTCACATTCCAACTAGTATACTGGTTCGCAAAGGCAGCTCGATTCAACATAATAATATTATGGACTAAACGTCACGATTACCATCATTTATTATATCCACAACTATTTATATATGTTCTGCGCATTTTGGGAATACGGACGATTCCGGAATCGCGCTGCGCGTTTTAGGAATTCCAATACTGTTGCGCAGCGCGATTCTGGAATGGTCCGTATTCCAACAATGCACAGAACATATATAAATAGTTGTGGATATATATATATATATATATATATATATATATATGTGTGTGCATTGTTGGAATACGGACCATTCCAGATATATATATATATATATATATATATATATATATATATATATATATATATATATATATGTGCATTGTTGGAATACGGACCATTCCAGATATATATATATATATATGTGTGCATTGTTGGAATACGGACCATTCCAGATATATATATATATGTGCATTGTTGGAATACGGACCATTCCAGATATATATATATATGTGCATTGTTGGAATACGGACCATTCCAGATATATATATATATATATGTGTGCATTGTTGGAATACGGACCATTCCAGATATATATATATATGTGCATTGTTGGAATACGGACCATTCCAGATATATATATATATGTGCATTGTTGGAATACGGACCATTCCAGATATATATATATATATATATATGTGTGCATTGTTGGAATACAGACCATTCCAGATATATATATATATATATATATATATATATATATATATATATATGTGTGTGCATTGTTGGAATACGGACCATTCCAGATATATATATATATATATATATAATATATATATATATATATGTGCATTGTTGGAATACGGACCATTCCAGATATATATATATATATGTGCATTGTTGGAATACGGACCATTCCAGATATATATATATATATATATATATATATATATATATATATATATATATGTGCATTGTTGGAATACGGACCATTCCAGATATATATATATATATATGTGCATTGTTGGAATACGGACCATTCCAGATATATATATATATATATATATATATATATATATATATATATATATATATATTATATATATATATTGTGCATTGTTGGAATACGGACCATTCCAGATATATATATATATATATGTGCATTGTTGGAATACGGACCATTCCAGATATATATATATATGTGCATTGTTGGAATACGGACCATTCCAGATATATATATGTGTGCATTGTTGGAATACAGACCATTCCATATATATATATATATATATATATATATATATATATATATATATATATATATATATATATATATATATATATATGTGTGCATTGTTGGAATACGGTTGTTTTTTTTTTTGTGTTGTTGGTACGGACCATTCCAGATATATATATATATATATATATGTGCATTGTTGGAATACGGACCATTCCAGATATATATATATATATATATGTGCATTGTTGGAATACGGACCATTCCAGATATATATATATATATAATACAATGTGACAATTTCTAAAATGGTTGTTATCATATATGATGTTTACTCGATTATAAAACCATTATTACCCAATTGTTTCAGTACACACATGAAATCAAAGACAGGCGCTTACTATTCATAAGCACACGTACACAACACATCACCCTTTAAGCACACGAAAACTACTGTTTGGTTTCGAAAGTTTAACGCACGAAGAAAATGAGTACATTTTCAAACAAGTTCAAACTAAGGCGCTTTGAGCACAGACATTCCTAACTATATTATAAAGTTATGCGGTTCTCTTGATACGAATTTTGCCTGGGTGAAGCTGCGGGTTTGGCTGGCTGAAGGTATTGTACGGTGTGGCACTGGGAAGGTGTAGTAGATGCTTTTATTTCTTTTTTGGTATTTTTTATCATATCCATTAATATCCCCTTAATTGTAATCAAATATTTGTATCCTAATTGCAATGCTCTTATCCTATATTCAGTCTCTTTGTTAATTACAAACTAGTATGTTGGGGCGGGCCGAAACTAATGTCACCAGTTGTTAAAACTTGTGGCCCAACCCTTTTGCTTCGGACTGATAATGTTTGTACCATATATCTTATTTATTTCATATGTAACATGTTTGTAAATTTGAGTTGTAGTGTACATTGAATATAAAGAATGCAATAAAATGATTAAACTAATCAAAGACCTTTGAAATGTATACGAAAATTATAAAATCTATTTTGACTATCCAGACGAGGGAGATAGATAGATAGACTATCCAGACGAGGGAGATAGATAGATAGACTATCCAGACGAGGGAGATAGATAGATAGACTATCCAGACGAGGGAGATAGATAGATAGACTATCCAGACGAGGGAGATAGATAGATAGACTATCCAGACGAGGTCGACTTTAGAGGGAGATAGATAGATATTATCTCGAATTTTGCCGAACATCGCTCGGCTTTTTCCGCAGCCTGCCACTCACATTCTAATCACGTGACCGTAACAATATCACATTGTATGCAAATTAGTAGCACTGATTGATTCTGAGCGGCGGGGGATTCAAAAATTTACTCTTTTTTTGTATTCAGTTCCGTCCGCTTAGTAAATCACAACTGAATGCCTGTAAATCCCTTTTAGCATGTGTTATTCACATTGAGGTGCGAAAGGTCCGGAGTTCGAACCCCGTTGGAGCCGTTACGATTGTGCCTTTAGGCAAGGCGCTTAATTTCCACGTTGCCTCATCTCTCTCCCTCGTGGCGATGGATTCCATCTGGATTGAGGTCTCGAGAGTGATTAATATAAGTTATAAGAACTTGTTTCGCAATCGAGCTAAAATAAATTTGTATAAACTATTCACATTGCACGTATAAAAATGGGCCCCTCGCATGCAGTGCTATTTCTCCTTTCTGAACAGGAATATATCTTTAAGGTTACGCTTATATATTAGTTGGTTGTGGGGGAAGCAGGATTTTATTACTAACTATGTATATTATTAACAGTGTGTGTTTTACGTTTATTTATCGTCGCTACCGGTTGCCCATTTGAGGGACGCATCAGTGCAATGATACAGACGGAGACCCATTCCAGAGTCTCATCTGGTTCTTTTACATGTACGGTGTAAAGCACAGACACGAGACCTTGGTTTAACGTCCCATCTGAAAGACTGTTAATTTTATTAGGGGGATCGAACGTGCGAGCCCTGGATTACCAGTCCAACGCGTTAACCACTGAACTACAGATCTCTCTGTATGTATTAACAGGTGACAACACATACATTTCTATTGCTACCTATTGGGTTATCAAAATGTACCGAGCTAACATTTTAAGCTTATGACTAAGTGAGAACATAATTGGGTTGACATGGACTTGACAGAGAGATCAAACTCACTTTTTGGCGGAAGGGATGGACGAACAAATGGTGAAAATACACGACACAGACGCGAACTAATGCCCGAGCGTGTTGTTCCGCAATGCCCGAGCGTGTTGTTCCGCAATGCCCGAGCGTGTTGTTCCGCAATGCCCGAGCGTGTTGTTCCGCAATGCCCGAGCGTGTTGTTCCGCAATGCCCGAGCGTGTTGTTCCGCAATGCCCGAGCGTGTTGTTTCGCAATGCGCGAGCGTGTTGTTCCGCAATGCCCGAGCGTGTTGTTCCGCAATGCGCGAGCGTATTGTTCCGCAATGCGCGAGCGTGTTGTTTCGCAATGCCCGAACGTGTTGTTCCGCAATGTCAGCAATGATATCCCAATCCAGAAAACGTACACATTATGGGACATAAGTGGGACTGGGTCATGGTTCCCCCTGTCTGAATGTTTGTCTGCGTCATTTGAAAAACACTGGAGCCAATTAAAAAAAAATTGGAGCCAATTATCAGCCATATGGTTCACAAATGAATATTTGAAGACATGTATTTGACAAAACATGTGCCCAAAAAAAAGTTGCCACAAATATTTTCGACAATTCACAAAATTTAGCGTCAATATTGTTTTTTTGTCGGCATTGTCAACCGACAGCGGGAACCCTGTCAGAGTGTGGAGATCAAGTGCGCATGCGTACTAAAAGTACTTAACTACCTTACTATATTTATGTCTAATTCAGATTCCCCAAATTCCCCCAAAAAGAGGGGAGAATATATTAGTGTTTAGTTTGAATAGTTCAGTTAGTTCCCCACCTGGCACCCTGTATTCTGGTCTAGAAACTGTTTCGATTTTATACAAGATAAAATATTTCCTATTTAGCTAGTATACATCTACATAAAATCTTAAAGTGAACGTTTACTTTAACCCTTATGCATTAGATACGTATTGCCAATAGTATGCATGATTTTCCGGCAATGGTACCAAACATACAAATCAAATGAACTCGTTACGTACTTCTACTGTTATTATAAACGTGTATTGCCATTGCTATATTTATTACAATCGGAAAATTGCTGTCCTTAAGTTGATTTCATACATATTTTGAAGATACCACTACAAGTCAAATCTGCACATACTATTTTTCAGCTTTTACATTACTATGTTATTCCAATGTGCAGTTCTCACTTATAGTGCTATCTTTTGATTGCATTTGATTGTATATATGTTGAGGGCCTCATGGTAGATTAACTTTTGTTAAATGAGTACTCTCGTTAAATAAAGTCTTTATTATTATTATTATTATTATTATTATTATTGTTGTTACCGCCAATACAACCAGTTACTCTTACACTGTAAACTTTCTATCAGGACCTCAAAATATATAGGGTTTTTTTTATCCACAAAGGAAGTGTTTGATAAGTGTGTCTACCTGTAATCTTGCACAATTTGCATTTCAAAAACAAATATTACACGTTGTGTTGTTCATGTTTCACTAGATACTATAAAAACAACAACGTTGCTACCATAATGCAGACAGTACTACCTTATTGCTTATCAGCATGTCAGGTACAAATAATATCCTTCAGGTGCGAAAGGTCCGGAGTTCGAGCCCCGCTAGAGCCGTTACGAGAGCCGTTCCACGTTGCCTCTTCTCTCTCTCTCCCTCGTGGCGATGGATTCCATCAGGAATGAGGTCTCGAGAGTGATTAATATGAGTTGAAAGAACTTGTTTCGCAATCGAGCTAAAATAAATTTGAATAAACTAAGCTACATAATGTACTCCAAAAACGTGTGCATTGGAACAGGCGTTGATATATGTTGCCTGGTCAGTCATATAAATAACGTTTTCACACCAATACCATTAATTGAGCCGTATTGAGTTTCTGATAATATCAATGTCATTTTGCCAGAAGTAAAACGGTAAAAAATCGACCGACTGGAACCCAGGTTAGGAACGCCCCTCAGTGACGCCATGTAAACGTATTTGTTCTGATGGTGGACACTGCGCAATACACTGAATGTGTATATATATTCATGTGACGTCACGAGCATCCGGCGTATGGACCTACATAATGGCGGTGTGTTTAAAGTTACGTCATATTTAGTCACGTGATTACAATTAATATATATTTAAGATGACTGCACGAGCATCTGGGTTATTGACCTGTGTCAAGCTAGATCGACGGATGTATACAATACAACAGCAATTAACTAATTTGATAGCTTACATAGTTAAATCATTTCTTACTTAGAAAACCCTATTCATATCAGCAAACTATACTACTAGTATAAATGCAACGTGATATTGAGGACGATACCACTAACATATGCATAACATAAACACGCATTTTCACGCTCACGTGATTGTATCTCATTATACCTTGTCGATACCAACTAACGTTACTTAGATCACCTATATTGTGTTTATTTTATTGGTTTTCTGTTTATATACATATTTCACATGTCGCGTTGGACCAGTGGTATTATAGGTTATAAAATAAATAATATATTTTCAATTGATAAATAGTATGCGCCAAACTACTCCTCAATGATATGGTCGCCTTTTTTTATTTAAACTTTATTTATTTTACAACGATTGCTAAGTTTTAACAACTTATATTAATCACTCTCGTTGGCGCGGATGAAAGCGTAAATGTGGTCATTCATGTGGGAGGAAACCGGAGTACCCGGAGAAAACCCACCTGTCCGATCTGGCGACAACCGTACCATCTCACATACTTCCCGGTCCAAGGATCGAACCCGGGTTGCATTGGTGAGAAGCGAGCACGCTAACCACTGCGGTAATCGGACAGCCGATATCGCTATCGCCTGATAGCCATCTTGGCAGCCATTTTGTATCAATTAAGTAATTGTCGAAACCGCTGCTATGGTGCATTATATTGGCCCCAATTCAAACATATGAATGCAGTTCCAGATACATCTGTAACCATTTAAATTATATGTTATCTTCGTATAACGAGATGGTGAGTATAACCACGCATATGGTATTTATTCATGGCAGTCATCTTGAAATCAGAGATGGCTACATCTGTGTGCGTTTTAGATTTGATTATCATAATCGTTGACCCCCACACATGTTGGTCTATGCGCAATCGTTGACCCCCACAAATGTTGATCTATGCGCAAGAATCAACCTTCTATATAGCCCCAGAAGTTGAACTCTGATGAATTTGGTTTTTCTCTTTGGTGGCCATTTTGAAATTCGAAAATCTCCAATTTTTTGGATTTTTGTTTTGGTTTAAACTTATTTATTCATACAGTTTATTTATACAGTGCATATCTATTGCATACATACTGAAAATGGATTTAATTGAAAGCTTAAAGCTTATTGAGATTATCCCCAGTCTCGCTTCCTTTAGAACCTAAATTAACAAACAATAAACACTATAGTATCTTAAAACACTGTCGTGACGTCATACTTGCAGTCCATTATTATTAATATTGGACTGCTGTCAAACGTGCAGAGTATTATATTAAATCCTACGAGTAAATGTACGAAATTAACAATTTTAATTATTAGGATCTTGTTGTATAAGTGTGTACTTTAAGTAAGATATAAGCCTCAAACGCATCCCATATGTAAAATATTGGTACTGTCGTCAGCGCTACGCGCCTCACATAGTCCAATATTTTACATATTGGATCGTTTTCGGCCTACATCCTATACCTAAAACATTATAGATACCAAGACCATGTCCAGTTAAATGCTGTCGGATTATAATAATGTATTCAGATTTTATATTCAAAAACTTGAAACATGGAACAAATGGAATTATGTTTTGTGAAATTTCCATTTGTAAATTATGTCCATTTTTGGATATTTGTTGACAATATCATCACTAGGATAAATTTACGTACGTTTGAATTATAGTTTCATCTTCCAACTTTATTGGGATTATAAAATAAGTGTTGACTCTAAACGTCATATTGGGCGGCCATTTCATTAACAATACGATAATCCTTCTCAACCCACAAACATACGATATCCAATTGTGAAAACAACCTTGAATTGAATTAACAATACCTGATCAGCCCATATGGAAATATGTTAGTCTGCTATGAGGGAGACACTAAGGCGCATACCATGTAAAACGTTGACCCAAAATAAACAATAGTGTTTGCTTATGTGTGCGTTTGTGTGTGTGTTTCATTTTGAGCTTAATGGTCAATCGTCGCCGATCTCGTTATACTGTGTCTGGCATGAGATTGCTATTTGGATGCAGAGTCTGACCAGAGAGGGTTGTGGGGATACAGAACCTGACCAGAGAGGGTTGTGGGGGATACAGAGTCAGACCAGAGAGGGTTGTGGGGATACAGAGCCATACCAGAGAGGGTTGTGTGGATACAGAGCCTGACCAGAGAGGGTTGTGGGGGATACAGAACCAGACCAGAGAGGGTTGTGGGGGATACAGAACCAGACCATAGAGGGTTGTGGGGGATACAGAGCCAGACCAGAGAGGGTTGTGGGGATACAGAGCCAGACCAGAGAGGGTTGTGGGGGATACAGAACCTGACCAGAGAGGGTTGTGGGGATACAGAACCTGACCAGAGAGGGTTGTGGGGGATACAGAACCTGACCAGAGAGGTTGTGGGGGATACAGAGCCAGACAAGAGAGGGTTGTGGGGGATACAGAGCCAGACCAGAGAGGGTTTGGGGGATACAGAGCCACACCAGAGAGGGTTGTGGGGATACAGAGCCAGACCTGAGAGGGTTGTGGGGATACAGAGCCAGACCAGAGAGGGTTGTGGAGGATACAGAGCCTGACCAGAGAGGGTTGTGGGGATACAGAACAAGACCAGAGAGTTGTGGGGATACAGAGCCAGACCAGAGAGTTGTGGGGATACAGAGCCAGACCAGAGAGTTGTGGGGATACAGAGCCAGACCAGAGAGTTGTGGGGATACAGAGCCAGACCAGAGAGTTGTGGGGATACAGAGCCAGACCAGAGAGTTGTGGGGATACAGAGCCAGACCAGAGAGGGTTGTGGGGATAAAGAGCTAGATCATAGCAGTATTGCAGGCACGGCCGGGGGCACCTTGCCGTCCCTGTTATTGGTGAAGAAATACACGGAGTGCCCTCAGAACAGTATTGCAGGCACGGACGGGAGCACATTACCTTCTGCTATTATATGTGGAGAAATGCACGGGGTGCCCTCAGAACAGTATTGCAGGCACGGACGGGGGCACATTGGGCACATTACCTTCTGCTATTATATGTGGAGAAATACACGGGGTGCCCTCAGAACAGTATTGCAGGCACGGACGGGGGCACATTGGGCACATTACCTTCTGCTATTATATGTGGAGAAATACACGGGGTGCCCTCAGAACAGTATTGCAGGCACGGACGGGGGCACATTGGGCACATTACCTTCTGCTATTATATGTGGAGAAATACACGGGGTGCCCTCAGAACAGTATTACAGGCACGGACGGGGGCACCTTACCGTCTGCTAGTATGTGTGGAGAAATACACGGGGTGCCCTCAGAACAGTATTACAGGCACGGACGGGGGCACCTTACCGTCTGCTATTATGTGTGGAGAAATACACGAGGGGCCCTCAGAGCAGTATTGCATGCACGGACAGGGCCACCTTGCCTTCTGCTATTATGTGTGGAGAAATACACGAGGTACCCTCAGAGCAGTATTGCATGCACGGACAGGGCCACCTTGCCTTCTGCTATTATGTGTGGAGAAATACACGAGGTGCCCTCAGAGCAGTATTGCATGCACGGACGGGGGCACCTTACCTTCTGCAGGCCAGCCGGATTGCTTCCTCACATGGAATAAAGCAACACCACATTGGGATACGATCATACAGCGGTGAAGGGCAAGCGATTTGAAGTCAACCACATCACTCGACCATGGATGCCCCGTATTAAAATGAATGTTTAATCAAGTACGGTTGGCGGGCCACTAGTCCAGTGATCAGCACGATAGACTGAGAATCCCAGGGTTGCATGTTCGATCCATAATAATATTAACAGTCTTTCAGATGGGACTTTGAACCGAGGTCTCGTGTCGGTGCTTTACACCGTGCACGTAAATGAACCAGAGGAGACCCTGGAATTGGTCTCTTGGTATCATTGCACTATCCTCCAAAAATCTAAAATTACTAATCTCTTCAGGAGTCGTCACTCATATGGGCAACAGGTAGCGACGATGAATAAACATAAACACACAGTAAGGTTTAGAACAATAGCTTGTAATATGTAACAATATCGACAACAAATACGGAAGAGTGTATGTTGATATTTAATACGAGTATGTATTCGATTAATATCCATATATTGGTGGAGCCTATGTAAGATTGATTACATCTAGGGTATCTGTTTGTCTTCCATTGCCCTCTAGTAATTTCGCGATCAAAGCAAACCAAGGCCAAACATGCTTAACGTACGAGTTTAGTTGTATATCCATAAAGTAACTTAATCTATATGTTTGGCAGACAAACAAAATCATTACAACTCCATAACGTTTCAAATATTCGTCCTTCGACCTCATGCAGTATTCAGAACTTTCATTAATGGACAATTTTCCGTAATTGGACAAAATCTTTATTTTATGGATTTTATTTTATTTCAAGTTCCCTAAATAAACGTATTCTGCTTCTGTGCTATGCTTCTCCAGCACCCTGGTGTAATTGCAGTCATACCTGTCTTAAGCAGTCAGCCAATGGAATCACAGAAAGTGACTGCTTAGCACAAGTGGCTGCTTAATAGAGGTCAAATATGAAATAAAATAAAACGTTGGCAATCTTAATTCAATTATGTTCTGTTGTACCGTATTCAATTATGTTTTGTTGTACCGTATTCAATTATGTTCTGTTGTACCGTATTCAATTATGTTCTGTTGTACCGTATTCAATCATATTTTGTTGTACCGTATTCAATTATGTTTTGTTGTACCGTATTCAATTATGTTTTGTTGTACCGTATTCAATCATATTTTGTTGTACCGTATTCAATTATGTTTTGTTGTACCGTATTCAATTATGTTTTGTTGTACTGTATTCAATTATGTTTTGTTGTACCGTATTCAATTATGCTATGTTGTACCTATTCAATTATGTTCTGTTGTACCGTATTCAATTATGTTCTGTTGTACCGTATTCAATTATGTTCTGTTGTACCGTATTCAATTATTTTGTTCTCAGATCTGTTCTGTATAGATGTATATAATTCGTCTCGTGCATGGTTAGCGAGCTCGCGTCTCACCAATGCAACCCGGGTTCGATCCTCGGAACGGGACGTATGTGAGATGGTACGGTTGTCGCCAGATCGGACAGGTGGGTTTTCTCTGGGTACTCCTGTTTCCTCTCACACGAATGACCACATTTACGCTTTCATCCGCGCCAACGAGAGTGATTAATATAAGTTATTAAAATATGTTTCGCAATCGTTGTAAACCAAATAAAGTTTAAACTAATTCGTCTCGTAAACTCATGGACCACAACAAAGGGCAAAGGAAACCCCATCAACAAGATCCATGTTAAAAGGTGGAACTACAACAATTCAAACTAATCGCGTACCTCTACTGTTATTATAAACGTGTATTGCCATTGCTATATTTATTAGAATCGGGAAATTGCTGTCCTTAAGTTGATTTCATACATATTTTGAACATATCACTACAAGTCAAATCTGCACATTGTTAGATAGATCTAGTATCATTAATTGTCTCATTCCCATTTTCTACTCTGCTAGCCAATTCCATATATCATCATATTCCATTACATATTAAATATAGTTTCTCTATTTTTCAGCTTTTACATTACTATATTATTCCAATGTGCAGTTCTCACTTATAGTGCTATCTTTTGATTGCATTTGATTGTATATATGTTGAGGGCCTCATGGTAGATTAACTTTTGTTAAATGAGTACTCTCGTTAAATAAAGTCTTTATTATTATTATTATTATTATTATTAAATTTGAAAATGAAATCTCATTAAAACATAAAATGCTGTGAATGTTGAAGTTGATTATATCACAGGCGGCCGTCTTGGATTAACCTATAAAATCAACATATGTTCATTTGATCAACTTTAATATTTAATTTAACATTTCTATTAAAAGCCGCTTGTGTAACTGTATATATTAGTATATATATATATATGTATATATAAGTGTATGTGAATAATTATGTTTTCATTGTTTTGGCTCACAGGAAGCCATTTTTTATGTAATTGTGACGTCATAACTACCATCAAATATTCAAAATGGCAGCCAACAAGTGCGATTTTCATATTTTGTTGCAGTGTTATGATCATATTTCCAATTAGTTTATACACATTTATTTTAGTTCGATTGCGAAACAAGTTTTTACAACTTATATTAATCACTCTCGAGACCTCATTCCTGATGGAATCCATCGCCACGAGGGAGACGGAAGAGGCAGTGTGGAATTTAAATGCCTTGCCCTAAGGGCACAATCGTAACGGCTCCATGGGGTTCGAACTCCGGGCCTTTCGCACCTAAATCGAACGCGCTACCACTGCGCTATCCCGACTGTCCTATTAGATGATGCTTAAATGGACAAGAAGTCTGTCGAAGTTTTTCCTTTAAGTCATATTTATAAGCTTATTCCATGAGCAAATATCGTGATCGTATATTATATAGCTTATACAAATTTATTTGAGCTCGAGTGAAATTGTATGTTATATCGAAATAATCAGTCAACAGCTAGTGTTTTATGTAAACCTGAAGCTTGTGATCTGTGAAACAGATCTCTGAATATATACTATGCTATATGTCCATAGCAATGACGGATCTGTAGTCCAGTTGTAACACGCTGGACTTGTAATCCAGGGATCGCAGGTTCGATCCTCCGTCTGACCCTAATACAATTAACAGTCTTTCAGATGGGACGTTAAACCGAGGTCTCGTATCGGTGCTATACACCGTGCACGTAAAAGAACCAGAGAAGACTCTGGAATGGGTCTCTGTCTGTATCATTGCACTATCCTCCAACAATCTAAAATGACTAAACTCTTCAGGAGGCGTCGCTCATATGGGCAACCGGTAGCGACGATAAATAAACGTAAACACACGCACGCGCGCGCACGCACGCACGCACGCACGCACACACACACACACACACACTTAGCAACGACTACCTCATCTTTATCATCTTCAGCCGGATCAAGAAACAGACATATTGTTTTATTGTTTATTTGGCCTTTATAATGCTCCTCGTTACTATGTGATGAACATGCGTAACATGCAGGGTTAGTTATCTCTATAAAATATCTAAATTATTATGAAATTATTTACCACTATCTAATGATTTTATCTTTAATTTAAATATTGAAAGATATCACAAAATGCACACGTATTCTATCATTAATATACAAACAAGCGTGTTAACACCTGTTTGTGCCAACCTATGATGTTTGCCACTCAGCCTACCATGTGCAAAAATCATTGTTACATGATTTTTTAGCATTTTTTGAATGTTCTGAGCAGCGTATCTTTCATCAGATCGTAAAATGATGTCAAGCATTCGTCACTATTATCTTAAATTTGAACTGAAGAGGTAAGTGACTAGCGTCTGGAATGATAATGTTATATGTTTGCCCTCGCAATGATCCGTACATCATTACATAACTAACATGCTTACAGTGTGTGGCTACAATGGAATGAGCTAATCTGCGTCTGGAAGAAAAGTTCAAAGACATTTTTTTTGGCTTTTTATTTCTAACTATCACGATACCAGCTGATTGGAGATATTGCGCAATTTCATGATAACATAAATATACATTTGGTTCCTCTATTACGGCAGTGACTGCGTACTTACTACCCCTATGCAATAACGCGATACATTAATTATGCAGCCAAACGCCAGCAATCGAACACGCATCGGCCGCCACCTATAAATGCCACGTATGACCTTACCAAATAAGATAAGATAAATTTATTTTGAGTCAATTTGAACCAAATCAAATCAAATCAAATTTATTCACTCAGTGCATCATACATGATACAGACATGAGGTATATGTATAGTAATGCGGTTTTAAACAGCGGTACATAGCAATCTAATTTACAGAGAGCAAACAGAATATGTTTCGTAAAACGTAACCATCTATTGTTTACACTTTATTTAAATAATTTGACTAGATATATTTGTTTTGTCGTATTACTGATTGGTTTGATTTGTTTCCAGTGCAAACAGTGCAGATCATAATCAGACTATAACAATTCAAACTAATCGCGTACTTCTATTGTTATTATAAACGTGTATTGCCATTGCTATATTTATTAGAATCGGAAAATTGCTGTCTTTAAGTTGATTTTATACATATTTTGAAGATACCACTACAAGTCAAATCTGCACATTGTTAGATAGATCTAGTATCATTAATTGTCTCATTCCCATTTTCTACTCTGCTAGCCAATTCCATATATCATCATATTCCATTACATATTAAATATAGTTTCTCTATTTTTCAGCTTTTACATTACTATAGTATTCCAATGTGCAGTTCTCACTTATAGTGCTATCTTTTGATTGCATTTGATTGTATATATGTTGAGGGCCTCATGGTAGATTAACTTTTGTTAAATGAGTACTCTCGTTAAATAAAGTCTATATTATTATTATTATTATTATTATTACTCTTTTTTTCTGGTAATTGAAATTTCAGACCGTCAAAAAAGTGACATCTCTTGTTAAAACATCTTTTGTCCATGAATAATAGCGTTGGGTGGTTCATTCAAATAATGGTTTTGGAAAGAAGATTAAAATTTAATTGCAACTCTATTTGAATTTTCTATGAAAGGGATATTGATATGATGTGTATATTTGAATTGTGTAGCTAATTGTGCGTGCTGCATGGAGTTCATGCTTTTTTGTAGTTTAAGTTAAGTTAACACACAAGCTTGGACTTGCCGCTTCTGCGAACCGACTATATAACATAAAATAACGGTAACAGCTATACAATTAGAATCACTGTATGCATATTTATTTAACTTTGTTTCTAAGATAAATGCTGGGAAATGTTACTATGCAAATGCGCGGCCGCTATGCTACAACCCCAAACATTATGATAAAACAATAACTACTTTATAGTTACCTTCCTTATTTCACTCCGATGACTATTAGCACGGATATACTCTTAGAATACCATTTAAATGTTACTTGCAATTTAATATAAAACAATAACAACCCGAGATAGCAAACCGTCACAGACGGATCTGTAGTCCAGTGGTAACACGCTGGACTGGTAATCCAGGGATTGCAGGTTCGATCCCCCGTATGGCCCTAATAAAATTAACAGTCTTTCAGATGGGACGTTAAACCGAGGTCTCGTGTCGGTGCTTTACACCGTGCACGTAAAAGAACCAGAGGAGACTCTGGAATGGGTCTCTGTCTGTATCATTGCACTATCCTCCAAAATCTAAAATGACTAATCTCTTCAGGAGGCGTCGCTCATATGGGCAACCGGTAGCGACGATAAATAAACGTAAAAATCACACACACACACACACACATAGCAAACCGTCCGCCTCCGTGGTTGAGTTGTTACGGTCGCTGACTTGTATGCCACTGTAACCTATCATCACTGATGGTCGGCTTCGAGCCCCACTCAGACCATGTCTCTTTATATGAAAACGTTACGTAGGTTGGTGTACCAAGTACTGGGTAACCGCTGGAGCCTGCCCAGTATCCGTCGCTATCCGGTAAACTTAAACTTAACTTAAATAAACTTAAATTTATAAAAAGATAGCCAACCTCCGCCACGCTGCTGAATGTCCATCTTTGCCCGTTAGGCCGGGTGTTAACTTATTGTATTATAATTTGGCCTATTGTTATACTTACTGACTTATGTAGGCAATACAATAGTACTAGGCATACGGACGGATCTGTAGTCCAGTGGTAGCACGCTGGACTACTAATCCAGGGATCGCAGGTTCGATCCCCCGTCTGACCCTAATAAACTTAACAGTATTTCAGATTGGACATTAAACCGAGGTCTCGTGTCGGTGCTTTACACCGTGCACGTAAAAGAACCAGAGGAGATTCTGGAATGGGTCTCTGTCTGTATCATTGCACTATCCCCCAACAATCTAAAAATAACTAATCTCTTCAGGAAGCGTTGCTCATATGGGCAACCGGTAGCGACGATAAATAAACGTAAAACACACACTTTTCTAGTACTATACTAGCTTACATTAACAGTCATTTGATTGCTCCATATTTCCATTTGTGTAAACTAACTTTTGGTGAATAACAGAAGGGGAGTTAATCATGTTGCCAGACATTATCATAATGTTGCTAGACATTAAAAAACACTTTCTGATTCAATCCGTCATAGACGTAGATACGCATAGCATCAAAGAATAATGTCTGTTAATTGTATAAGTTTTCAATAGAGATACAAATATGTTGACAGATCACTCTGCCGGTTATTGTTTTTACGTCCTTTTGATTGTCCAAGATAAATATTGAATCTTATATGAGTGATGGTTACATACCATATTTAAAGCGACACTACATCAGTGTAAGCGCAAATGTCTGCACAATGTATTTATCTATTATATGGTATAATGTTTTTCCAAATATTTGCATCAAATAAACAAACGTCGTATACGCGGTTTGTTGACATAACAAAATAATGTAAATAGGAATAACATGGATTATGTTACATATTTACCGTTATATCTCACATGTGTGCCTATGCATATTTATTTGTAGACTAATCTTAGTTAAATTATCTCTAAACGAAAGTATCGCGCGTTTAGTATTGACTCCAATGACAAAGAAATGTCGATTCAGGTGCGTGGATGACCGTTATATGAAATCCTACTTCCACTTTTGAAGTGTGTAGAACACTGTTTATTGATTCAATGTTAGTGTTCGAATGTATTGAGCAGAATTTGTTGTAGCAATGCATTTATACGTGAACAAAATGCATGTTATTTGCTTTTTGCGATGTAATGTTGCTTTAATGAAACGAGTTATGGAATGTGGCTATTAAGCGAACCTTATAGCAAAATTCCAAAACGAGTTTCATAAAATATGGTATATGAAATCACCACAATTGTAAAATCATTTCATCACATTAACAACAACCACCACACATTTGAAGAAAAATACGTTTATGTTTGCCAGTATAATTTTGAGCCTTACTACATTAAGGTGTATTCATACGCTGTAGGAAATAGTTCCTGATAATCAATCAACTTCATGCAAATAATCGACACAACAATTTTAATCACCGTAATCCACTAGTGCATATTTAACAATTTGCTGATCTAAGCAGTTCATTTTGAACAAATAAAGTACGAACACAAACTACATCTATATGTCGAATGTGTATTGCAAGTTGTCACCCAGCAAGCACATGACGTCGGAAAGACGTGGTTTATTAGTTGTTGTTTAGGGTTGCCACGTCGATAACCTAAAATCCAACGTTGTTACAACGTTAGAAAGCAGACGTCGTTGACAACGTCGTTAAATGACGTTGCTACAATGTTGGACTTTAATCGCGACCATAATACGACGTTGTTTCAACGTTTAATATTCGACGTTGTGACAATGTCATCCATTCGCAGCGTTAGAAAGGCGTGGTTTGTTCGTTGTATTGCTACAATGTTAGACAACAGACGTCGTTGACAACGTCGTTATGTGACGTTGATAACGTTGACTTTTCATAGCGACCAAAATACGACGTTGTTTCAACGTGAAATATACGGCAACCAGAATATAACGTTGTCGCAAAGTCCGATAACCGACGTCGGTGGACGCCATCTCTATGACGTTGCTACAACGTTAAATATTCAATGTTGTGATAACGTCTTATTCGCAGCGTTGGAAAAACGTGGTTTATTCGTTGTATTGTGATCGCGACTACAGAAACCAGAATATGACGTTGTGGCAACGTCCTATATCCGACGTCCAGTCAGAATCCTTCCAGGTGTTATTACACGTGTGGGCATATAAGAAATTATGTGATGACTGTATTACACTAAATACAAGCAAAGCTATGTGATAAAAAATGCTATATCATTTCAATGCAAAGTTTTTATTAAGATTAAATTATTTCCCAGAATTCAAAGAATATATTATATATAGCGTTGGTCCACTAAAATGCATAGAAAAACAACATCGATGTCCAATGCGCAATTTAGGCATATAGGCATCCAATGAGAAAAACATGCAAAGCTACACACTTACTTGGTAAAAGTACCCGATATCTAACGAATGTAATTTCCAATCACTGTATGTTTCAAAAATCCAAATATATTCGCACAGAAACGAAAATAATCAAATAAATATAACACCATCGTATACGCGAATTGTTTATCAACAAAAGTATGTAAACAATGCTTAATGCGCATGCGTGACGCAACAACGGATGTTGAGGCAGTTGTTCTGGTTATCGATAGACAGTCTGAGAGAGAGAAGAGAGAGAGGAGAAGAGAGAGGAGAGAGAGAAGAGAGAGAGAGAGAGAGAGAGAGAAGAGAGAGAGAGAGAGAGAGAGAGAGAGAGAAGAGAGAGAGAGAGAGAGAGAAGAGAGAGAGAAGGAATAGAGAGAGAGAGATGAGGAGAGAGCGAGAGAGAGAGAGGAGGAGAGAGAGAGAGGAGAAGAGAGAGGAGAGAGAGAGAGAGAGAGAGAGAGAGAGAGAGAGAGAGACGCGTTCCGAATGTACAAATGGCGTGGCGTACTTTCCCCTTCCATGCCGATATATTGCAAAAACAACAACTGTTTACTGACTGAAAATAATTATTCAAATTATAATGGAAGAATGTGAAGTAGGGTTGTTAATTGTAATTGTACCTAAAATTTCAAAATTTATAATATTCTTTATTCCATACGATATCGGCGGCTGGCCTAGTGTCGCTGGAATTCGTAGACATGTTTTAGGTCATCTCCCGTCGGAAGTGGAGGATATATATATATATAGTGTAGTTGAATATGAACATATGGCGTCGCAAGTCGCATACTCGAGCGACAAAAGATTAAACTGTCGCTAATAATGATAGTCTTAACTCTTTGCATGCTGGGTAAAATAAAGGCAATAACTAGTTCAAATAATTGTAGCAGACGACACTTCATTAAATGTTTTTGTTTGATTTAAACATATTTATTCGACATTATATAACATAATTTACTACAAATAAGTATGTACACACTAAATACAAGTAATGAAATGAAAGCTAACAGCATATTGAATTTCTCTCCACTTTTTTGGTTTCTTATTTGTAACTGAAAACTGAAAATAATTATGTCACGGAATTTCATTAGAATTTGAAATTGCATATTACGACACAATTCTAACGTAAGTGCATGACATTTATACAGCTAGCGTACAAGGAGTGATTAATTCTGTTCACTTCACATGACGGCCTGATGTCATGAATAGACATACTATTTACCACGTACAAGCAATAACCAGTGATGTTTAATGGGAGTGTGCATTTTGCTATCCCATATTGCAGACAGGCGACGATTGAAAATTAAATCTATTACATCATTCTCGAAAATAAGTATTAAGGTAAACTCATGCTATAATGCCAGGAATACTTCACTTCAAAGAATAAGTAGTCTTACCTTTGATTACTTATTAACCAATACGAGTGCGCTTCAAATAACAATAGACTGAGTGGCACTCGATGCTAATAACATTCTACTTGCTTAACATCCGTTAATATATAGTAACACCGCATAATAATACCACATGGGGCTGTGTGTGGACACGACAAAAGATGTTTAAGTAAACTTTTTTTTTTTTTTTAATTTTGAGGCCCATTAAACCCCGTGTATTTCTTTCTTGTATGTACATAAAAAGCATGTACACAATGTTACAACATAAATGATATCATAAGACGTTTGCCTTCCATGTATATACACAAAAGGGTTATTTCTGGATAAGTATCCCTAGTTTGAAAAATCAATTTTAAAGCAAAAAGAGAAGGGTGAAAAAGCATATGGGTGATCGTTTCCATTTATTTATTTTCAAATTACACACACACAAATATAAATAGAGGAATTAATTGATTATAGAAACGCTACCCACTTGGAGTTCTATTTTTCTAATTTGTCTGTTCGTAAAGCAATCTCCCGTTCTAAATTAATTCTAATATTTAGATAGCTTTAAAAGCATTCAAAACGTGGCAATTCTTTTCTACACTTCATTCTATATATAAAAGATTTACATAGAATAATTACGAAATTAATTGTATTGTTTATTACTGAGTTGTTTATTTATAAATTAACACATGTTTAAGTAAACTTACCGTTTGCTAATGTTCATGTTTCTTAGTGGGGTTAGATGGTTTAATTATATTAACCATTGTGAAGAAAGCATGACATTTGGCACACACAAGCTATACTATATATAGAAATAACTTATCCGAAGATCCACTTCGGACCTCACCAGGATGGCCGCCATATTGGATTTCAAAATGGCCGACACATTTTCTCACAACTCTTGCAAATAATTAAATATTTCTCATAAACGGGCACTCTTTTGCATATCCATGTAGTAATAAGGTTTAAAGAAAAGAACATTACCTTTTATTTCACACCTCAGACCTCCCCCAGAATGGCCGCCGTATTGGATTTCAAAATGACTGCCACTGTTTTAGCTCATTCCAACCTATAATTGGAATGATCTAGCACAACTCAATAGGTTGTATATACATACTATTATATTAAGCTCGATCAGCAGAAGAGAATTATTTACACTAAAAATAACTCACACGATATCTAAGCAAACTAAGCCGCGATATGATTTCACTTTAAAACCCTGTCGTGTTAAATCCTACGCGTAAATGTACGAAATTAACAATTTTAATTAGTAAATATGATCTAGTTATATAAGTGTGTGTTTTAAGTAAGATATAAGCCTCAAACGGATCCAATATGTCAACTATCGGTACTGTCTTCAGCGTACGCTCCTCACACAGTCCAATAGTTTACATATTGGATGGTTTTCGGCTTATATCCTATACATAATGCAGCAACATTACGTCCATAGATAGTTTAACCGGATAAGTTACTTCCATAGATAGTTTAACCGGATTAGTTACTTCCATAGATAGTTTAACCGGATAAGTTACTTCCATAGATAGTTTAACCGGATTAGTTACTTCCATAGATAGTTTAACCGGATTAGTTACTTCCATAGATAGTTTAACCGGATAAGTTACTTCCATAGCTAGTTTAACCGGAATAGTTACTTCCATAGATAGTTTAACCGGATAAGTTACTTCCATAGCTAGTTTAACCGGAATAGTTACTTCCATAGATAGTTTAACCGGATAAGTTACTTCCATAGATAGTTTAACCGGATAAGTTACTTCCATAGATAGTTTAACCGGATAAGTTACTTCCATATATAGTTTAACCGGAATAGTTACTTCCATAGATAGTTTAACCGGATAAGTTACTTCCATAGATAGTTTAACCGGATTAGTTACTTCCATAAATAGTTTAACCGGATAAGTTACTTCCATAGATAGTTTAACCGGATTAGTTACTTCCATAGATAGTTTAACCGGAATAGTTACTTCCATATATAGTTTAACCGGATAAGTTACTTCCATAGATAGTTTAACCGGATTAGTTACTTCCATAGATAGTTTAACCGGAATAGTTACTTCCATATATAGTTTAACCGGATAAGTTACTTCCATAGATAGTTTAACCGGATAAGTTACTTCCATATATAGTTTAACCGGAATAGTTACTTCCATATATAGTTTAACCGGATAAGTTACTTCCATAGATAGTTTAACCGGATTAGTTACTTCCATAAATAGTTTAACCGGATAAGTTACTTCCATAGATAGTTTAACCGGATTAGTTACTTCCATATATAGTTTAATCGGAATAGTTACTTCCATAAATAGTTTAACCGGATAAGTTACTTCCATAGATAGTTTAACCGGAATAGTTACTTCCATAAATAGTTTAACCGGATAAGTTACTTCCATAGATAGTTTAACCGGATTAGTTACTTCCATAGATAGTTTAACCGGAATAGTTACTTTCATAGATAGTTTAACCGGATTAGTTACTTCCATAGATAGTTTAACCGGATAAGTTACTTCCATAGATAGTCTAACCGGATTAGTTACTTCCATAGATAGTTTAACTGGATTAGTTACTTCCATAGATAGTTTAACCGGATAAGTTACTTCCATAGATAGTTTAACCGGAATAGTTACTTCCATAGATAGTTTAACCGGAATAGTTACTTCCATATATAGTTTAACCGGAATAGTTACTTCCATAGATAGTTTAACCGGATAAGTTACTTCCATAGATAGTTTAACCGGATTAGTTACTTCCATAGATAGTTTAACCGGAATAGTTACTTCCATAGATAGTTTAACCGGATAAGTTACTTCCATAAATAGTTTAACCGGATAAGTTACTTCCATATATAGTTTAACCGGATTAGTTACTTCCATATATAGTTTAACCGGAATAGTTACTTCCATAGATAGTTTAACCGGAATAGTTACTTCCATAGATAGTTTAACCGGATAAGTTACTTCCATAGATAGTTTAACCGGAATAGTTACTTCCATAGATAGTCTAACCGGATTAGTTACTTCCATAGATAGTTTAACCGGATTAGTTACTTCCATAGATAGTTTAACCGGATTAGTTACTTCCATAGATAGTTTAACCGGATAAGTTACTTCCATAGATAGTTTAACCGGATAAGTTACTTCCATAGATAGTTTAACCGGATTAGTTACTTCCATAGATAGTTTAACCAGATAAGTTACTTCCATAGATAGTTTAACCGGATTAGTTACTTCCATAGCTAGTTTAACCGGATTAGTTACTTCCATAGATAGTTTAAACGGATAAGTTACTTCCATAGATAGTTTAACCGGATAAGTTACTCATTGCTTGCTCTGTATCAGATAGCGAGTATTGTGTTGGAGCCGTGTCTGTCGTGTCGCTCCTGGCGCAATAAATTGGTCACATATACTTTCATATCAATTATGCTATATTTCGGGTTTTACGCCTGCATCAGCACCATTTTGGGCTATATCGCCGGTGGGCAGTTTACCTAACAACACCTTTCCTGGGCAGGCTCCAGCGGTTAACAAGTACTTGGGTGCACCAACCTCCGTAACTGCCAACTGTTTCATATAAATAAGACACGGCCTGAGCGGGGCTCGAACCCGTGACCATCAGTGATGATAGGTTACAGTGGTATACAAGTCAGCGACCTTAAGCACTCGACCACGTAGGCGGACTTTCATATCAAAGATGTTCATATAGCCAAATAGTTGTATTTCAACATTCCGTTCGTTATGAAGCGAACACGGTACATATAACCATATTATTTTGTGATCGTTTTTAACAACCGTGATTTATATTGCGTATTGGACGAACATTCCAGATCGCTTAACCTACAAAGTGTGCATTCTTGTTTGCAAGTCCTTCAAGCATATTTGTCTTTGGCATGTTCATAATAGATTCAAGTTCAACCACGGGGTACATAACTTGAATCTCAGGTCATCTGTTCCAACTTTCCATTATGTACCTACACCCATGCCCCACTTAAGCCCCGGGAACTCTCTTGACTTACTCTGCGCATCAAACAGTTAGTGTTCCCTAACAAAATTAGCTTAGAAATGCCAGTGACCTCAATCCTTTTCGTAAATAACAAATAACATACTGCAAAAGATCACATTATTTATTAATAAAGAAGATACACGTGGACGCGCGCTGATTGTATATGCCGGAGTGCTAGTCTCTAGTCATGGCAGGTAGCATCAACCACCAGCCCGCTGATTGTATATCCCGGAGTGCTAGTCTCTAGTCCTGGTAGGTAGCGTCAACCACCAGCCCGCTGATTGTATATCCCGGAGTGCTAGTCTCTAGTCCTGGCAGGTAGCATCAACCACCAGCGCGCTGATTGTATATCCCGGAGTGCTAGTCTCTATTCGTGGCAGGTAGCGTCAACCACCAGCCCGCTGATTGTATATCCCGGAGTGCTAGTCTCTAGTCCTGGCAGGTAGCATCAACCACCAGCGCGCTGATTGTATATCCCGGAGTGCTAGTCTCTAGTCCTGGCAGGTAGCATCAACCACCAGCGTGCTGATTGTATATCCCGGAGTGCTAGTCTCTAGTCTAGGCAGGTAGCGTCAACCACCAGTCCGCTGATTATATATCCCGGAGTGCTAGTCTCTAGTCCTAGCAGGTAGCATCAACCACCAGCGCGCTGATTGTATATCCCGGAGTGCTAGTCTCTAGTCCTGGTAGGTAGCATCAACCACCAGCGTGCTGATTGTATATCCCGGAGTGCTAGTCTCTAATCGTGGCAGGTAGCGTCAACCACCAGCGTGCTGATTGTATATGCCGGAGTGCTAGTCTCTAGTCCTGGCAGGTAGCGTCAACCACCAGTCCGCTGATTGTATATGCCGGAGTGCTAGTCTCTAATCGTGGCAGGTAGCATCAACCACCAGCGCGCTGATTGTATATGCCGGAGTGCTAGTCTCTAGTCCTGGCAGGTAGCGTCAACCACCAGCCCGCTGATTGTATATGCCGGAGTGCTAGTCTCTAGTCCTGGCAGGTAGCGTCAACCACCAGTCCGCTGATTGTATATGCCGGAGTGCTAGTCTCTAGTCCTGGCAGGTAGCGTCAACCACCAGTCCGCTGATTGTATATGCCGGAGTGCTAGTCTCTAGTCCTGGCAGGTAGCGTCAACCACCAGTCCGCTGATTGTATATGCCGGAGTGCTAGTCTCTAGTCCTGGCAGGTAGCGTCAACCACCAGTCCGCTGATTGTATATGCCGGAGTGCTAGTCTCTAGTCCTGGCAGGTAGCGTCAACCACCAGTCCGCTGATTGTATATGCCGGAGTGCTAGTCTCTAGTCCTGGCAGGTAGCGTCAACCACCAGTCCGCTGATTGTATATGCCGGAGTGCTAGTCTCTAGTCCTGGCAGGTAGCGTCAACCACCAGTCCGCTGATTGTATATGCCGGAGTGCTAGTCTCTAGTCCTGGCAGGTAGCGTCAACCACCAGTCCGCTGATTGTATATCCCGGAGTACTAGTCTCTATTCCTGGCATTATCTCACCACAATTATTAATCTGATTTGGAAGTGACTAGCAAAATATGCGCAAGAACATGTCATATACCGTGATATTCTCCGACAGTGACCTTCTCCGACCGTGACATTCTCCGACAGTGACCTTCGCCGACCGTGACATTCTCCGACAGTGACGTTCTCCGACCGTAACATTCTCAGACGGTGTCCTCTATGCTTTGATACGTAACAGGTATCAGGTACACCACTATTAGCAACTCATTAACAATATATCACGGGAAATAGTGCATCAGTATACAGCAAACACATCACGCGCTAGGCAAACTAATCATCTCTAAAATAAATAATCATTGGAGATACATACGTTTAAACTTAATTTATTTTACAACGATTGCATGCGAAGTAAGTTTTAACAACTTATATTAATCACTCTCATTGGCGCGGATGAAAGCGTAAATGTGGTCATTCGTGTGGGAGGAAACTGGAGTACCCGGAGAAAACCCCCCTGTCCGATCTGGCGACCACCGTACCATCTCACATACTTCCCGATCCGAGAATCGAACCCGGGCTGCATTGGTGAAAAGCGAACGCTCTAAAATAAATAGAAAATAAACAGGAGGGAATAAAACGCAACGTAAATAATACATAATGCATAACTTGTATTGTACAAACTTTCATATAATTACCAGTATGACATTGATATACAAATGCAAAAAGTGCACGTGTTTCTAATTTACCGTGTATAAGTTTCTTCCTGCATTTTGACCAGGAGGACACTAACGCCCGTCCACAAACCGGACACGCATTAGAAAGTCAAGAAATGTTGTAACTTGTTTAAAGCGACACTACATCGCAAAAAGCCAAAACATGCATTTTGTCCACGTATATATGCATTGCTACTACAAACAATCATATAATTACCAGTATGACATTGATATACCAAATGCAAAATGTGCATGTGTTTCTATTTTTCCGTGTATAAATTAATGTTCTTCCTGCATTTTGACCAGGACACTAACGCCCTTACACATACCAGACACGCATTGTCATGTTAATAAATGTTGTAACCTGTTTTAAGGTTTTGTAATATACATGTATTACGTAAATGTATCTTGCTTCATTCTCACCAATATCAGAGGATGGACATATTACACAATAATATTTAAAAAAGTGAAGTTCTAACTTTGAGCGATTCATTGATAAATTTTACTAGATTAGCTAAAATAGCTTTATTGATTGGTAGCGACTCCATCATGTGACCAATGATCTCCACGAACGCGCATGCGTTATGAACTGATCTACATAAATGTGTTATGTCAGTAATTATAATATTGAATACAAAGTGTGTTTATTGATTATTAAGTTAAATGAGTTTTCTTCTCTATAGCGAACACTGAAAACAATAAACATTATATACTGTAAAAATAGTACATTATATCGTATATAAACGTGAAAACAGTTTATTAAATAGTTTCCTTTCTACCAATGTCATTCCGCTTTAATGTGAATATTACAGCAAACCATGATCGCTTGAATGCCATTTAGTAGCTTTCAATCTTTTAAATATACATTTTAATTTATATCTGATTTGTTAAAGGTAAATACGTAATTCGTCTATCTATTTCATTATTCCATTACCCCATGCATCAGTTAATTCCTCATCCATCCAAACAACAGGTCCATGTGGTTTACGACTTTGCTATTGCGTCATACAGACTGTATATTTCATCATAATGAACCGGTTTTTTATAATAGCATAAAACACATTCATGTCGTTAACTACTAGAGCAGATCTTAACTAATCCGATCTATGAATGTAATGCATGTGCTACGTGAACGTCTTAACGTACAGCAGTGCATTGACATTGCGAAATGTGGATGAGACTAACAAACCGCTAGGTCTCCCGTGATTAATTCATTTAGTTTATACACATTTATATTAGCTCAACAAGATCTTTCAATTTATATTAATCATTCTCGAGACCTAATTCCTGATGGAATCCATTGCCATGAAGGGGAGAGAAGAGGCATGTGGGATTTAAATGCCTTCCCTAAGGGCACACTCGTAACGGCTCCAGCGGGCCTCGAACTCCAGACATTTCGCACATCCACGGCGCTATCACGACTTCCACGAAATATAGCCAATCCTGCTTATTACCTAGCATAGGACAGGCGGATCTGTAGTCCAGTGGTAACACGCTGGACTGCTGGCAATCCAGGGATCGCAGATTCGATCCCCCGTCTGACCCTAATAAAATTAACAGTCTTTCAGATGGGACGTTAAACCGAGGTCTCGTGTCGGTGCTTTACACCGTGCACGTAAAAGAACCAGAGGAGACTGGAATGAGGCTCTGTCTGTATCATGCACTATCCTCCAAAAATCTAAAATGACTAATCTCTTCAGGAGGCGTCGCTCATATGGGTAACCGGTAGCGACGATAAATAAACGTAAAAACACCTAACATAGGGATGAAACTACAACACAAACTCACGAACAACCGAGGAACCAGTCTCATTTAGTTAACCGCATATAATAGATAATAATACAGATAAATAATAACAGAGGAAATTCTCCGATAACCTGAAACCGGAAATGTTAGAACGAGCGTTTCAGTGTCAATGATTCAATAAATATATGAAAAACGAATTATGTGAGAATTAGTTTTGTAGTCGGATTGGGTAATCTCGTGTGTTACGGGATCTCATGTCTGGTTGTTAATTTAATTGTCTAAAGTTCAAAGTGGAAGTCGTGATAGCGCAGCGGATGCGCGTTCGCTTCAGGTGCGAACGGTCCGGAGTTCGAGCCCTGCTGGAGCCGTTACGATTGTGCCCTTAGGCAAGGCATTTAATTTCAACGTTGCCTATTCTCTCTCCATCGTGGCGATGGATTCCATCAGGAATGAGGTCTCGAGAGTGATTAATATAAGTTGTAAGAACTTGTTTCGCAATCGAGCTAAAATAAATTTGTATAAACTAATTGTCTAAAGTCAAGTTGTTATGTTAGTCTTAAACCGAGGTCTCGTGTCGGTGCTTTACACCGTGCGCGTAAAAGAACCAGAAGAGACTCTGGAATGGGTCTCTGTGTGTATCATTGCACTATCCTCCAAAAAAATATAAAATGACTAATCTCTTCAGGAGGCGTCGCTCATATGGGCAACCGGTAACGACGATAAATATACGTAAAACACAGATATGTTAGTCAGCTGACAGATGGTTCCAGGTATTCAGCAATTGGCTTTCAGTGCATACGGACACGTACTATTTAATTATGGTTTGACAATGATTAATAACGATCCGGTTTAATGACACAATGCACACACAGATAGGACAATATGAGATACAAACTAGTTTATAATATGACTTGCAGTGCATTGTGGGGATACGAGTAGTATGGGTAGATTAATTATGGTGTTAGTTTATACAAATTTATTTTAGCTCGATTGCGAAACAAGTCCTTACAGCCATATATTAATGTATGTATGTATGTATTTGTGTATGTCTTTGCCATAGTATACTTATGTAAATGGCCAACGGCAATGTATTGCTGATAATGCCAATAAACCTGAAACTTGATTTAATTAATGGAGTCCATCACAACGAGGGAGAGAGAAGATACAACGTGGACATTAAATGCATTGCCTAAGCACAATCGTAACGGCTCCAGCGGGGCTCGAACTTCGGGCCTTTCGCACCTGATGCGAACGAGCTACCACTCGCTATCACGACTTCAATTATGTTGTTGATAATGTATATACCTTGCATACAAGCTACATCCAAACGCTTACAAGCAATTTAATAAATATAATACATGCACGAGTATTTGTGTTCAATATTTATTGGTTAGAGTGTGTGTTTTACGTTTATTTATCGTCGCTACCGGTTGCTCATATGAGCGACGCCTCCTGAAGAGATTAGTTATTTTAGATTATGGAGGATAGTGCAATGATACAGACATAGACCAATTCCAGAATCTCCTCTGGTTCTTTTACGTGCACGGTGTACAGCACCGACACGAGACCTCGGTTTAACGTCCCATCTGAAAGACTGTTAATTTTATTAGGGTCAGATGGGGGATCGAACCTGCGACCCCTGGATTACCAGTCCAGCGTGTTACCACTGGACTACAGATCCGTCTGTATTATTGGTTAGAGATGGTGAAAGAGTGATATATAGTAAGAGATGAGCAGATAACGTAAGGGAACTTGTCGTCGGGAATGCAAGTCGCTATGAAAATGCATATTAACCATTTGCCTGCTGAGTAAATAAAAGGCAAGACATTTAAATTCCACGTAGCCTCTTCTCTCTACCTCGTGGCGATGGATTTCATCAGGAATGAGGTCTCGAGAGTGATTAATATAAGTTGTAAGAACTTGTTTCGCAATCGAGCTAAAATAATGTTGTATAAACTAGTAAATAAATCACATTTGCAAACAAATGTTTTAGCTCCACTATCCAAATAGCAACGGTGATTTTATCTGCCGCTGGCGTGCAGTGGGTTAACACTAACATTACATTAAAGCGACACTATACATAGGTGAAAACGTGTACATTTCTACAGAATATAATTTCCAATAAGGTACAGTCTACATCCGTTATGTCGAATTCCGTCGGACCGAACAAAATACTTCGACATAACCCGAAAAACCGTCTGTTCGGTCTGGCGACCACCGTACCATCTCACATACTTTCCGGTGCGAGTATCGAACCCGGTTTGCATTGGTGAGAAGCGAGCGCGCTAACCACTGCGCTAATCGAACATTGTATACCGAATTATGATACATATTTACTTATCTCCAAACTACAATATCACGCGTTTAGTATAGACTCCAATAATAAACAAACGTCAATTCAGGAGCCTGACTGACCATTACAAGAAATACTACTTTAATCTTTTATATAGTTTGTAGACCGCCAAAACACTGTTCATTTTTTGAAAGTTAGTATTCGAATTATTTCGGAAAAATTTGTAGTAGCAATGCTATTTAAAAGTAAAAGTGCATTTTGGGGTCTTCTTGCGATATAATGTCACTTTAAATGCCCTTCATTTTGTATGCAACATTTCAAAATACATCAAAGCGCAAAACAGGTTCTACTTTAGCCATCCTTTTAAGACTACGGTATTTGCATATGCATCATAACACAAACACTTAAATATTACCCATCCTTAATGATGTAACATTTCAATATATACTCACACGAAAAAGAAAGTGGAAGTCGTGATAGCGCAGTGGATGCGCGTTCGCCTCAGGTGCGAAAGGTCCGGGGTTCGAGCCCCGCTGCAGCCGTTACGATTGTGCCCTTAGGCAAGGCATTTAAATTCCACATTGCCTCTTCTCTCTCACTCGTGGCGATGGATTCCATCAGGAATGAGGTCTCGAGAGTGATTTATATAAGTTGAAATAACTTGTTTCGTAATCGAGCTAAAATAAATTTGTATAAACTAAAAAGAAAGTGTGCACTTGGTTAGAGGGAAAATTATATAGTTATATATACATGTAAAACAGTGTTCTGATAATTATCAAATTTCAATGAAAAGTAAAACATCGTGTATAGCCAATACATTTTTGCACATTTTGATACTAAATTTGTCTATGTATTGCTTCTATATATAAGTATAAAATGTTCCCTCTAACCAAGTGCACACTTTCTTTTTCGTGTGAGTATATATTGAAGCAAACAACTTCCAAATTACCCATTAAAATCCGCCGTCACTCCTTCTGTCCCTCGGGCATCATACTGTGAGACAGCCGTTCAGACACAGCCGAAGCCTCAGTTGTAACACGCTGGACTGGTAATCCAGGGATCGCAGGTTCGATCCTCCGTCTGACCCTAATAAAATTAACAGTCTTTCAGATGGGACGTTAAACCGAGGTCTCGTGTCGGTGCTTTACATCGTGCACGCAAAAGAACCAGAGGAGATTCTGGAATGGGTCTCTGTCTGTATCATTGCACTATCCTCCAAAATCTAAAATAACTAATATCTTCAGGAGGCGTCGCTCATATGGGCAACCGGTAGCGACGATAAATAAACGTAAACACACACAGCCGAAGCCCTAGGGGCATTTAGAGGGAGGGTGGTTTAGGCACCGTATTGCGAGGACGTCTTTTTTATTGTTTTTAAGCCCTGTATATGCGCGCCTCACAGCCACCCAAATTACCCATTAAAATCCGCCGTCACTCCTCCTGTCCCTCGGGCATCATACTGTGAGATAGCCTTTCAGAGGACATCGCCACAGCTGAAGCCCTAGGGGCATTTAGAGGGAGGGGTGGTTTAGGCACCGTATTGCGAAGCCATCGTTTTTATTGTGTTTAAGCCCTGTATAGGCGCTTCTCACAACCACAATGTATTATACACACATTGCACGACGATGCCCCAGGGTGGGATTTTGTGCAGTATCGGAAAGAAGAATAAGTTTGTTAGTTTATGTGTGCTTGTAGTCGCATCATCATCTTAGGTCGTGCGGCAACTCTCCAGCTAATATCGGTGGAGGATGACACCAGATGCCCCACTGAGCAATATTGCAGGCACAGACAGGCACTGATCTACTGCATGCCAACGTCGAAGTCGCGATAGCACAGCGGTAACGCGTTCGCTTCAGGTGCGAAAGGCATGGAGTTCGAGCCCCGCTGGAGCCGTTACGAGTGTGCCTTTAGACAAGGCATTTAAATTCCACGTTGCCTTTTCTTCTCTCAAATTCTTCTTAATGTCCCTGAGAAGCGCCGTGTCTGCGTGGGCTACATATATATGTTCGCTTCATGTGCGAAATGAGTTCGCGCCCAGTTGGAGCCGTTACGGGTGTGTCCTTGGGCAATGCATTTAAATTCCACATTACTTCGTCTCTCTCCCTCGATGGATACCATCAGGAATGAGGTCTCGAGAGTGATCAATATAAGTTTTAAGAACTTGTTTCGCAATCGAGCTAAAATAAATTTGGCATCGTGCAAATGTTCTTCTGATGGCGGTTCTAAACCTCCGCTACGTGTATTCTCCCACAATATGGGACTGTCACACACTTGCGTAAACCCGAGAGGATGTGTGATCTTGAAGAAGTATTGTTTTACGTTTATTTATCGTCGCTACCGGTTGCCCATATGAGCGACGCTTCCTGAAGAGATTAGTCATTTAAATTGTTTGGAGGATAGTGCAATGATACAGACAGAGACCCATTCCAGAGTCTCCTCTGGTTCTTTTGCGTGCACGGTGTAAAGCATCGACACGAGATCTCGGTTTAAAATCCCATCTGAAAGACTTACTTTTATTAGGGTCAGACGGGAGATCGAACCTGCGATCCCTGGATTACCAGTCCAGCGTGTTACCACTGGACTACAGATCCGCGTCTGGGATAGGAGACGCAACTTCCATATAAGTATTGCTTGCAGTGTGAAAGTACAACTTGCCATTGTACGCAGATAATCAGGGATTATATTAAACCTGTCGCCATTATCTGAATAGACCAGTGTTGATGTTTAAACATTTGAATTGCGTCATACCTCTTACACACTTCAACACGTGGGCGTACCCATGCACGTAGGCAATACAAACATTTCTATGATGAAATAAATGCAAAAACAACTCATTTTAACAATGTTATTACTTACAAAGTTTACCATTAGCCAAATTGGTCCATTGGAAATTAAAAGCACCCACCTATATATATATATATATATACATTAAGTATCAAACCATGGGTTATTATTCTAGTTAACCCACGCCAGTTGAACCGGGTTATTGCGTATGTCCGTTCGTCCGTCCGTCCGTCCGTCCGTCCGTCCGTCCGTCCGTCCGTCCGTCCGTCCGTCCGTCCGTCCGTCCGTCCGTCCGTCCAACCGTCCAACCAACCAACCAACCCATACACCCACCCGAACGCCAGCCTGTTATCATGGGGTTATAGTTTATCGCACAGTAGAGGTTACGTAGAGGTCACATAGTTTACTTATATACACGTAGTACAACACAAAATCTACAAGTCTTTTATCAGAAACTACAATGTCCAGAGCTTTGATATATGGCACGTAACATCATCTAGTGGACCACAGAGCTTTGATATATGGCACGTAACATCATCTAGTGGACCACAGAGCTTTGATATATGGCACGTAACACAATCTAGTGGACCACAGAGCGTTGATATATGGCACGTAACATCATCTAGTGGACCACAGAGCTTTGATATATGGCACGTAACACAATCTAGTGGACCACAGAGCGTTGATATATGGCACGTAACATCATCTAGTGGACCACAGAGCTTTGATATATGGCACGTAACACAATCTAGTGGACCACAGAGCGTTGATATATGGCACGTAACATCATCTAGTGGACCACAGAGCTTTGATATATGGCACGTAACACAATCTAGTGGACCACAGAGCGTTGATATATGGCACGTAACATCATCTAGTGGACCACAGAGCTTTGATATATGGCACGTAACACAATCTAGTGGACCACAGAGCGTTGATATATGGCACGTAACATCATCTAGTGGACCACAGAGCTTTGATATATGGCACGTAACACAATCTAGTGGACCACAGAGCGTTGATATATGGCACGTAACATCATCTAGTGGACCACAGAGCTTTGATATATGGCACGTAACATCATCTAGTGGACCACAGAGCTTTGATATATGGCACGTAACATCATCTAGTGGACCACAGAGCTATGATAATGGCACGTAATCATCTAGTGGACACAGAGCTATGATACATGGCACGTAACATCATCTAGTGGACCACAGAGCTATGATACATGGCACGTAAACATCTAGTGGACCACAGAGCTATGATATATGGCACGTAACATCATCTAGTGGACCACAGAGCTATGATATATGGCACGTAACATCATCTAGTGGACCACAGAGCTTTGATATATGGCACGTAACATCATCTAGTGGACCACAGAGCTATGATATATGGCACGTAACATCATCTAGTGGACCACAGAGCTTTGATATATGGCACGTAACATCATCTAGTGGACCACAGAGCTTTGATATATGGCACGTAACATCATCTAGTGGACCACAGAGCTTTGATATATGGCACGTAACATCATCTAGTGGACCACAGAGCTTTGATATATGGCACGTAACATCATCTAGTGGACCACAGAGCTTTGACATATGGCACGTAACATCATCTAGTGGACCACAGAGCTTTGATATATGGCACGTAACATCCTAGTGGACCACAGAGCTATGCTATATGGCACGTAGCATCATCTAGTGGACCACAGAGCTTTGATATATGGCACGTAACATCATCTAGTGGACCACAGAGCTTTGATATATGGCACGTAACATCATCTAGTGGACCACATAGCTTTGATATATGGCACGTAATATCATCTAGTGGACCACATAGCTTTGATATATGGCACGTAATATCATCTAGTGGACCACAGAGCTTTGATATATGGCACGTAACATCATCTAGTGGACCACAGAGCTATGATATATGGCACGTAACATCATCTAGTGGACCACAGAGCTTTGATATATGGCACGTAACATCATCTAGTGGACCACAGAGCTTTGATATATGGCACGTAATATCATCTAGTGGACCACATAGCTTTGATATATGGCACGTAATATCATCTAGTGGACCACAGAGCTTTCATATATGGCACGTAACATCATCTAGTGGACCACAGAGCTTTGATATATGACACGTAACATCATCTAGTGGACCACAGAGCTTTGATATATGGCACGTAACATCATCTAGTGGACCACAGAGCTTTGATATATGGCACGTAACATCATCTAGTGGACCACATAGCTTTGATATATGGCACGTAATATCATCTAGTGGACCACAGAGCTTTGATATATGGCACGTAATATCATCTAGTGGACCACAGAGCTTTGATATATGGCACGTAACATCATCTAGTGGACCACAGAGCTATGATATATGGCACGTAACATCATCTAGTGGACCACAGAGCTTTGATATATGGCACGTAACATCATCTAGTGGACCACAGAGCTTTGATATATGGCACGTAATATCATCTAGTGGACCACATAGCTTTGATATATGGCACGTAATATCATCTAGTGGACCACAGCGCTTTGATATATGGCACGTAACATCATCTAGTGGACCACAGAGCTTTGATATATGGCACGTAATATCATCTAGTGGACCACAGAGCTTTGATATATGGCACGTAATATCATCTAGTGGACCACAGAGCTTTGATATATGGCACGTAATATCATCTAGTGGACCACAGAGCTTTGATATATGGCACGTAATATCATCTAGTGGACCACAGAGCTTTGATATATGGCACGTAATATCATCTAGTGGACCACAGAGCTTTGATATATGGCACGTAATATCATCTAGTGGACCACAGAGCTTTGATATATGGCACGTAATATCATCTAGTGGACCACAGAGCTTTGATATATGGCACGTAATATCATCTAGTGGACCACAGAGCTTTGATATATGGCACGTAATATCATCTAGTGGACCACAGAGCTTTGATATATGGCACGTAATATCATCTAGTGGACCACAGAGCTTTGATATATGGCACGTAATATCATCTAGTGGACCACTACTAAGCTTGCTCAAATGATGAGTATGTGGTCATACAGTGGATGACATTCCCTGAACGAGTTATTTATCAAAAGACTATTCAAATGTATAAAGCCATATGTGGAAATGCTCCTGAATACCTTAAAACAGCATTTATATTTACATCGGAAGTTCATTCCCGTTGTCTTAGATCCTCTTCTTCATTACAACTATATACGCCTAAACCTAAGTTGAAAATATTCCGTAATACTTTTGTTTATTCAGGTTCTTCCATTTGGAATTCACTACCTCATTATATTAGAAATTCCAACTCACTCAATATCTTTAAAACTCGATATTTAAGATGGACTAATATAGCCAACAGAAACATAGAAATCTGGTGTATATATATACATAATAGATGAGCGTCCGCGTATTGCTGAATACTGTACTTGACATGTAGTGTTTCTTTAATTAATATGTTTTTTTATGTCATTGTATTATTATTATTATTATATTTATTATTATACTTGACCCCACGATTTTCTTTGTTTTTTTACATTTATTTATCGTCGCTACCGGTTGCCCATATGAGCGACGCCTCCTGAAGAGATTAGTTATTTTAGATTTTGGAGGATAGTGCATGCTACAGACACTTTAATACACTTAATCAAATTTATATTTCATATATGAGACCTATTTTAGAATATGCATCAATTGTTTGGGCAGGCTGCGCTGAATACGAAAAACTATCCTTGGAAAGAATTCAGTATGAAGCTGCACGTATTGTTACTGGTCTTACAAGATCTGTTTCTATTGATCGCTTATTAACCGAAATAGGCTGGGTGTCTCTAACCAATAGACGTAACATACAGAAACTTATAACAATTTATAAAGCAAAACATGGAAATCTACCAGAATATTTAGCTAATATAATTCCCATTACCGTTTCTGAATCGGTACCATACCCACTCCGTAATAACAATGATTACATCACAATGGCTCGTCGTACACACATCTTTTCAAATTCATTTATACCGGCTTCTACTGCCCTTTGGAATAACCTTGACCCAATCATAAGGAACTCTGCAACGCTCAATATTTTCAAATCCAAACTCAAGGATAAGTTTAAACCTCCGATAGTTCCCCAACATTTCCTTAATGGTGAAAGATCATATTCAGTTTACCATGTTCGAATACGAAATTTTTGTAGCAACTTGAATGGTGACCTCTATAGAAATCATTTACGCGATAGTCCCACATGTGACTGTGGTTTTCACACGGAAGATGCTGAACACTACTTCTTTAATTGCTGTCTATTCCGTGCTCAACGACTACAATTATTTACAGCTACCATTACATATCATCCTCTGAGTACACAAACATTACTATATGGTAAGGATGACTATTCGGCAGATGAAAACAGTCTACTTTTTACAGAAGTTCAATTATTCATAAAACACTCAAACAGATTCACATAATCATTGGTCTCTATCTGAATGCTATTTCGCTATGAGTAAACTTATATAGATATGTGCCCTAACATGGCGGCTGATTGCAGTGAACTGGAATTGAGCGCTGGACATTGTAATTAGAAAATTACCTTTTTTCATTCTCTCTCCTACGATCACAATCTCTCTCCTCCCTCATCGCCTCTCTCTGTCGCTCTCCCTATCTCATACGTCTTTCTTTATCTTATTCTTTATTATTTTGTTTTTCTAATTATACAACATGTACTTTTTTCATAAATAGGAATTTGAGAAAAAATTCGCTATATTTCATTATTTATGCTTGAAATCATTAGTCGCTATTTCTCTTGAATCACTATCTGTCGGGAAGGGCCGTAACTAATGTTGCTAGAACGTGTGGCCCGACCCGTTTGCTTTTCTATAATTTGTATTCACATGTATATATGTAAAAAAACTAATCGAGCAATAAAATATGATTAAACAAACATTCCCGTTGTCTTAGATCCTCTTCTTCATTACAACTATATACGCCTAAACCTAAGTTGGACATATTCCGTAATACTTTTGTTTATTCAGGTTCTTCCATTTGGAATTCACTACCTTATTATATTAGAAATTCCAACTCACTCAATATCTTTAAAACTCGATATTTAAGATGGACTAATATAGCCAACAGAAACATAGAAATCTGGTGTATATATATACATAATAGATGAGCGTCCACGTATTGCTGAATACTGTACTTGACATGTAGTGTTTCTTTAATTAATATGTTTTTTATGTCATTGTATTATTATTATTATTATATTTATTATTATACTTGACCCCACGATTTTCTTTGTTTTTTTACATTTATTTATCGTCGCTACCGGTTGCCCATATGAGCGACGCCTCCTGAAGAGATTAGTTATTTTAGATTTTGGAGGATAGTGCATGCTACAGACAGAGACCCGTTCCAGAATATCCTCTGGTTCTTTTACGTGCACGGTGTAAAGCACCGACACGAGACCTCGGTTTAACGTCCCATCTGAAAGGTTATTAGGGTCAGACGGGGAATCGAACCTGGATCACATATACGTATATACGCGTAGTACAATACTTGAAATGCTACCGCACATTCTACAATTGTAATTAGATTAATTATTGTCAGTCAGTAAACAGTGGTGTTTGTAACTGAAAGTGAAAGTATGACTTTCCTCAATTGGTTCGCCGCGCGCCCTGCGTACATTTGGAACACGTCGCCCTCTATCGACAATCGGAACAAACTCTATAACATCTCTTTCAACATCCGTTGATGCATCACGTACGTGTGCATTAAGCATTATGTGCATACGTTTGTTAATAAACAAATCACGTATACGCCGGTACTAGCTCTATATGTAGGCCTATTTGATATTGTTGGTTTCTGCGCAAAAATCAATGGAAATTATATTGTTTAAATATATGGGATTGTTCAGCAAAATTATATTGTTTAAATATATGGGATTGTTCAGCAAAATTATATTGTTTAAATATATGGGATTGTTCAGCAAAATTATATTGTTTAAATATATGGGATTGTTCAGCAAAATTATATTGTTTAAATATATGGGATTGTTCAGCAAAATTATATTGTTTAAATATATGGGATTGTTCAGCAAAATTATATTGTTTAAATATATGGGATTGTTCAGCAAAATTATATTGTTTAAATATATGGGATTGTTCAGCAAAATTATATTGTTTAAATATATGGGATTGTTCAGCAAAA
>CM026391.1:91454113-91479169 GCA_014843695.1 Archivesica marissinica
CCCCCAATATTTGCCTCAAAAACTAAGTATTTCAACTAATAAACAAACGTCGTATACGTGGTTTGTTGACATAGCAAAATAATGCAAATATGGTCGACATTCATGCGTAATACAACATGTGTATCCAGAATAACACGAGTTATGGTACAGATTTACCATTATATCTCATATATGGCTATATGCATATTTATTTGTATAATATTCTTCGTTAAATTATCTCTAAACGACAGTATGGCGCGTTTAGTATTAACTCCGATGACAAACAAATGTAAATTCAGGAGCATGGATGACCACAAAAACACTGTTTATTGATTCAATGTTAGTGTTCAAGTGTATTCGGTAGAATGTGTAGTAGCAATGCATTTATACGTGAACATTCATTTTTTTGGGCTTTTTGCGATGTAATGTCGCTTGAAAATAAATTGACTCGGATGATACATTGACTCGAATAATATATTGACTTGAATACTACATTGACTCGGATAATATATTGATTTGGCTAATATAGTGTACATAATACATTGACTCGGATAATACATTGACTCGAATAATACATTGACTCGGCTAAAATAATGTACATAATACATTGACTAGAATAATACATTGACTCGGATAATACTCGGCTAATATAGTATACATAATACATTGACTCGAATAATACATTGACTCGGCTAAGATAGTGTACATAATACATTGACTCGAATAATACATTGACTCGGATAATACATTGACTCGGCTAAAATAATGTACATAATACATTGACTCGAATAATACATTGACTCGGATAATACATTGACTCGGCTAAAATAATGTACATAATACATTGACTCGAATAATACATTGACTCGAATAATACATTGACTCGGATAATACTCGGCTAATATAGTATACATAATACAATGACTCGAATAATACATTGACTCGGCTAAAATAGTGTACATAATACATTGACTCGAATAATACATTGACTCGGATAATACATTGACTCGGCTAAAATAATGTACATAATACATTGACTCGAATAATACATTGACTCGGATAATACATTGACTCGGCTAAAATAATGTACATAATACATTGACTCGGATAATACATTGACTAGAATAATACATTGACTCGGATAATACTCGGCTAATATAGTATACATAATACAATGACTCGAATAATACATTGACTCGGCTAAAATAGTGTACATAATACATTGACTCGAATAATACATTGACTCGGATAATACATTGACTCGGATAATACATTGACTCAGAAAATACTCGGCTACCAGTGTGTACATAATACATTGACTCGGATAATACATTGACTCGGATAATACATTGACATGGATAATACATTGACACGGATAATACATTGACACGGATAATACATTGACTCGGATAATACATTGACACGGATAATACATTGACACGGATAATACATTGACACGGATAATACATTGACACGGATAATACATTGACACGGATAAGACATTGACACGGATAATACATTGACACGGATAATACATTGACACGGATAATACATTGACACAGATAATACATTGACACGGATAATACATTGACACGGATAATACATTGACACGGATAATACATTGACACGGATAATACATTGACACGGATAATACATTGACACAGATAATACATTGACTCGGGTATTACATTGACACGGATAATACATTGACACGGATAATACATTGACCCGGATAATACATTGACATGGATAATACATTGACACGGATAATACGTTACCTCGAATGATAACAATGTTAATGAAATATGCGCAGCTTTTAAATTGTACGCGTTAATAGTCATATCAATAAATGCTTCAACATTTATTCCATATTTATATTTTGCGAGTGGAATCGATGGGACACTATAGAGAACCGTTACTTCCGCTCAATGTTCAATGAATGGCTTTCCAAGGATAATCTGATAGGTATGTCAAATAAGCTTTTAGATGCTTAGTAATCATTCCACTAACACAGTGTAGCAGACAATGGATATCTCGATTGACAGGTTTTAACCTAGTTAAATATCAGTTGTCCAGTTAGAACAAAGCAAGCCGCTGGAAAGCAAACTTGTTCATAGCATGTTATGCCAACCATCAGCACGTGTGCATTTGAATATGTTACCGTCATTTCGTTATCTTTTATCTATGTTATGATGCAGTTCTTTCATTATAAATCAGAACGAAACGTTTTTAAAATTAAGATGAATACGGTATTTAATATGAAAATCAATTTGAATTAATTGTGAATTTAATATATATACAATTGCAGATAGCATTAGGTAATTGTAATTTACGGACGTATAGGCTACGAGTTCGTACTAGAAATGGGACCTCAAATGTCGCACAGCAAATCTTGAAGTCGAATTAATCGAGATAATTGAAACGCAGATTGGTTCCGGTGTTGGATACTACGTCCAATGATCGGCTGGTGGATACAGCATAATAAATGACTGCGTGCCGTATGGGTATAAAATACTGTTCATTTCTAAATGGACACGGCGAGAGACTTCAGTTAAATGGTTGGTACCGAATTACTGGGCAATACATTGTCCGCATGCGTGCACACAGGGATACAACTTAATACTGTAAATACTTTGTAATCCAAATATTTCAATGGTACCGAATTACTGGATGACTGAGTAATACATTGTCCACATGCGTGCAAACAGGGATACAACTTAATACTGCAAATATTTGTAATCCAAAAATTTCAAAGTGATGAGGAAAATGCGAATTGTGACATTACTTTGTTGTGTGTTTATATCACATATCACAAGAACCACGTGCTACTCACATGGAGATATGGACACATTGTTGTCGGATTTATTTAACGTGTCCAGTTACAATAAGATCATTCGGCCGCTTTTTAACCAAAGCCAAACGATGCAGGTACCATCATTCTTCTTATACAGTCACCAACCGTTATGTCAAAGTAGGTTATGTCGAATGTTCTGGTTATCTCGAAGTCGGGTCAAAGTCCCGTTTCAGACACTATCATTGTACATATAACTGGCTCCGTTTATATCGAATTTTGTTAGGTCGAAATATTTTATTCGGTCCGACTGAATTCGACATAACAGATGTAGACTGTATTTATGTGTGTGTGTGTGTGTGTGTGTGCGTGCGTGCGTGCGTGCGTGGGTGCGTGCGTGCGTGCGTGCGTGCGTGCGTGCGTGCGTGCGTGCGTGCGTGCGTGCGTGCGTGCGTGCGTGCGTGCGTGCGTGCGTGCGTGCGTGCGTGCGTGCGTGCGTGCGTGCGTGCGTGCGTGCGTGCGTGCGTGCGTGCGTGCGTGCGTGCGTGCGTGCGTGCGTGCGTGCGTGCGTGCGTGCGTGCGTGCGTGCGTGCGTGCGTGCGTGCGTGCGTGCGTGCGTGCGGTGCGTGCGTGCGTCGTGCGTGCGTGCGTGCGTGCGTGCGTGCGTGCGTGCGTGCGTGCGTGCGTGCGTGCGTGCGGCGTGCGTGCGTGCGTGCGTGCGGCGTGCGTGCGTGCGTGCGTGCGTGCGTGCGTGCGTGCGTGCGTGCGTGCGTGCGTGCGTGCGTGCGTGCGTGCGTGCGTGCGTGCGTGCGTGCGTGCGTGCGTGCGTGCGTGCGGCGTGCGTGCGTGCGTGCGTGCGTGCGTGCGTGCGTGCGTGCGTGCGTGCGTGCGTGCGTGCGTGCGTGCGGCGTGCGTGCGTGCGTGCGTGCGTGCGTGCGTGCGTGCGTGCGTGCGTGCGTGCGTGCGTGCGTGCGTGCGTGCGTGCGTGCGTGCGTGCGTGCGTGCGTGCGTGCGTGCGTGCGTGCGTGCGTGCGTGCGTGCGTGCGTGCGTGCGTGCGTGCGTGCGTGCGTGCGTGCGTGCGTGCGTGCGTGCGTGCGTGCGTGCGTGCGTGCGTGCGTGCGTGCGTGCGTGCGTGCGTGCGTGCGTGCGTGCGTGCGTGCGTGCGTGCGTGCGTGCGTGCGTGCGTGCGTGCGTGCGTGCGTGCGTGCGTGCGTGCGTGCGTGCGTGCGTGCGTGCGTGCGTGCGTGCGTGCGTGCGTGCGTGCGTGCGTGCGTGCGTGCGTGCGTGCGTGCGTGCGTGCGTGCGTGCGTGCGTGCGTGCGTGCGTGCGTGCGTGCGTGCGTGCGTGCGTGCGTGCGTGCGTGCGTGCGTGCGTGCGTGCGTGCGTGCGTGCGTGCGTGCGTGCGTGCGTGCGTGCGTGCGTGCGTGCGTGCGTGCGTGCGTGCGTGCGTGTTCTCGAAAACTTTCTATTGGACATCGCACACTTGTACTGATGTCTCTAACTTAACGAAGTACTAACGAAAATGTACAAAATAATGTGTGCAATAATTTGTCATTTCCGTACTTGACATTTCGTATGTAATCATGATCTGGTTAGGAAAACTCTAATATGTTGTTTTATTAAAGCGCAACACGAGCATAATACTGGGAAAATATATGAAAATCGTACTTCAAATAAAGAAGTTATGGGATTTTAATATTCTACAAAATGGCCGCCATTTTGAATATTTGTATATATCTATGTAGCCTGGGAATATGGGAATAGGCGTCGATATATTTTGCCTGGTCAGTCAAAAAAATATAGTTTAACATCGAGACTATTAATTGGGCCGTATTGAGCTTCTGGTCATATCAACGCCTGGGGGAAAGTTGGGGAGTGTCCGTGTTAATTATTGACTCGCAATAATCCTATTAAAAGGCCTATTAGCACGTGACTTAATTAATGACGTACTTGAATCGAAAGCGAGGCACTGCAATGTTGATAAAACTTTATAATTGGCCGCCATTGTTTACGGGTCAACGGAACGATAAAATTAATAGTTTTAAAAAGTACAATGTGCGTCTGATTTGACATATTTACTCAATATTTAAGTCGTCCTTAGTTCAATTACGCCGAATTACCATCAAAATGTAATATTTAAAATCCGCCATCTCGTCGATATAACACAGAAATGGGACATTATTATATATGTTTGCAATGTAAATGAGTCTACGGGATCATTCGTGTATATTCGGAAATGATCGTGTATAATCGTGCCTGTTCGGCGATTTCCGATAAAATTCCGTTTCTATATTTAGCGATATTATCTTGTAGAGAAGAGTTGTCGTTCTTCACATCTACACCCTCATAAAAGTGGGTGTAAGTAGATGGCGCTACGATCGGAAATCCAGTTTCCCCAGGCTGTCATTTTGCCAGAAGTTAAAAAATGAAAAATCGACAGTCTGGAACCCAGGCTAATATCCATGTCAGACGTAATAGCTACACAAAATATGCTTCTTGCTAGTCAATATACTGTTGATACAAATGTGAGAAAACATGCTATAATAAAATAAGGTAATATGCATACAGCATTTAATAGAAATGTTAAATTGAATATCTGTGCTGATTAAATGATTATAATTTGATTTGTTTTGTAGTCATGTAAAATGATTAAATCAAGATGGCCGCCTCAATTTTACTCTATTTGAGATACACAACTTGTTGTACGATTTTCGAAATTATTTCACCAGCTTTATATATTAGTAAGCTTTAACTTCTTGGATTTACATGAATTGTGTCGTTGTTTTTATGTTTATTCCAGTTCGTTTAGTTTAAACTTTATTTATTTTACAACGATTGCGAAGCAAGTTTTAACAACTTATATTAATCACTCTCGTTGGCGCGGATGGAAGCGTATGTGTGGTCATTCCTGTGGGAGGAAACTGGAGTACCCGGAGAACACCCACCTGTCCGATCTGGCGACCAGCGTACCATCTCACACACTTCCCGGTCCGCCAATCGAACCCGGGTTGCATTGGTGAGAAGCGAGCACGCTAACCACTGCGCTAATCGGTTTGTTGAAACTGTAGTGATACAGAATTCTGTTTTTATTTTTAGATTAATGTTATTCAAACACTGGTGGATATCGAACATGTGAATGTTGCTACCGGTGAATTGCTGACGGTCTCTTTTCTCACGCTTTCATGGATTGACGAGTTTCTAGTCTGGAACCCAGATAACTACAGCGGAATCGTAAAACTGTCTCTTCCCTTTGACATGGTATGGGTTCCGCCACTGGCGCAGCAATACGGAGAATCCAGAGAAAGTACAGGACAGATAATAAATCCCGGGTTTGCACCTGTAGTAGTTTATCCAAACGGGACAGTACACCTGGGAACTGCTGGATATTATAAAACTAAATGTGATATTGATACAAGCCTATACCCCTTCGACAGCCATCAATGTTCCTTTTGGTTCAGCTCAGCCAGATATGATAACACCGAACTGGTATTAGTTTCACCTACGTCAGGTATTACGTTCGAGTTGTTTAAAGAGAATAATGCATGGGTGATTCAGAACACACATTCGGAGAAAATTGTTTATGCTTCGATATCTAGTGGAGTTGTTGTTAATGGCTTACGATTCGGGTTTGCTCTAACTAGACGGCCCGCGTTTGAACTTGTTAATACATATGCCCCAATACTGCTTCTGACGACGTTGAATGTGGCCACGAGTTTTGTTCCGCCGGATTCCGGAGAACGTCTGTCGTTTGCAATAACACTTTATCTGTCGTTCATATTCCTTACAACCAGTCTTATTGATGAAATGCCTCGAGATGCGATCAAAATCACGACGACGTCATACATCATGCTGTCTTTGAACGCACTAAATACTACGGGAGTACTGTGGAGTGTGTTCATCGTGCGTCTGTCCAAATGGTCACCAGCTACAAGGCAAGTACCAAATGTCCTCAAAACATTAGTTAGAAGGTTTGAGCACAAGTGTCGCACCGCGCTACGAAACACGAAAGTTGGTGGAATAATCATACAGGACCCAAGAGAAGAGAACAATGTAGACAATGACGAAAGCAGTAAAGTGGCTAATAACGAAAACGTCCATTGGGATGAATCTGGCCATCCACCTGAAGATATCACGTGGTTACACGTCGCTGCTGTCCTGGACAACATTTATTTCATCTTTGCAAGTGTGTCCGTTACAACTGTCATGTCAGTAATGGTATGCATTTGGAAGTTTTGAGAAACCGTTATTTATACCGTTATTTTATCGAACTCCGTGGCATAGTGGTTAAAGCGTCCGCCTACGGAGCGGGTGGTCGAAGGTTCGAATATCGTTAGGGGTTTGTTCTGATATGGCCAGTTGGTGAGCCGCCAGCTAGTTAATAATGGCTACGGATTGCCCATCAGCCTCACACCTGGCCTACAAGCATAGGATTTGGGAAGTACTGATGTTCATAAAAAGAGGTGTGCCATAAGTCAGAAATGGCTGGCCCTTTAAATAGGGTTGACACTATAATAAAGAAACACTTTACTTACGTTTTGTATAGGTTTGCGTAATCATTTAGTTTAATCATGTTTCAGTTCATTGTACATGATCTATATACAATATAAAACAATTGAACATACGTTTGTAAGTATGTATGGTATAAGATCCATGGTATCGTTTGTACACTCATTGTCAATATATGTATATGTTGAAGCAAATAGATCGGACCACAAGCTTTAGCAACAAAAGGACTGAGCCAGATATATGAACTGTCAGAAAGGACTGAGCAAGATTTATGAACTGTCAGAAAGGACTGAGCAAGATATATGAACTGTCAGAAAGGACTGAGCCAGATATATGAACTGTCAGAAAGGACTGAGCAAGATATATGAACTGTCAGAAAGGACTGAGCAAGATATATGAACTGTCAGAAAGGACTGAGCCAGATATATGAACTGTCAGAAAGGACTGAGCAAGATATATGAACTGTTAGAAAGGACTGAGCAAGGTATATGAACTGTCAGAGCAACTTTAAATGCAAGTACTGATGTTCGCTATAAGCTACATAGTGATATACGTATTTCCTTATGCCTGTATTAGTTGTGAGTATTTTCAGCTTATTATTAATATCTACTGAATAAAGCTACTTAAACTGATAACGGCTTTACGTGTGTTCTGGACTGGTAATCCAGGGATCGCAGGTTCGATCCCCCGTCTGACCCTAATAAAATTAACAGTCTTTCAGATGGGACATTAAACCGAGGTCTCGTGTCGGTTCTTTACACCGTGCACGTAAAAGAACCAGAGGAGACTCTGGAACGGGTCTCTGTCTGTATCATGCACTATCCTCCAAAATCTAAAATGACTTATCTCTTCAGGAGGCGTCGCTCATATGGGCAACTGGTAGCGACGATAAATAAACGTAAAAATAAAAACGTGTGTTCTTGGTCAAGTATATCCCGATACATTACCTTTATATGTGTTATTTAGAGGGGCCTACGATACCAGGTTGTTACGGTCGTTACCTCTCACAGTTGCAGGTTCGAACACCACTGGGGTGTCGAATTATTTCAAGAGATGAAGCTATCCAGCCTGGATTGCAAAAGGTCGGTGGTTCTACCAGGGTGCACAATGGTCATTCCCCCATCAATAATAGATGGAGAGTTGCCATATGGTGAGAATATTAAACCTCAAAAACAAAACAATATATATATATATAATTATATACATATGTGTGCTATGTAGACCCGATCGGAAGTCGAGTAGCTACACCCCACCTATACGGTGCAGCTAAAGTCCACACTGAATATTAAACATCTAGCACAAAACATTATATATATATATAAGAGATGAAGCTATCCAGCCTGGATTGCAAAAGGTCGGTGGTTCTACCAGGGTGCACAATGGTCATTCCCCCATCAATAATAGATGGAGAGTTGCCATATGGTGAGAATATTAAACCTCAAAAACAAAACAATATATATATATATAATTATATACATATGTGTGCTATGTAGACCCGATCGGAAGTCGAGTAGCTACACGCCACCTAGACGGTGCAGCTAAAGTCCACATCGAATATCAAACCTTCTGTGGGGATACATAGAATAGTACGTTACTGTCTTATAAATATAAATTTATTCGGCGAGTTAGATCTGAACCCGCCCTGTACTTGCTCGGTGACGAGCTTTATACTGTTATATTAACAGACAGTAACTTAATATTCTAATTAACCTATTCTTTTGATAAAACAGTTTTAGCCAGGAAACATTACAGAATATTCATGACCTGAAGTTTATCATACCATCCATCTGTGATGGTATGCTGCGGTGGTATGGCGTCATAAAAGTTTATTAGACAAATTTTATTATGCAGGTCGTTTTTGCACATTACTTAGCATGCTGGTATGATTAAAATACGTGCTATTCCAACTTGTGTGTTTTACGTTTATTTATCGTCGCTACCGGTTGCCCATATCAGTGACGCCTCCGTGTGTGTTTTACGTTTATTTATCGTCGCTACCGATTGCCCATATCAGCGACACCTCCGTTTGTGTGCTTTACGTTTATTTATCGTCGCTACCGGTTGCCCATATCAGCGACGCCTCCATGTGTGTGTTTTACGTCTATTTATCGTCGCTACCGGTTGCCCATATCAGTGACGCCTCCGTGTGTGTTTTACGTTTATTTATCGTCGCTACCGGTTGCCCATATCAGCGACGCCTCCGTTTTGTGTGCTTTACGTTTATTTATCGTCGCTACCGGTTGCCCATATCAGTGACGCCTCCATGTGTGCTTTACGTTTATTTATCGTCGCTACCGGTTGCCCATATCAGTGACGCCTCCATGTGTGTGCTTTACGTTTTATTTATCGTCGCTACCGGTTGCCCATATCATGACGCCTCCATTGTTGTGCTTTACGTTTATTTATCGTCGCTACCGGTTGCCCATATCAGCGACGCCTCCGTGTGTGTGTTTTACGTTTATTTATCGTCGCTACCGGTTGCCCATATCAGTGACGCCTCCATGTGTGTGCTTTACGTTTATTTATCGTCGCTACCGGTTGCCCATATCAGCGACACCTCCGTGTATGTGCTTTACGTTTATTTATCGTCGCTACCGGTTGCCCATATCAGCGATGCCTCCTGAAGAGATTATTTATTTTAGATTTTGGAGGATAGTGCAATGATACAGACAGAGACCCATTCCAGAGTCTCCTTTGGTTCTCTTACGTGCACGGTGTAAAGCACCGACACCTCGGTTTAAAGTCCCATCTGAAAGACTTTTAATATTATTAGGGTCAGACGGGAGATCGAACCTGTGATCCCTGGATTACAAGTCCAGCGTGTTACCACTGGACTAGAGATCCGTATGTGTTATTCCAACGTCTGAATGCTTCTGATTTGTATCTGTATTTTAATTGTGCCGCTCAGAACTGCGGCACCTGCTCCTATGGGACATGGCACATAATTGTGCCGAGCAGAACTGCGGCACCTTCTCCTATGGGACATGGCATATATCCAAACACGTTTCAAACGAAGCCAGAGCATTATTTGAAATATGCTTTGTTTATTTAACGAAACTGAATATTAATGGAACGGTATTGAGCTGAATTATGACTATTATAATCCTAAACTATTGTATTACACACTATTCCTTTGTTACAATTAAACAATTAATCATTTTCATCACTCATAGTTTATCAAATGTTTATTACTGGAGACCTAAATAGCAATATTGATCGATATTTAAAATCGACACTTCTCATACAGTTGAATTTATCGAATTATCTCTGTCTTTATAACTTTACCATTATGGTTCTGAGGTGGGGTTTCGGGGATAGGCAGACAAGTGGTTAGGAAAACTCTTTTTTTCAATTATTTTTGTTCATTTTTAGTATTCTATTAAACGTACCCCGTCATGTTCTTATTCAATCTAAGCAATAACTATAGTAAACATTTATATTAGTACTACATACATGTCAACAAGTATGTTTTACGTTTATTTATCGTCGATACCGGTTGCCCATATGAGCGACGTGAAGAGATTACTCATTTTATGTTTTTGGAGGATAGTGCAATGATCCATTACATATTAAATATAGTTTCTCTATTTTTCAGCTTTTACATTACTATATTATTCCAATGTGCAGTTCTCACTTATAGTGCTATCTTTTGATTGCATTTGATTGTATATATGTTGAGGGCCTCATGGTAGATTAACTTTTGTTAAATGAGTACTCTCGTTAAATAAAGTCTTTATTATTATTATTATTATTATTATTATACAGACAGAAACCCATTCCAGAGTCTCCTATGGTTCTGTTACGTGCACGGTGTACAGCACCGACACGAGACCTCGGTTTAAAGTCCCATCTGAAAGACTGTTAATTTTATTAGGGCCAGACGAGGGATCGAACCTGCGATCCCTGGATTACCAGTCCATCGTGTTACCACTGGACTACAGATCCGTCTGTACATGTCAACAAATTGATAGCAACATGGACCTTGTTGGTTTCTGCTTCACGTAGGCATGGTCCAGTTCATTACGACAATGTTACAGAAATTGCTTGAAACAACCTTCAAGACTGAGCTTGACTCTTGAATGTTTCATTGCGGTGTAGAAGATCCGTCGGGACTGTTGATTCTTGTTTCCGCTTCCATAAATCATTTGAATGAATTATATCCCTAAAAGTGGTTGCGCTTATACGTGTACATACATCGTTGTTTCAGACCCCCCCCCCCCATTTATTGTGTGCAATGCAATGCAAAGCATGTCATAATTAGTGCCACTTTACAGGACGTATTGTACAACGAAGATGGTTTATTAGAAACTATCAATAACAAAGCAGTAAAGTTTGTGCCGTAAATTTGTTGTATGAGAATTTATTTTAACCCTTTGCCGAGTAAATAAAATCACACTCAGTTTAAACAGTATTTATTTCAGTATTTGTACATTTATTTAATCAAGAAACAGTTTACATATAATTTAACAGCAATCACACATGCAAACAACATAGACCCAGATCAACCACGGCGTAATGATCAGTCAAGTGTTCTAGTTTCACTATCCGAATAGCAAACAGCATAGAGCCTGATCAGGCGGCACATGTTATATGCTGTTTTATCTGCCTAGTTGATACACAGTAGGCAAATGGTTAATATCTCAATTGCACTTATTGCATAATAATTGTTTGCATACAAACTTGATTGACATTTATCTCTATATTCCTGATACAAAGACGTATGTTCGAAATATATTAAACAGGATACATTCCTGGAATCTGTTGATATACAGTCTGGAGCAACTAACTTTTGACAAGCGGTGACCGAGAGCGGTACCAGAGATCTGGAATATGTTGATACACAGTCTGGAGCAACTAACTTTTGACAAGCGGTGACCGAGAGAGGTACCAGAGATCTTAATTTATATACCTGTTACGTGTCTTTTATTTAGTTGTTTTTGTATGCCATTGAAAATAATATTTAATGTAAATTATTTATAAGTAATGAATCGTATGTTCTGGCTGGATAATTACATCGCAGGGCCGTTTAAGGCATGTAACGCGATGGGAGAGAGATGTGTCCTCTTGTTTATTGACACTGGAGAGCAGATTGGAAGCTGCTCACTGTTGCTGCGCACACAGCATTGTTATTTAGTTTGTTCCAATCAATTATTGTTTGTGGAAAAAAAGAGTTCCTGAACTGTTCAGTTTAACATGAGATTAGGTTAAAACACTTGGAGTTGTTTGTCACATGTTTACTTAATACATTTGTTGTAGAATAGTCGCTGAATGTTTTAAGTTTAATGTTTCTTTTTTCTCTAATGGGGGTAAGTATGTCATGGCAAGGTAGAGCTGGCACCTGCTCCGCGACCACTTTGTACATGAAGGTCAGCCTGTTGGATCTCCTTCTGTCCTGGAGGCTCTGCAGTCAATGGTACTGGAGCATGTTGGTGACGCAACCCCCCTCTCTGGATTTGTAGTCGCCGGTGATAAATCTGGCTGCTTGTCGTTGGACCTTCTCAAGTTTGTCTATGTCTTTGGCGTAGTATGGGTCCCAGACACTGGAGCTATACTCGAGAGTGGAACGTACAAGGGCCAAATAGGCAGTCTTCCTGCATGTCAAGGGGCAGTGGCTTAGGTTACGCCTGATGAAACCCAGGGAGGAGTTGGCTTTCTTGGTGATCTTGGATATGTGGCTATTCCACTTCAGGTCGGCTTGTATAGTGACTCCTAGGTAGGGAGTTTCGTTGACAACTTGGAGGAAGTGCTTGTCAAGTTCGTAGAAATGGGACGACTTGCTGTTGATGCTGAGGATGTAGCATTTCTTGGCGTTGAAGCGCATTCCCCATGTCTTGGCCCAAGTCTCCAGCGCTCTCAAGTCCTCCTGTAGCACAATATGATCATGGGCTGTCTTGATGGGTCTGTATAGCAGGCAGTCGTCTGCAAACAGTCTGACCTGCGACTTGACAGCTTCAGGTAGATCATTTATATGACACAAGAAGAGGAGAGGGCCGAGGACCGTGCCCTGTGGGACCCCGGAGTCGACGTGTACCGAGTCTGATGATTCGCCATCGACCACAACCTTCATGGAACGATTGGTGAGAAAGTCTCGCAGCCAGTTGTTGATAGGGCCATCAATGCCATAGTTGGTCAGCTTCGAAAGTAGCAGTTCATGGGGCACTGTGTCGAACGCCTTGGAGAAGTCAAGGATGGCCATATCGATATGGTGGGCTTTGTCGTGGTCTTTAAGTAGGTCATGAATGGTCGTAATCAGTTGTGTCTCACAGGAGTATCCGGATCGGAAGCCATGGTTGAGTGAGGTTAATATGTTGTTTCTGCCGAGGTGGTCGAGGATGTGTTTGCTAATGATATGCTCTAGGAGTTTGCGTGTAGTGCAGGTTAGCGACACTGGTCGATAATTCTCAGCTGAGTGAACGTCTCCTTTCTTAAATATGGGGGGCAATGTTAGCATCACGCCAGTCCATAGGTAGTTTGCCCGAGTCAAGGGGTATTTGGTAGATTCGTCTTAGGGCGGGGGCAAGTTGAGTTGCACAGTTTTTCAGGATGACGTTAGGGATACTATCAGGCCCCATGGCCTTGGTGGTGTTGATATTGATTAACAGTTTCATAACTCCTTTCGTCGTGATTTTCAGAGGAGGAATGCTTGCTGTGGATCTGCGGCTGGTGCCTTGGGCTGAGGGAGGAGTTCCTTTGGTGAAAACGGAGCTGAACTGCTCTACGAGGATTTGAGCTTTGTCTTTGCTGTTGTTGAAGAGCTTGCCCATCTTCTTTATGGGAGAGATTCCGGTGTTATCCTGTCTACGTGATTTTACATAACGCCAACATGGTTTACTGTTATTCTCATCGAGACCCTTTTGAATAGTACTGTTTATGTAGTTAATTTCAGCTTTTTTAAATTGTCTTTTGCATTCTTTCTGGAAGATGTTAAAACTTTGCCATTGGTTTGTCTTCTTTGCATGTTTATATAATCTAGTCTTCCTTTTGGTCATACGCTGGAGAGATCGGTTGAAACAGGGTAGTGATTTCCGTATCTTGCTCATCTTTGAAGGGATATGTTTCTTCTTGAAGGAATTCCACAGGTCCTCAGTAGAGGTTGAGTCGATGCTGTCTACAATGTTGTTGTCGTAATCTGCGTAGATCTTTGGCCAATCTGCCTTGGAGAAGATGTGGATTTTTCTACGTTTCTGGGTGATGACGCTGGGAATAATGTTGATATCCGTGATGATCATGGCGTGGTCACTTATACCCGGGACTGATGTTGATGATTTCACCAGGGATGGGTTGTTTGTGAAGACTAGGTCGAGTAAGTTCCCCATTCTTGTGGGTTCCTCGTGAATCTGGGTAAGGCCATGATCAGCCATCAAGTCAATCAGAGCTTGTTGGACTTCTCGTTCGGCAGCACCTTTCCGGACTGTGTTGGAGGGCCAATCAATGTCTGGACAGTTAAAGTCGCCAGCTATAATAATTGTTTTGTCCTTATGGTGAGATTGTAGTTTATTCAAAGCGTTTCTGAGCTGGTCTATATCGTTGGTGTTTCTATGGGGCATATAGAAAGAACACATAAGTATATCACGTTGTTGTTTAACTTTGATTTTAGACCACACTATTTCACACTCGGTTGACAATTCAGGGAGAGCATCCATGATAAGTTCGCTACTGGCAGCCGTGAACACACCACCACCTAATCCGGATGATCTGTCGTTTCTATTTATGGTCAAATGTTCAGGAAAGACTTCACTAGATTTAATTGCATTCTTTTGAGGGTCGATGCCCGGTTTGATTCCATGGAGCCACGATTCTGTACCGCAGATGAGGTTGGGTTTCAGGTAGTCTAATGCTGCTTTGAATTCGGATTTGTTGGTTCACAGTTTACAGTGAGTAGTCGTATATTGTCGGAGAGGCGTGGTGGGGCTATTCCCGGGTCAGTAGTGGTGCTTGTGGTGGACCGACGAGGCGGTTGGGGCAGGGAGGTTCTTCCTGATGGTCCATGAGTTGAGCTGTACTTACTTGGTCTCTTGTTCGCCATATGAGGGCTGCTAGTATGGACTGGGCTGAAGCAGGATGAAGACACTGATACAAGGGATGCATCCTTATCGTATAGGGGAGTGAACACGTTTGATGTATGAAGTTCGTAACTATTGAATGAGAAACTATCAATGTTGATGCTATCACACTTGCAGCACATCCAAACTACATTGGACTTCTCCAGATGTGACATGTTCTTCGAGCTGATATCACCACAGGACTTATGATACCAGATACTGCAATTGTTACAGCACACACCAAGTTGGCTCCAGTTGACTGGTAGGTCGCAGTTGCCACATGGTAATGTAGAGCAGTTCCTTGGGCCTGGGTTTGCTTCCACGTCGCCGCATACGAGGATTAACAGGATGAATAAGCTTTGACTACAGAGGCGTGGTTTGGGCTTCTGTTTGCTGTTTGGCAGGTTAATTGTTTCGGCGAAGGTGGTGGACTTGGTGTGGGTGCTTCTGAAGAGCAGTGCAGTCGCGGTGGATGGAGATGACTGTGGCGATGTTGGGCCCATGTAGGTGAGTCTGTACATGACTGCGAGTATGAGCAGCATCGTGAGGAGAAGTGGTGGGGTCGTGGGGGCTGCCATCTTGGATTTCTTCCTTCCGGTCAGCATGGTTTGGTCGCGGGCGGTAACCAGCTCCGAGTGGGGTTTTAGCCGGACATAACTTACGTTAAGAATGTAAAGGAGGTGTTTAGTAAGTGTCCAAACCAAATATTAACACCTTCTTCACTGTCTAAATCACTTAATTTAATTAAAATTTGCCGAATTGTTTCAGCTCCAAAAAACGCGACATTTCTGGTTGCGCGCGCATCTCTCTCTAATAGTTTCCATCGGGGTCTGAACTATATTGGTCGTGTTTAAGGCAATACAATATGATTAAACTAAGGTTGGCGTGCATGCCTTCGGCCTCCACACACTTTAACCACGCCCAATGCAGTTCATACCCCGATGGAAACAATTAACCCGCGACTCATTCCTTAAATGTGTCGACATTCTGACCAGTAGGGCAGGAGAACGGCATTTCAAAGTGTTTCACTCTAGTGGCGCAAGTGTGTGCATGTTTACGTTTATTTATCGTCGTCGCTACCGGTTGCCCATTTGAGCTACGCATCCAGAATAGATTAGTCATTTTAGAATTTGGGGGGATAGAGCAATGATACAGACGGAGACCCATTGGTTCTTTAACGTACACGGTGTACAGCACCGACACGTGTCATCGGCTTAAAGTCCCTTTTGAGACTGTTAATAGTATTAGGGTCAGACCGGGGATCAAACCTGCGATCCCAGGATTCGCAGTCCAACATGGTGACCACTGGACTACCGACATGTCTGCCTGTGACATAAATTGAACACGTTTCGTACATAAGTAATCGAAATGTGAGCATATTCCCAGTATTGGTTCATAAAAAGTAGCATTAAAGGATTGTGTCCAACATAAATCAAACACAGTTATTGACGCAACATTGAAATTGACTATTCTTGCGAAGTTTCATCAAAATTGACCAATCTGGCCTGATCACCACATCCCCGATTGACATGGCCTGATCACCACATCCCCGATTGACATGGTCTGATCACCACATCCCCGATAGACATGGCGTGATCACCACATCCCCGATTGACATGGCGTGATCACCACATCCCAGATTTAAATGGCGTGATCACCACATCCCAGCATTGACATGGCGTGATCACCACATCCCAATAGACATGGCCTGATCACCACATCACAGATTGACATGGCCTGATCACCATATCCCTGATTGACATGGCCTGATAACCACATCCCCGATTGACATGGCGTGATCACCACATCCCAGATTGACATGACCTGATCACCATATCCCCGATTGACATGGCCTGATCACCATATCCCAGATTGACATGGTCTGATCACCATATCCCCGATTGACATGGCCCGATCACCATATCCCAGATTGACATGGCCCGATCACCATATCCCCGATTGACCTGGCCTGATCACCATATCCCTGATTGACATGACCTGATCACCATATCCCAGATTGACATGGCCCGATCACCATATCCCCGATTGACCTGGCCTGATCACCATATCACTGATTGACATGACCTGATCACCACATCCCTGATTGACATGGCCTGATAGATAACCATATCCCTGATTGACATGGCCTGATCACCATATCCCTGATTGACATGGCCTGATCACCATATCCTTGATTGACATGGCCTGATCACCATATCCCCGATTGACATGGCCTAATCACCATATCCCCGATTAACATGGCCTGATCACCATATCCCCGATCGACACGATCTGGTCACCATATCCCTGATTGACATGACATGATCACCATATCCCAGATTGACATGACATGATCACCATATCCCTGATTGACATGGCCTGGTCACCACATCCCCGATTGACATGGCCTGGTCACCATATCCCAGATTGACATGACATGATCACCATATCCCTGATTGACATGGCCTGGTCACCATATCACTGATTGACGTGGCCTGATCACCACATCCCCGATTGACATGGCCTAATCACCATATCCCTGATTGACATGACATGATCACCATATCCCCGATTGACATGACATGATCACCATATCCCAGATTGACATGACATGATCACCATATCCCTGATTGACATGGCCTGGTCACCATATCCCTGATTGACGTGGCCTGATCACCATATCCCTGATTGACATGACCTGATCACCACATCCCTGATTGACATGGCCTGATCACCAAATCTCTGATTGACATGGCCTGATCATCATATCCCTGATTGACATGGCCTGATCACCACATCCCAGATTGACATGGCGTGATCACCACATCCCTGACTGACATGGCCTGATCACCATATCCCTGATTGACATGACCTGATCACCATATCCCTGATTGACATGGCGTGATCACCATATCCCTGATTGACATGACCTGATCACCACATCCCTGATTGACATGGCCTGATAGATAACCATATCCCTGATTGACATGGCCTGATCACCATATCCCTGATTGACATGGCCTGATCACCATATCCTTGATTGACATGGCCTGATCACCATATCCCCGATTGACATGGCCTAATCACCATATCCCCGATTAACATGGCCTGATCACCATATCCCCGATTGACACGATCTGGTCACCATATCCCTGACTGACATGACATGATCACCATATCCCTGATTGACATGGCCTGATCACCACATCCCCGATTGACATGGCCTGGTCACCATATCCCAGATTGACATGACATGATCACCATATCCCTGATTGACATGGCCTGGTCACCACATCCCCGATTGACATGGCCTGGTCACCATATCCCAGATTGACATGACATGATCACCATATCCCTGATTGACATGGCCTGGTCACCATATCACTGATTGACGTGGCCTGATCACCACATCCCCGATTGACATGGCCTAATCACCATATCCCTGATTGACATGACATGATCACCATATCCCCGATTGACATGACATGATCACCATATCCCAGATTGACATGACATGATCACCATATCCCTGATTGACATGGCCTGGTCACCATATCCCTGATTGACGTGGCCTGATCACCATATCCCTGATTGACATGACCTGATCACCACATCCCTGATTGACATGGCCTGATCACCAAATCTCTGATTGACATGGCCTGATCATCATATCCCTGATTGACATGGCCTGATCACCACATCCCAGATTGACATGGCGTGATCACCACATCCCTGACTGACATGGCCTGATCACCATATCCCCGATTAACATGGTCTGATCACCATATCCCCGATTGACACGATCTGGTCACCATATCCCTGATTGACATGACCTGATCACCATATCCCAGATTGACATGGCCTGATCACCATATCCCCGATTGACATGACCTGATCACCATATCCCTGATTGACATGGCCTGATCACCATATCCCTGATTGACATGGCCTGATCACCACATCCCTGATTGACATGGCCTGATCACCATATCCCTTATTGACATGACATGATCACCATATCCCAGATTGACATGACATGATCACCATATCCCTGATTGACATGGCCTGATCACCATATCCCTGATTGACATGGCCTGATCACCATATCCCTTATTGACATGACATGATCACCATATCCCAGATTGACATGACATGATCACCATATCCCTGATTGACATGGCCTGATCACCATATCCCCGATTGACATGGTCTGGTCGCCATATCCCTGATTGACATGACCTGATCACCATATCCCTGATTGACATGGCCTGATCACCATATCCCTGATTGACATGGCCTGATTACCACATCCCTGATTGACATGGCCTGGTCACCATATCCCTGATTGACGTGGCCTGATCACCATATCCCTGATTGACATGACCTGATCACCACATCCCTGATTGACATGGCCTGATCACCAAATCTCTGATTGACATGGCCTGATCACCACATCCCTGATTGACATGGCCTGATCACCACATCCCAGATTGACATGGCGTGATCACCACATCCCCGACTGACATGGCCTGATCACCATATCCCCGATTGACATGTCCTGATCACCATATCCCCGATTGACATGGCCTGATCAGCATATCCCTGATTGACATGGCCTGATCACCATATCCCTGATTGACATGGCCTGATCACCATATCCCAGATTGACATGGCCTGATCACCACATCCCTGATTGACATGGCCTGATCACCATATCCCTGATTGACATGACATGATCACCATATCCCAGATTGACACGACATGATCACCATATCCCTGATTGACATGGCCTGGTCACCATATCCCTGATTGACGTGGCCTGATCACCATATCCCTGATTGACATGGCCTGGTCACCATATCCCTGATTGACGTGGCCTGATCACCATATCCCTGATTGACATGGCCTGGTCACCATATCCCTGATTGACATGGCCTGGTCACCATATCCCTGATTGACGTGGCCTGATCACCATATCCCTGATTGACATGGCCTGGTCACCATATCCCTGATTGACGTGGCCTGGTCACCATATCCCTGATTGACATGGCCTGGTCACCATATCCCTGATTGACGTGGCCTGATCACCATATCCCTGATTGACATGGCCTGGTCACCATATCCCTGATTGACGTGGCCTGATCACCATATCCCTGATTGACATGGCCTGGTCACCATATCCCTGATTGACGTGGCCTGATCACCATATCCCTGATTGACGTGGCCTGATCACCATATCCCTGATTGACATGACCTGATCACCACATCCCTGATTGACATGGCCTGATCACCAAATCTCTGATTGACATGGCCTGATCACCATATCTCTGATTGACATGGCCTGATCACCACATCCCTGATTGACATGGCCTGATCACCACATCCCAGATTGACATGGCGTGATCACCACATCCCTGATTGACATGGCCTGATCACCATATCCTTGATTGACATGGCCTGATCACCACATCCCTGATTGACATGGCCTGATAGATAACCACATCCCTGATTGACATGGCCTGATCACCATATCCTTGATTGACATGGCCTGATCACCACATCCCAGATTGACATGGCCTGATCACCATATCCCCGATTGACATGACCTGATCACCATATCCCTGATTGACATGGTGTGATCACCACATCCCAGATTGACATGTCCTGATCACCATATCCCTGATTGACATGGTGTGATCACCACATCCCAGATATACATGGCCTGGTCACCATATCCCTGATTGACATGGCCTGATCACCATATCCCTGATTGACATGGCCTGATCACCACATCCCTGATTGACGTGGCCTGATCACCATATCCCTGATTGACATGGTGTGATCACCACATCCCTGATTGACATGGCCTGATCACCACATCCCAGATTGACATGGCCTGATCACCATATCCCCGATTGACATGACCTGATCACCATATCCCTGATTGACATGGTGTGATCACCACATCCCAGATAGACATGGCCTGGTCACCATATCCCTGATTGACATGGCCTGGTCACCATATCCCAGATAGACATGACCTGATCACCATATCCCTGATTGACATGGCGTGATCACCATATCACTGATTGACATGACCTGATCACCACATCCCAGATTGACATGACCTGGTCACCATATCCCTGATTGACATAGTGTGATCACCACATCCCAGATTGACATGTCCTGATCACCATATCCCTGATTGACATGGTGTGATCACCACATCCCAGATAGACATGGTCTGGTCACCATATCCCTGATTAACATGGCCTGGTCACCATATCCCAGATAGACATGACCTGATCACCATATCCCTGATTGACATGGCCTGGTCACCATATCCCTGATTGACATGGCCTGATCACCACATCCCAGATTGACATGGCCTGGTCACCATATCCCTGATTGACATGGTCTGGTCACCATATCCCTGATTGACATGACCTGATCACCATATCCCTGATTGACATGGTCTGGTCACCATATCCCTGATTGACATGGTCTGGTCACCATATCCCTGATTGACATGGTCTGGGTCTGGTGACCATATCCCTGATTGACATGGTCTGGTCACCACATCCCTGATTGACACGGCCTGATCACCACATCCCAGATTGACATGGCGTGATCACCACATCCCTGACTGATCACCACATCCCTGATTGACATGGCCTGATCACCACATCCCTGATTGACATGGCCTGATCACCACATCCCTGATTGACATGGCCTGATAGATAACCATATCCCTGATTGACATGGCCTGATCACCATATCCCTTATTGACATGACATGATCACCACATCCCAGATTGACATGTCCTGATCACCATATCCCCGATTGACATGTCCTGATCACCATATCCCCGATTGACATGGCCTGATCAGCATATCCCCGATTGACATGTCCTGATCACCATATCCCCGATTGACATGTCCTGATCACCATATCCCCGATTGACGTGGCCTGATCACCATATCCCTGATTGACATGACCTGATCACCACATCCCTGATTGACATGGCCTGATCACCAAATCTCTGATTGACATGGCCTGATCATCATATCCCTGATTGACATGGCCTGATCACCACATCCCAGATTGACATGGCGTGATCACCACATCCCTGACTGACATGGCCTGATCACCATATCCCCGATTAACATGGTCTGATCACCATATCCCCGATTGACACGATCTGGTCACCATATCCCTGATTGACATGACCTGATCACCATATCCCAGATTGACATGGCCTGATCACCATATCCCCGATTGACATGACCTGATCACCATATCCCTGATTGACATGGCCTGATCACCATATCCCTGATTGACATGGCCTGATCACCACATCCCTGATTGACATGGCCTGATCACCATATCCCTTATTGACATGACATGATCACCATATCCCAGATTGACATGACATGATCACCATATCCCTGATTGACATGGCCTGATCACCATATCCCCGATTGACATGGTCTGGTCGCCATATCCCTGATTGACATGACCTGATCACCATATCCCTGATTGACATGGCCTGATCACCATATCCCTGATTGACATGGCCTGATCACCACATCCCTGATTGACATGGCCTGGTCACCATATCCCTGATTGACGTGGCCTGATCACCATATCCCTGATTGACATGACCTGATCACCACATCCCTGATTGACATGGCCTGATCACCAAATCTCTGATTGACATGGCCTGATCACCACATCCCTGATTGACATGGCCTGATCACCACATCCCAGATTGACATGGCGTGATCACCACATCCCTGACTGACATGGCCTGATCACCATATCCCCGATTGACATGTCCTGATCACCATATCCCCGATTGACATGGCCTGATCAGCATATCCCTGATTGACATGGCCTGATCACCATATCCCTGATTGACATGGCCTGATCACCATATCCCAGATTGACATGGCCTGATCACCACATCCCTGATTGACATGGCCTGATCACCATATCCCTGATTGACATGACATGATCACCATATCCCAGATTGACACGACATGATCACCATATCCCTGATTGACATGGCCTGGTCACCATATCCCTGATTGACGTGGCCTGATCACCATATCCCTGATTGACATGGCCTGGTCACCATATCCCTGATTGACGTGGCCTGATCACCATATCCCTGATTGACATGGCCTGGTCACCATCCCTGATTGACGTGGCCTGATCACCATATCCCTGATTGACATGGCCTGGTCACCATATCCCTGATTGACATGGCCTGGTCACCATATCCCTGATTGACGTGGCCTGATCACCATATCCCTGATGACATGGCCTGGTCACCATATCCCTGATTGACGTGGCCTGGTCACCATATCCCTGATTGACATGGCCTGGTCACCATATCCCTGATTGACGTGGCCTGATCACCATATCCCTGATTGACATGGCCTGGTCACCATATCCCTGATTGACGTGCCTGATCACCATATCCCTGATTGACATGGCCTGGTCACCATATCCCTGATTGACGTGGCCTGATCACCATATCCCTGATTGACGTGGCCTGATCACCATATCCCTGATTGACATGACCTGATCACCACATCCCTGATTGACATGGCCTGATCACCAAATCTCTGATTGACATGGCCTGATCACCATATCTCTGATTGACATGGCCTGATCACCACATCCCAGATTGACATGGCGTGATCACCACATCCCTGATTGACATGGCCTGATCACCATATCCTTGATTGACATGGCCTGATCACCACATCCCTGATTGACATGGCCTGATAGATAACCACATCCCTGATTGACATGGCCTGATCACCATATCCTTGATTGACATGGCCTGATCACCACATCCCAGATTGACATGGCCTGATCACCATATCCCCGATTGACATGACCTGATCACCATATCCCTGATTGACATGGTGTGATCACCACATCCCAGATTGACATGTCCTGATCACCATATCCCTGATTGACATGGTGTGATCACCACATCCCAGATAGACATGGCCTGGTCACCATATCCCTGATTGACATGGCCTGATCACCATATCCCTGATTGACATGGCCTGATCACCACATCCCTGATTGACGTGGCCTGATCACCATATCCCTGATTGACATGGTGTGATCACCACATCCCTGATTGACATGGCCTGATCACCACATCCCAGATTGACATGGCCTGATCACCATATCCCCGATTGACATGACCTGATCACCATATCCCTGATTGACATGGTGTGATCACCACATCCCAGATAGACATGGCCTGGTCACCATATCCCTGATTGACATGGCCTGGTCACCATATCCCAGATAGACATGACCTGATCACCATATCCCTGATTGACATGGCGTGATCACCATATCACTGATTGACATGACCTGATCACCACATCCCAGATTGACATGACCTGGTCACCATATCCCTGATTGACATGGTGTGATCACCACATCCCAGATTGACATGTCCTGATCACCATATCCCTGATTGACATGGTGTGATCACCACATCCCAGAGACATGGCCTGATCAGCATATCCCTGACTGACATGGCCTGATCACCATATCCCTGATTGACATGGCCTGATCACCATATCCCAGATTGACATGGCCCGATCACCATATCCCTGATTGACATGGCCTGATAGATAACCATATCCCTGATTGACATGGCCTGATCACCATATCCCTGATTGACATGGCCTGATCACCAT
>CM026391.1:91480169-91548983 GCA_014843695.1 Archivesica marissinica
TATTCTAATTGGGGCCACAACACCGAAACTTACTCTATTCTAATTGGGGCCACTCAACATCGAAACTTACTGTATTTTAATTGGGGCGACTCAACACCGAAACTTACTGTATTCTAATTGGGGCCGCTCAACACCGAAACTTACTATATTCTAATTGGGGCCACACAACACCGAAACTTACTGTATTCTAATTGGGGCCACTCAACATCGAAACTTACTCTATTCTAATTGGGGCCAGAAACACTGAAACTTACTCTATTTATTTTGGGCACACAACACCGAAATTACTATATTTTAATTGGGGCCACTCAACACCGAAACTTACTCTATTCTAATTGGGGCCACACAACACCGAAACTTACTATATTTTAATTGGGGCCACTCAACACCGAAACTTACTGTATTCTAATTGGGGCCACTCAACACCGAAACTTACTCTATTCTAATTGGGGCCACACAACACCGAAACTTACTGTATTCTAATTGGGGCCACTCAACATCGAAACTTACTCTATTCTAATTGGGGCCACACAACACCGAAACTTACTCTATTCTAATTGGGGCCACACAACACCGAAACTTACTCTATTCTAATTGGGGCCACACAACACCGAAACGTACTCTATTCTAATTGGGGCCACACAACACCGAAACTTACTGTATTCTAATTGGGGCCACACACCACCGAAACTTACTCTATTCTAATTGGGGCCACACAACACCGAAACTTACTGTATTCTAATTGGGGCCACTAAACACCGAAACTTACTGTATTCTAATTGGGGCCACTCAACACCGAAACTTACTCTATTCTATTGTGGCCACCAACACCGAACTTACTGTATTCTAATTGGGGCCCTCAACACCGAAACTTACTATTTTTTGGGGGTTTTTTTTGGGTGTTTGTATTCTAAGTGGGGCCACTCAACACCGAAACTTACTGTATTCTAATTGGGGCCGGTTTTTTTTGGGGGTTTTTTGGGTGTTTTTTTTTGGGTGTTTTTTTTGGGGACACAACACCGAAACGTACTATATTCTAATTGGGGCCACACAACACCGAACGTACTCTATCTAATTGGGGCCACACAACACCGAAACTTACTGTATTCTAATTGGGGCCACTCAACACCGAAACTTACTCTATTCTATTGGGGCCACACAACACCGAAACTTACTCTATTCTAATTGGGGCCACACAACACCGAAACTTACTCTATTCTATTGGGGCCACTCAACATCGAAACTTACTCTATTCTAATTGGGGCCACAACACCGAAATTATCTCTATTCTAATTGGGGCCACACAACACCGAAACTTACTATATTTTAATTGGGGCCACTCAACACCGAAACTTACTCTATTCTAATTGGGGCCACTCAACACCGAAATTTACTCTATTCTAATTGGGGCCACACAACACCGAAACTTACTCTATTCTAATTGGGGCCACTCAACACCGAAACTTACTCTATTCTATTGGGGCCACTCAACATCGAAACTTACTGTATTCTAATTGGGGCCACTCAACATCGAAATTACTCTATTCTAATTGGGGCCACTCAACACCGAAACTTACTATATTCTAATTGGGGCCACACAACACCGAAACTTACTCTATTCTAATTGGGGCCACTCAACACCGAAACTTACTCTATTCTAATTGGGGCCACTCAACACCGAAACTTACTATATTCTAATTGGGGCCACTCAACACCGAAACTTACTCTATTCTAATTGGGGCCACTCAACACCGAAACTTACTATATTCTAATTGGGGCCACTCAACACCGAAACTTACTATATTCTAATTGGGGCCACTCAACACCGAAACTTACTATATTCTAATTGGGGCCACTCAACACCGAAACTTACTCTATTCTAATTGGGGCCACACAACACCGAAACTTACTATATTCTAATTGGGGCCACACAACACCGAAACTTACTATATTTTAATTGGGGCCACTCAACATCGAAACTTACTCTATTCTAATTGGGGCCACACAACACCGAAACTTACTTATTTAATTGGCTATTCAATTGGGGCACACAACACCGAAACTTACTCTATTTTAATTGGGCCACTCAACACCGAAACTTACTCTATTCTAATTGGGGCCACTACAACACCGAAACTTACTATATTTAATTGGGGCCACTCAACACCGAAACTTACTCTATTCTAATTGGGGCCACTCAACACCGAAACTTACTCTATTCTAATTGGGGCCACACAACACCGAAACTTACTATATTTTAATTGGGGCCACTCAACACCGAAACTTACTCTATTCTAATTGGGGCCACACAACACCGAAACTTACTGTATTCTAATTGGGGCCACTCAACACCGAAACTTACTCTATTCTAATTGGGGCCACTCAACACCGAAACTTACTCTATTCTAATTGGGGCCACACAACACCAAAACTTACTGTATTCTAATTGGGGCCACTCAACACCGAAACTTACTCTATTCTAATTGGGGCCACACAACACCGAAACTTACTGTATTCTAATTGGGGCCACTCAACATCGAAACTTACTGTATTCTAATTGGGGCCACTCAACACCGAAACTTACTGTATTCTAATTGGGGCCACTCAACACCGAAACTTACTGTATTCTAATTGGGGCCACTCAACACCGAAACTTACTCTATTCTAATTGGGGCCACACAACACCGAAACTTACTATATTCTAATTGGGGCCACTCAACATCGAAACTTACTATATTCTAATTGGGGCCACTCAACACCGAAACTTACTCTATTCTAATTGGGGCCACACAACACCGAAACTTACTATATTCTAATTGGGGCCACACAACACCGAAACTTACTCTATTCTAATTGGGGCCACTCAACACCGAAACTTACTGTATTCTAATTGGCCACACAACCCGAAACTTACTCTATTCTAATTGGGGCCACACACACCGAAACTTACTATATTCTAATTGGGGCCACACAACACCGAAACTTACTCTATTCTAATTGGGCCACACAACACCGAAACTTACTGTATTCTAATTGGGGCACAACACCGAAACTTACTTTATTCTAATTGGGGCCACACAACACCGAAACTTACACTATTCTAATTGGGGCCACTCAACATCGAAACTTACTATATTCTAATTTGGGCCACACAACACGGAAACTTACTCTATTCTAATTGGGGCCACACAACACCGAAACTTACTCTATTCTAATTGGGGCCACACAACACCGAAACGTACTCTATTCTAATTTGGGCCACAAATCACCGAAACTTACTCTATTCTAAGTGGGGCTAAATAACACCGAAACTTACTCTATTCTAATTGGGGCCACACAACACCGAAACGTACTATATTCTAATTTGGGCCACACAACACCGAAACTTACTATATTCTAATTGGGGCCACACAACACCGAAACTTACTCTAATCTAATTGGGGCCACACAACACCGAAACGTACTATATTCTAATTGGGGCCACACAACACCGAAATTTACTCTATTCTAATTGGGGCCACACAAAACGGAAACGTACTATATTCTAATTTGGGCCACACAACACCGACACGTACTATTTTCTAATTGGGGCCACACAACACCAAAACTTACTGTATTCTAATTGGGGCCACACAACACCGAAACTTACTTTATTCTAATTGGGGCCACACAACACCGAAACTTACTGTATTCTAATTGGGGCCACACACCACCGAAACTTACTCTATTCTAATTGGGGCCACACAACACCGAAACTTACTGTATTCTAATTGGAGCCACTCAACACCGAAACTTACTGTATTCTAATTGGGGCCGCACAACACCGAAACTTCCTATATTCTAATTGGGGCCACACAACACCGAAACTTACACTATTCTAATTGGGGCCACTCAACATCGAAACTTACTATATTCTAATTTGGGCCACACAACACTGAAACTTAGTCTATTCTAATTGGGGCCACACAACACCGAAACGTACTATATTCTAATTGGGGCCACACAACACCGAAACGTACTCTATTCTAATTGGGGCCACACAACACCGAAACTTACTGTATTCTAATTGGGGCCACTCAACACCGAAACTTACTGTATTCTAATTGGGGCCGCACAACACCGAAACTTCCTTTATTCTAATTGGGGCCACACAACACCGAAACTTACACTATTCTAATTGGGGCCACTCAACATCGAAACTTACTATATTCTAATTTGGGCCACACAACACGGAAACTTACTCTATTCTAATTGAGGCCACACAACACCGAAACTTACTCTATTCTAATTGGGGCCACACAACACAGAAACGTACTCTATTCTAATTTGGGCCACAAATCACCGAAACTTACTCTATTCTAAGTGGGGCTAAATAACACCGAAACTTACTCTATTCTAATTGGGGCCACACAACACCGAAACGTACTATATTCTAATTTGGGCCACACAACACCGAAACTTACTATATTTTAATTGGGGCCACTCAACACCGAAACGTACTATATTTTAATTGGGGCCAATCAACACCGAAACGTACTCTATTCTAATTGGGGCCACTCAACACCGAAACTTACTTTATTCTAATTGGGGCCACAACACCGAAACTTACTCTATTCTAATTGGGGCCACTCAACACCGAAACTTACTTTATTCTAATTGGGACCACAACACCGAAACTTACTCTATTCTAATTGGGGCCACTCAACACCGAAACTTACTATATTTTAATTGGGGCCACTCAACACCGAAACGTACTATATTTTAATTGGGGCCACTCAACACCGAAACGTACTCTATTCTAATTGGGGCCACTCAACACCGAAACTTACTTTATTCTAATTGGGGCCACAACACCGAAACTTACTCTATTCTAATTGGGGCCACTCAACACCGAAACTTACTATATTTTAATTGGGGCCACTCAACACCGAAACGTACTCTATTCTAATTGGGGCCACTCAACACCGAAACTTACTATATTCTAATTGGGGCCACACAACACCGAAATTTACTATATTTTAATTTGGGACACTCAACATTGAAACTTACTCAATTCTAATTGGGGCCATACAACACCGAAACTTACTCTATTCAAATTGGGGCAACACAACACCGAAACTTACTCTATTTTAATTGGGGCCACTCAACACCGAAACTTACTCTATTCTAATTGGGGCCATACAACACCGAAACTTACTATATTTTAATTGGGGCCACTCAACACCGAAACTTACTATATTTTAATTGGGGCCACTCCACACCGAAACGTACTCTATTCTAATTGGGGCCACACAACACCGAAACTTACTATATTTTAATTGGGGCCACTCAACACCGAAACTTACTCTATTCTAATTGGGGCCACACAACACCGAAACTTACTCTATTCTAATTGGGGCCACACACCACCGAAACTTACTCTATTCTAATTGGGGCCACTCACCACCGAAACGTACTCTATTCTAATTGGGGCCACACAACACCAAAACTTACTGTATTCTAATTGGGGCCACACACCACCGAAACTTACTCTATTCTAATTGGGGCCACACAACACCGAAACTTACTGTATTCTAATTGGGGCCACTAAACACCGAAACTTACTGTATTCTAATTGGGGCCACTCAACACCGAAACTTACTATATTCTAATTGGGGCCACACAACACCGAAACTTACTGTATTCTAATTGGGGCCACTCAACACCGAAACTTACTATATTCTAATTGGGGCCACACAACACCGAAACTTACTCTATTCCAATTGGGGCCACTCAACATCGAAACTTACTGTATTCTAAGTGGGGCCACTCAACACCGAAACTTACTGTATTCTAATTGGGGCCGCACAACACCGAAACTTCCTATATTCTAATTGGGGCCACACAACACCGAAACTTACACTATTCTAATTGGGGCCACTCAACATCGAAACTTACTATATTCTAATTTGGGCCACACAACACTGAAACTTACTCTATTCTAATTGGGGCCACACAACACCGAAACGTACTATATTCTAATTGGGGCCACACAACACCGAAACGTACTCTATTCTAATTGGGGCCACACAACACCGAAACTTACTGTATTCTAATTGGGGCCACACAACACCGAAACTTACTGTATTCTAATTGGGGCCACTCAACACCGAAACTTACTGTATTCTAATTGGGGCCGCACAACACCGAAACTTCCTTTATTCTAATTGGGGCCACACAACACCGAAACTTACACTATTCTAATTGGGGCCACTCAACATCGAAACTTACTATATTCTAATTTGGGCCACACAACACGGAAACTTACTCTATTCTAATTGGGGCCACACAACACCGAAACTTACTCTATTCTAATTGGGGCCACACAACACCGAAACGTACTCTATTCTAATTTGGGCCACAAATCACCGAAACTTACTCTATTCTAAGTGGGGCTAAATAACACCGAAACTTACTCTATTCTAATTGGGGCCACACAACACCGAAACGTACTATATTCTAATTTGGGCCACACAACACCGAAACTTACTATATTCTAATTGGGGCCACACAACACCGAAACTTACTATATTCTAATTGGGGCCACACAACACCGAAACGTACTATATTCTAATTGGGGCCACACAACACCGAAATTTACTCTATTCTAATTGGGGCCACACAAAACGGAAACGTACTATATTCTAATTTGGGCCACACAACACCGACACGTACTATTTTCTAATTGGGGCCACACAACACCAAAACTTACTGTATTCTAATTGGGGCCACACAACACCGAAACTTACTTTATTCTAATTGGGGCCACACAACACCGAAACTTACTGTATTCTAATTGGGGCCACACACCACCGAAACTTACTCTATTCTAATTGGGGCCACACAACACCGAAACTTACTGTATTCTAATTGGAGCCACTCAACACCGAAACTTACTGTATTCTAATTGGGGCCACTCAACACCGAAACTTACTCTATTCTAATTGGGGCCACACAACACCGAAACTTACTGTATTCTAATTGGGGCCACTCAACACCGAAACTTACTATATTCTAGTTGGGGCCACACAACACCGAAACTTACTCTATTCCAATTGGGGCCACTCAACATCGAAACTTACTGTATTCTAAGTGGGGCCACTCAACAGCGAAACTTACTGTATTCTAATTGGGGCCGCACAACACCGAAACTTCCTATATTCTAATTGGGGCCACACAACACCGAAACTTACTCTATTCTAATTGGGGCCACTCAACATCGAAACTTACTATATTCTAATTTGGGCCACACAACACTGAAACTTACTCTATTCTAATGGGGGCCACACAACACCGAAACGTACTATATTCTAATTGGGGCCACACAACACCGAAACGTACTCTATTCTAATTGGTGCCACACAACACCGAAACTTACTGTATTCTAATTGGGGCCACACAACACCGAAACTTACTGTATTCTAATTGGGGCCACTCAACACCGAAACTTACTGTATTCTAATTGGGGCCGCACAACACCGAAACTTCCTTTATTCTAATTGGGGCCACACAACACCGAAACTTACTCTATTCTAATTGGGGCCACACAACACCGAAACTTACTCTATTCTAATTGGGGCCACACAACACCGAAACTTACTCTATTCTAATTGGGGCCACTCACCACCGAAACGTACTCTATTCTAATTGGGGCCACACAACACCAAAACTTACTGTATTCTAATTGGGGCCACACACCACCGAAACTTACTCTATTCTAATTGGGGCCACACAACACCGAAACTTACTGTATTCTAATTGGGGCCACTAAACACCGAAACTTACTGTATTCTAATTGGGGCCACTCAACACCGAAACTTACTATATTCTAATTGGGGCCACACAACACCGAAACTTACTGTATTCTAATTGGGGCCACTCAACACCGAAACTTACTATATTCTAATTGGGGCCACACAACACCGAAACTTACTCTATTCCAATTGGGGCCACTCAACATCGAAACTTACTGTATTCTAAGTGGGGCCACTCAACACCGAAACTTACTGTATTCTAATTGGGGCCGCACAACACCGAAACTTCCTATATTCTAATTGGGGCCACACAACACCGAAACTTACACTATTCTAATTGGGGCCACTCAACATCGAAACTTACTATATTCTAATTTGGGCCACACAACACTGAAACTTACTCTATTCTAATTGGGGCCACACAACACCGAAACGTACTATATTCTAATTGGGGCCACACAACACCGAAACGTACTCTATTCTAATTGGGGCCACACAACACCGAAACTTACTGTATTCTAATTGGGGCCACACAACACCGAAACTTACTGTATTCTAATTGGGGCCACTCAACACCGAAACTTACTGTATTCTAATTGGTGCCGCACAACACCGAAACTTCCTTTATTCTAATTGGGGCCACACAACACCGAAACTTACACTATTCTAATTGGGGCCACTCAACATCGAAACTTACTATATTCTAATTTGGGCCACACAACACGGAAACTTACTCTATTCTAATTGGGGCCACACAACACCGAAACGTACTCTATTCTAATTTGGGCCACAAATCACCGAAACTTACTCTATTCTAAGTGGGGCTAAATAACACCGAAACTTACTCTATTCTAATTGGGGCCACACAACACCGAAACGTACTATATTCTAATTTGGGCCACACAACACCGAAACTTACTATATTCTAATTGGGGCCACACAACACCGAAACTTACTATATTCTAATTGGGGCCACACAACACCGAAACGTACTATATTCTAATTGGGGCCACACAACACCGAAATTTACTCTATTCTAATTGGGGCCACACAAAACGGAAACGTACTATATTCTAATTTGGGCCACATAACACCGACACGTACTATTTTCTAATTGGGGCCACACAACACCAAAACTTACTGTATTCTAATTGGGGCCACACAACACCGAAACTTACTTTATTCTAATTGGGGCCACACAACACCGAAACTTACTGTATTCTAATTGGGGCCACACACCACCGAAACTTACTCTATTCTAATTGGGGCCACACAACACCGAAACTTACTGTATTCTAATTGGAGCCACTCAACACCGAAACTTACTGTATTCTAATTGGGGCCACTCAACACCGAAACTTACTCTATTCTAATTGGGGCCACACAACACCGAAACTTACTGTATTCTAATTGGGGCCACTCAACACCGAAACTTACTATATTCTAGTTGGGGCCACACAACACCGAAACTTACTCTATTCCAATTGGGGCCACTCAACATCGAAACTTACTCTATTCTAAGTGGGGCCACTCAACAGCGAAACTTACTGTATTCTAATTGGGGCCGCACAACACCGAAACTTCCTATATTCTAATTGGGGCCACACAACACCGAAACTTACTCTATTCTAATTGGGGCCACTCAACATCGAAACTTACTATATTCTAATTTGGGCCACACAACACTGAAACTTACTCTATTCTAATGGGGGCCACACAACACCGAAACGTACTATATTCTAATTGGGGCCACACAACACCGAAACGTACTCTATTCTAATTGGTGCCACACAACACCGAAACTTACTGTATTCTAATTGGGGCCACACAACACCGAAACTTACTGTATTCTAATTGGGGCCACTCAACACCGAAACTTACTGTATTCTAATTGGGGCCGCACAACACCGAAACTTCCTTTATTCTAATTGGGGCCACACAACACCGAAACTTACACTATTCTAATTGGGGCCACTCAACATCGAAACTTACTATATTCTAAGTTGGGCCACACAACACGGAAACTTACTCTATTCTAATTGTGGCCACACAACACCGAAACTTACTCTATTCTAATTGGGGCCACACAACACCGAAACGTACTCTATTCTAATTTGGGCCACACAACATCGAAACTTACTCTATTCTAAGTGGGGCTAAATAACACCGAAACTTACTCTATTCTAATTGGGGCCACACAACACAAAAACGTACTATATTCTAATTTGGGCCACACAACACCGAAACTTACTATATTCTAATTGGGGCCACACAACACTGAAACTTACTCTATTCTAATTGGGGCCACACAACACCGAAACGTACTATATTCTAATTGGGGCCACACAACACCGAAACTTACTCTATTCTAATTGGGGCCACACAACACCGAAACGTAATATATTCTAATTTGGGCCACACAACACCGACACGTACTATTTTCTAATTGGGGCCATACAACACCGAAACTTACTCTATTCTAATTGGGGACATACAACACCGAAACATACTCTATTCTAATTGGGACCACTCAACACCGAAACGTACTATATTCTAATTGGGGCCACACAACACCGAAACTTACTATATTCTAATTGGGGCCACACAACACCGAAATTTACTCTATTCTAATTGGGGCCACTCAACATCGAAACATCCTATATTCTAATTGGGGCCACTCAACATAGAAACTTACTCTATTCTAATTGGGGCCACACAACACCGAAATTTACTCCATTCTAATTGGGGCCACTCAACATCGAAACTTCCTATATTCTAATTGGGGCCACTCAACATCGAAACTTACTCTATTCTAATTGGGGCCTCTCAACGCCGAAATTTACTCTATTCTAATTGGGGCCACTCAACATCGAAATTTACTCTATTCTACTTGGGGGCACTCAACATCGAAACTTACTATATTCTAATTGGCGCCACTCAACATCGAAACTTACTCTATTGTAATTGGGGCCACTCAACGCCGAAATTTACTCTATTCTAATTGGGGCCACACAACACCGAAACGTACTATATTCTAATTGGGGCCACTCAACATAGAAATTTACTCTATTCTAATTGGGGCCACTCAACATCGAAACTTACTCTATTCTAATTGGGGCCACTCAACGACGAAACTTACTCTATTCTAATTGGGGTCACTCAACGCCGAAATTTACTCTATTCTAATTGGGGCCACACACCACCGAAACTTACTCTATTCTAATTGGGGCCACACAACACCGAAACTTACTGTATTCTAATTGGGGCCACTCAACACCGAAACTTACTGTATTCTAATTGGGGCCACTCAACACCGAAACTTACTCTATTCTAATTGGGGCCACACAACACCGAAACTTACTGTATTCTAATTGGGGCCACTCAACACCGAAACTTACTATATTCTAATTGGGGCCACACAACACCGAAACTTACTGTATTCTAATTGGGGCCACACAACACCGAAACTTACTGTATCCTAATTGGGGCCACTCAACACCGAAACTTACTGTATTCTAATCGGGGCCGCACAACTCCGAAACTTCCTATATTCTAATTGGGGCCATACAATTCCGAAACTTACTCTATTCTAATTGGGGCCACTCAACATCGAAACTTACTATATTCTAATTTGGGCCACACAACACCGAAACTTACTCTATTCTAATTGGGGCCACACAACACCGAAACTTACTCTATTCTAATTGGGGCCACACAACACCGAAACGTACTCTATTCTAATTTGGGCAACACAACACCGAAACTTACTCTATTCTAAGTGGGGCCACACAACACCGAAACTTACTCTATTCTAAGTGGGGCTAAACAACACCGAAACTTACTCTATTATAATTGGGGCCACACAACACCGAAACGTACTATATTCTAATTTGGGCCACACAACACCGAAACTTACTATATTCTAATTGGGGCCTCACAACACCGAAACTTACTCTATTCTAATTGGGGCCACACAACACCGAAACGTACTATTTTCTAATTGGGGCCATACAACACCGAAACTTACTCTATTCTAATTGGGGCCATACAACACCGAAACTTAATCTATTCTAATTGGGACCACTCAACACCGAAACGTACTATATTCTAATTGGGGCCACACAACACCGAAACTTACTATATTCTAATTGGGGCCACACAACACCGAAACTTACTCTATTCTAAGTGGGGCCACACAACACCGAAACTTATTATATTCTAATTGGGACCACTCAACAACGAAACTTAATATATTCTAATTGGGGCCACACAACACCGAAACGTACTCTATTCTAATTGGGGCCACACAACACCGAAACTTACTCTATTGTAATTGGGGCCGCAACACCGAAATTTACTCTATTCTAATTGGGGCCACTCAACGCCGAAATTTACTATATTCTAAATGGGGCCTCTCAACGCCGAAATTTACTCTATTCTAATTGGGGCCACTCAACATCGAAATTTACTCTATTCTAATTGTGGCCACTCAACATCGAAACTTACTATATTCTAATTGGGGCCACACAACACCGAAATTTACTCTATTCTAATTGGGGCCACTCAACATCGAAACATCCTATATTCTAATTGGGGCCACTCAACATAGAAACTTACTCTATTCTAATTGGGGCCACACAACACCGAAATTTACTCCATTCTAATTGGGGCCACTCAACATCGAAACTTCCTATATTCTAATTGGGGCCACTCAACATCGAAACTTACTCTATTCTAATTGGGGCCTCTCAACGCCGAAATTTACTCTATTCTAATTGGGGCCACTCAACATCGAAATTTACTCTATTCTACTTGGGGGCACTCAACATCGAAACTTACTATATTCTAATTGGGGCCATTCAACATCGAAACTTACTCTATTCTAATTGGGGCCACTCAACGCCGAAATTTACTCTATTCTAATTGGGGCCACACAACACCGAAACGTACTATATTCTAATTGGGGCCACTCAACATAGAAATTTACTCTATTCTAATTGGGGCCACTCAACATCGAAACTTACTCTATTCTAATTGGGGCCACTCAACGACGAAACTTACTCTATTCTAATTGGGGGCACTCAACGCCGAAATTTACTCTATTCTAATTGGGGCCACACACCACCGAAACTTACTCTATTCTAATTGGGGCCACACAACACCGAAACTTACTGTATTCTAATTGGGGCCACACAACACCGAAACTTACTGTATTCTAATTGGGGCCACACAACACCGAAACTTACTGTATCTTAATTGGGGCCACACAACACCGAAACTTCCTATATTCTAATTGGGGCCATACAATACCGAAACTTACTCTATTCTAATTGGGGCCACTCAACATCGAAACTTACTATATTCTAATTTGGGCCACACAACACCGAAACTTACTCTATTCTAATTGGGGCCACACAACACCGAAACTTACTCTATTCTAATTGGGGCCACACAACACCGAAACGTACTCTATTCTAATTTGGGCCACACAACACCGAAACTTACTCTATTCTAAGTGGGGACACACAACACCGAAACTTACTCTATTCTAAGTGGGGCTAAACAACACCGAAACTTACTCTATTCTAATTGGGGCCACACAACACCGAAACGTACTATATTCTAATATGGGCCACACAACACCGAAACTTACTATATTCTAATTGGGGCCTCACAACACCGAAACTTACTCTATTCTAATTGGGGCCACACAACACCGAAACGTACTATTTTCTAATTGGGGCCATACAACACCGAAACTTACTCTATTCTAATTGGGGCCATACAACACCGAAACTTACTCTATTCTAATTGGGACCACTCAACACCGAAACGTACTATATTCTAATTGGGGCCACACAACACCGAAACTTACTATATTCTAATTGGGGCCACACAACACCGAAACTTACTCTATTCTAAGTGGGGCCACACAACACCGAAACTTATTATATTCTAATTGGAACCACTCAACAACGAAACTTAATATATTCTAATTGGGGCCACACAACACCGAAACGTACTATATTCTAATTGGGGCCACACAACACCGAAACGTACTCTATTGTAATTGGGGCCACAACACCGAAACTTACTCTATTCTAATTGGGGCCACTCAACGCCGAAATTTACTATATTCTAATTGGGGCCTCTCAACGCCGAAATTTACTCTATTCTAATTGGGGCCACTCAACATCGAAATTTTCTCTATTCTAATTGGGGCCACTCAACATCGAAACTTACTATATTCTAATTGGGGCCACAAAAAAACTGAAATTTACTCTATTCTAATTGGGGCCACTCAACATCGAAACTTCCTATATTCTAATTGGGGCCACTCAACATCGAAACTTACTCTATTCTAATTGGGGCCACACAGCACCGACATTTACTCTATTCTAATTGGGGCCACTCAACATCGAAACTTCCTATATTCTAATTGGGGCCACTCAACATCGAAACTTACTCTATTCTAATTGGGGCCTCTCAACGCCGAAATTTACTCTATTCTAATTGGGGCCACTCAACATCGAAATTTACTCTATTCTAATTGGGGCCACTCAACATCGAAACTTACTATTTTCTAATTGGGGCCACTCAACATCGAAACTTACACTATTCTAATTGGGGCCACTCAACGCCGAAATTTACTCTATTCTAATTGGGGCCACACAACACCGAAACGTACTATATTCTCATTGGGGCCACTCAACATCGAAATTTACTCTATTCTAATTGGGGCCACTCAACATCGAAACTTACTCTATTCTAATTGGGGCCTCTCAACGCCGAAATTTACTCTATTCTAATTGGGGCCACTCAACATCGAAATTTACTCTATTCTAATTGGGGCCACACAACACCTAAATTTACTCTATTCTAATTGGGGCCTCACAACGCCGAAATTTACTCTATTCTAATTGGGGCCACTCAACATCGAAATTTACTCTATTCTAATTGGGGCCATTCAACATTGAAACTTACTCTATTCTAATTGGGGCCACTCAACATCGAAGCTTACTATATTCTAATTGGGGCCACTCAACATCGAAACTTACTCTATTCTAATTGGGGCCACTCAACATCGAAATTATCTCTATTCTAATTGGGGCCACACAACATCGAAATTTACTATATTCTAATTGGGGCCACACAACACCGAAATTTACTCTATTCTAATTGGGGCCACTCAACACCGAAATTTACTCTATTCTAATTGGGGCCACACAACACCGAAACTTACTCTATTCTAATTGGGACCATTCAACACCGAAACTTACTCTATTCTAATTGGGGCCACACAACACCGAAACTTACTCTATTCTAATTGGGACTATTCAACACCGAAACTTACTCTATTCCATAGGGACCATTCAACATTGAAACTTACTATATTCTAATTGGGGCCATTCAACATTGAAACTTACTATATTCTAATTGGGGCCACTTAACACCGAAACGTACTATATTCTAATTGGGGCCACACAACACCGAAACTTACTCTATTCTAATTGGGGCCACACAACACCGAAACTTACTCTATTCTAATTGGGGCCACTCAACACCGAAACGTACTATATTCTAATTGGGGCCACACAACACCGAAACTTACTCTATTCTAATTGGGGCCACACAACACCGAAACGTACTATATTCTAATTTGGGCCACACAACACCGAAACGTACTATTTTCTAATTGGGGCCATACAACACCGAAACTTACTCTATTCTAATTGGGGCCATACAACATTGAAACTTACTCTATTCTAATTGGGGCCACTCAACATCGAAACTTACTATATTCTAATTGGGGCCACTCAACATTGAAACTTACTCTATTCTAATTGGGGCCACTCAACACAGAAACTTACTCTATTCTAATTTGGGCCACACAGCACCGAAACGTACTATATTCTAATTGCGGCCACTCAACACCGAAACATACTCTATTCTAATTGGGGCCACTCAACACCGAAACTTACTGTATTCTAATTGGGGCCACTCAACACCGAATCTTACTGTATTCTAATTGGGGCCACACACCACCGAAACGTACTGTATTCTAATTGGGGCCACTCAACACCGAAACTTACTCTATTCTAATTGGGGCCACACATCACCGAAACTTATTATATTCTAATTGGGGCCACACAACGCCGAAACTTACTATATTCTTATTGGGGCCCCTCAACATCGAAACTTACTGTATTCTAATTGGGGCCACACAACACCGAAACTTACTATATTCTAATTGGTGCCATTCAACATTGAAAATTACTCTATTCTAATTGGGGCCACTCAACATCGAAACTTACTATATTCTAATTGGGGCCACACAACACCGAAACTTACTCTATTCTAATTGGGACTATTCAACACCGAAACTTACTCTATTCCATAGGGACCATTCAACATTGAAACTTACTATATTCTAATTGGGGCCATTCAACATTGAAACTTACTATATTCTAATTGGGGCCACTTAACACCGAAACGTACTATATTCTAATTGGGGCCACACAACACCGAAACTTACTCTATTCTAATTGGGGCCACACAACACCGAAACTTACTCTATTCTAATTGGGGCCACTCAACACCGAAACGTACTATATTCTAATTGGGGTCACACAACACCGAAACTTACTCTATTCTTATTGGGGCCACACAACACCGAAACTTACTCTATTCTAATTGGGGCCACTCAACACCGAAACGTACTATTTTCTGTTTGGGGCTACTCAACATCGAAACTTACTCTATTCTAATTGGGGCCACACAACACCGAAATGTACACTATTCTAATTGGGGCCACACAACACCGAAACGTACTCTATTCTAATTGGGGTCACACAACACCGAAACTTACTGTATTCTAATTGGGGCCACACAACACCGAAACATACTCTATTCTAATTGGGGCCATACAACAACGAAACGTACTCTATTCTAATTGGGGCCACACAACACCGAAACTGACACTATTCTAATTGGGGCCTCTCAACGCCGAAATTTACTCTATTCTAATTGGGGCCACTCAACATCGAAACTTACTATATTCTAATTGGGGTCACTACCGAAACGTACTATATTCTAATTGGGGCCACTCAACATCGAAACTTACTCTATTCTAATTGGGACCATTCAACACCGAAACTTACTCTATTCCATAGGGACCATTCAACATTGAAACTTACTCTATTCTAATTGGGGCCACTCAACACCGACACCTCCTATATTCTAATTGGGGCCACACAACACCGAAACTTACTCTATTCTAATTGGGGCCACTCAACACCGAAACTTACTATATTCTAATTGGGGCCACACACCACCGAAACTTACTCTATTCTAATTGTGACCATTCAACACCGAAACTTACTCTATTCCATAGGGACCACTCAACACCGAAACGTACTATATTCTAATTGGGGCCACACAACACCGAAACTTACTCTATTCTAATTGGGGCCACACAACACCGAAACTTACTCTATTCTAATTGGGGCCACTCAACACCGAAACGTACTATTTTCTAATTGGGGCCACTCAACATCGAAACTTACTCTATTCTAATTGGGGCCACACAACACCGAAACGTACTCTATTCTAATTGGGGCCACACAACACCGAAACGTACTATTTTCTAATTGGGGCCGCACAACACCGAAACTTACTCTATTCTAATTGGGGCCACACAACACCGAAACTTACTCTATTACAATTGGGGCCACTCAACACCGAAACGTACTATTTTCTAATTGGGGCCACTCAACATCGAAACTTACTCTATTCTAATTGGGGCCACACAACACCGAAACGTACTCTATTCTAATTGGGGTCACACAACACCGAAACTTACTGTATTCTAATTGGGGCCACACAACACCGAAACTTACTCTATTCTAATTGGCGCCATACAACACCGAAACTTACTCTATTCTAATTGGGGCCACACAACACCGAAACTTACTCTATTCTAATTGGGGCCTCTCAACGCCGAAATTTACTCTATTCTAATGGGGGCCACTCAACATCGAAACTTACGATATTCTAATTGGGGTCACTCAACACCGAAACGTACTATATTCTAATTGGGGCCACTCAACATCGAAACTTACTATATTCAAATTTAGGCCACTCAACACCGAAACGTACTCTATTCTAATTGGGACCACTCAACATCGAAACTTACTATATTCTAATTTGGGCCACACAACACCGAAACGTACTATTTTCTAATTGGGGCCATACAACACCGAAACTTACTCTATTCTAATTGGGGCCATACAACATTGAAACTTACTCTACTCTAATTGGGGCCACTCAACATCGAAACTTACTATATTCTAATTGGGGCCACTCAACATTGAAACTTACTCTATTCTAATTGGGGCCACTCAACACCGAAACTTACTCTATTCTAATTTGGGCCACACAGCACCGAAACGTACTATATTCTAATTGCGGCCACTCAACTTCGAAACTTACTCTATTCTAATTGGGGCCACTCAACACCGAAACATACTCTATTCTAATTGGGGCCACTCAACACCGAAACTTACTCTATTCTAATTGGGGCCACTCAACACCGAAACTTACTGTATTCTAATTGGGGCCACACACCACCGAAACGTACTGTATTCTAATTGGGGCCACTCAACACCGAAACTTACTCTATTCTAATTGGGGCCACACATCACCGAAACTTACTATATTCTAATTGGGGCCACACAACGCCGAAACTTACTATATTCTTATTGGGGCCCCTCAACATCGAAACTTACTGTATTCTAATTGGGGCCACACAACACCGAAACTTACTATATTCTAATTGGTGCCATTCAACATTGAAAATTACTCTATTCTAATTGGGGCCACTCAACATCGAAACTTACTATATTCTAATTGGGGCCACTCAACACCGAAATTTACTATATTCTAATTGGGGCCACACAACACCGAAACTTACTCTATTCTAATTGGGACCAGTCAACACCGAAACGTACTCTATTCCATAGGGACCATTCAACATTGAAACTTACTCTATTCTAATTGGGGCCACTCAACACCGAAACTTCCTATATTCTAATTGGGGCCACACAACACGGAAACTTACTCTTTTCTAATTGGGGCTACTCAACACCGAAACTTACTATATTCTAATTGGGGCCACACAACACCGAAACTTACTCTATTCTAATTGGGACCATTCAACACCGAAACTTACTCTATTCCATAGGGACCATTCAACTTTGAAACTTACTATATTCTAATTGGGGCCATTCAACATTGAAACTTACTATATTCTAATTGGGGCCACTTAACACCGAAACGTACTATATTCTAATTGGGGCCACACATCACCGAAACTTACTCTATTCTAATTGGGGCCACACAACACCGAAACTTACTCTATTCTAATTGGGGCCACTCAACACCGAAACGTACTATATTCTAATTGGGGCCACACAACACCGAAACTTACTCTATTCTAATTGGGGCCACTCAACACCGAAACTTACTCTATTCTAATTGGGGCCACTCAACACCGAAACTTACTCTATTCTAATTGGGGCCACACAACACCGAAATGTACTCTATTCTAATTGGGGCCACACAACACCGAAACGTACTCTATTCTAATTGGGGTCACACAACACCGAAACTTACTGTATTCTAATTGGGGCCACACAACACCGAAACATACTCTATTCTAATTGGGGCCATACAACAACGAAACGTACTCTATTCTAATTGGGGCCACACAACACCGAAACTGACTCTATTCTAATTGGGGCCTCTCAACGCCGAAATTTACTCTATTCTAATTGGGGCCACTCAACATCGAAACTTACTATATTCTAATTGGGGTCACTACCGAAACGTACTATATTCTAATTGGGGCCACTCAACATCGAAACTTACTCTATTCTAATTGGGACCATTCAACACCGAAACTTACTCTATTCCATAGGGACCATTCAACATTGAAACTTACTCTATTCTAATTGGGGCCACTCAACACCGAAACTTCCTATATTCTAATTGGGGCCACACAACACCGAAACTTACTCTATTCTAATTGGGGCCACTCAACACCGAAACTTACTATATTCTAATTGGGGCCACACAACACCGAAACTTACTCTATTCTAATTGTGACCATTCAACACCGAAACTTACTCTATTCCATAGGGACCACTCAACACCGAAACGTACTATATTCTAATTGGGGCCACACAACACCGAAACTTACTCTATTCTAATTGGGGCCACACAACACCGAAACTTACTCTATTCTAATTGGGGCCACTCAACACCGAAACGTACTATTTTCGAATTGGGGCCACTCAACATCGAAACTTACTCTATTCTAATTGGGGCCACACAACACCGAAACGTACTCTATTCTAATTGGGGCCACACAACACCGAAACGTACTATTTTCTAATTGGGGCCGCACAACACCGAAACTTACTCTATTCTAATTGGGGCCACACAACACCGAAACTTACTCTATTACAATTGGGGCCACTCAACACCGAAACGTACTATTTTCTAATTGGGGCCACTCAACATCGAAACTTACTCTATTCTAATTGGGGCCACACAACACCGAAACGTACTCTATTCTAATTGGGGTCACACAACACCGAAACTTACTGTATTCTAATTGGGGCCACACAACACCGAAACTTACTCTATTCTAATTGGCGCCATACAACACCGAAACTTACTCTATTCTAATTGTGACCATTCAACACCGAAACTTACTCTATTCCATAGGGACCACTCAACACCGAAACGTACTATATTCTAATTGGGGCCACACAACACCGAAACTTACTCTATTCTAATTGGGGCCACACAACACCGAAACTTACTCTATTCTAATTGGGGCCACTCAACACCGAAACGTACTATTTTCGAATTGGGGCCACTCAACATCGAAACTTACTCTATTCTAATTGGGGCCACACAACACCGAAACGGACTCTATTCTAATTGGGGCCACACAACACCGAAACTTACTCTATTCTAATTTGGACAATTCAACACCGAAACTTACTCTATTCCATGGGGACCACTCAACACCGAAGCGTACTATATTCTAATTGGGGCCACACAACACCGAAACTTACTCTATTCTAATTGGGTCCACACAACACCGAAACTTACTCTATTCTAATTGGGGCCACTCAACACCGAAACGTACTATTTTCTAATATGGGCCACTCAACATCGAAACTTACTCTATTCTAATTGGGGCCACATAACACCGAAACGGACTCTATTCTAATTGGGGCCACACAACACCGAAACGTACTATTTTCTAATTGGGGCCGCATAACACCGACACTTACTCTATTCTAATTGGGGCCACACAACACCGAAACTTACTCTATTCTAATTGGGGCCACTCAACACCGAAACGTACTATTTTCTAATTGGGGCCACTCAACATCGAAACTTACTCTATTCTAATTGGGGCCACACAACACCGAAACTTACTCTATTCTAATTGGGGTCACACAACACCGAAACTTACTGTATTCTAATTGGGGCCACACAACACCGAAACTTACTCTATTCTAATTGGGGCCATACAACACCGAAACTTACTCTATTCTAATTGGGGCCACACAACACCGAAATTTACTCTATTCTAATTGGGGCCACTCAACATCGAAACTTACTATATTCTAATTGGGGCCACTCAATATCGAAACTTACTCTATTCTAATTGGGACCACACAACGCCGAAATTTACTCTATTCTAATTGGAGCCACACAACATCGAAACTTACTATATTCTAATGGGGGGCCACTCAACACCGAAACGTACTATTTTCTAATTGGGGCCACTCAACATCGAAACTTACTCTATTCTAATTGGGGCCACACAACACCGAAACTTACTCTATTCTAATTGGGGTCACACAACACCGAAACTTACTGTATTCTAATTGGGGCCACACAACACCGAAACTTACTCTATTCTAATTGGGGCCATACAACACCGAAACTTACTCTATTCTAATTGGGGCCACACAACACCGAAATTTACTCTATTCTAATTGGGGCCACTCAACATCGAAACTTACTATATTCTAATTGGGGCCACTCAATATCGAAACTTACTCTATTCTAATTGGGACCACACAACGCCGAAATTTACTCTATTCTAATTGGGGCCACACAACATCGAAACTTACTATATTCTAATGGGGGGCCACTCAACTCCGAAACTTACTCTATTCTAATTGGGGCCACTCAAAAACGACATTCAACACCTTATTAACCCTTGACATGCTAGATAAAATTCACGTTTGACAGACAGACGGACGGACGGACGGACGGACAGACAGACAGACAGACAGACAGACAGACAGACAGACAGACAGGCAGGCAGGCAGACAGACAGACAGACAGACGCAACCGTTACAGTCGAAGAATGTGCTGCTGACCTGAAACTATTGTATGACAAGGATCATGGCGATCGAGACCGAAGGACAAGGCACGAGGATTTGGCAAGATGATTCCTTGATACTCTGAAGGATGATGGGGTCAGGTTTGAGATAGAGTTCAATAAAGAGTCTAACAATATACTAGTAGATGAAGCAGCTATCTGTTGTGAATCTTCTGCAGATCAGAAACATTAAGTAAGAGATAAAAGCCGAAAACGATCCATTATGTACATTATTGGACTGTGTGAGGCACATAGCGTCGAAGACAGTACCAATATTTTACATATTGGACCCGTTCGAGGCTTATATCTTAAAACACACACTTATATAACAAGATCCTACTAATTAAAATTGATAAGTTCGTACATGTGATGGTATGAATTAATATAATAATCTGGCCTTTTGACACCAGTCTAATGGATTGCAAGTACAAAGGTATGACGTCACGATAGTGTTTTAGTAGAGGTGAGAAGAGGGGTAGTTTCCAAGTCCGACGAATGTGTGAAGCAGGTGAGGATGACAGGCCAGGTGATATAAACCATAACAGATGGTATGACAGAGGACATGACATACAAGTGATAAAAGTGGCAATCCACTTTGCAAATGATTAGAATCACAAAATACAAGACCGATATATCTATATGGGTGGTCACTCCAGAGTCCAGTTACTCTATCACGGAGGACATATATATCTACATGGGTGGTCACTACAGAGTCCAGTTACTCTATCACGGAGGACCGATATATCTACATGGGTGGTCACTACATAGTCCAGTTACTCTATCACTCTATCACGGATGACCGATATATCTACATGGGTGGTCACTACAGAGTCCAGTTACTCTATCACGGAGGACCGATATATCTACATGGGTGGTCACTACAGAGTCCAGTTACTCTATCACTCTATCACGGAGGACCGATATATCTACATGGGTGGTCATTACAGAGTCCAGTTACTCTATCACGGAGGACCGATATATCTACATGGGTGGTCACTACAGAGTCCAGTTACTCTATCACGGAGGACCGATATATCTACATGGGTGGTCATTACAGAGTCCAGTTACTCTATCACGGAGGACCGATATATCTACATGGGTGGTCACTACAGAGTCCAGTTACTCTTTCACGGAGGACCGATATATCTACATGGGTGGTCATTACAGAGTCCAGTTACTCTATCACTCTTTCACGGAGGACCGATATATCTACATGGGTGGTCATTACAGAGTCCAGTTACTCTATCACGGAGGACCGATATATCTACGTGGGTGGTCATTACAGAGTCCAGTTACTCTATCACGGAGGACCGATATATCTACATGGGTGGTCATTACAGAGTCCAGTTACTCTATCACGGAGGACCGATATATCTACATGGGTGGTCACTACAGAGTCCAGTTACTCTATCACGGAGGACCGATATATCTACATGGGTGGTCACTACAGAGTCCAGTTACTCTTTCACGGAGGACCGATATATCTACATGGGTGGTCATTACAGAGTCCAGTTACTCTATCACTCTTTCACGGAGGACCGATATATCTACATGGGTGGTCATTACAGAGTCCAGTTACTCTATCACGGAGGACCGATATATCTACGTGGGTGGTCATTACAGAGTCCAGTTACTCTATCACGGAGGACCGATATATCTACATGGGTGGTCATTACAGAGTCCAGTTACTCTATCACGGAGGACCGATATATCTACATGGGTGGTCATTACAGAGTCCAGTTACTCTATCACGGAGGACCGATATATCTACATGGGTGGTCACTACAGAGTCCAGTTACTCTATCACGGAGGACCGATATATCTACATGGGTGGTCACTACAGAGTCCAGTTACTCTATCACGGAGGACCGATATATCTACATGGGTGGTCACTACAGAGTCCAGTTACTCTTTCACGGAGGACCGATATATCTACATGGGTGGTCATTACAGAGTCCAGTTACTCTATCACTTCACGGAGGACCGATATATCTACATGGGTGGTCATTACAGAGTCCAGTTACTCTATCACGGAGGACCGATATATCTACGTGGGTGGTCATTACAGAGTCCAGTTACTCTATCACGGAGGACCGATATATCTACATGGGTGGTCATTACAGAGTCCAGTTACTCTATCACGGAGGACCGATATATCTACATGGGTGGTCACTACAGAGTCCAGTTACTCTATCACGGAGGACCGATATATCTACATGGGTGGTCACTACAGAGTCCAGTTACTCTTTCACGGAGGACCGATATATCTACATGGGTGGTCATTACAGAGTCCAGTTACTCTATCACGGAGGACCGATATATCTACATGGGTGGTCATTACAGAGTCCAGTTACTCTATCACGGAGGACCGATATATCTACATGGGTGGTCATTACAGAGTCCAGTTACTCTATCACGGAGGACCGATATATCTACGTGGGTGGTCATTACAGAGTCCAGTTACTCTATCACGGAGGACCGATATATCTACATGGGTGGTCATTACAGAGTCCAGTTACTCTATCACGGAGGACCGATATATCTACATGGGTGGTCACTACAGAGTCCAGTTACTCTATCACGGAGGACCGATATATCTACATGGGTGGTCACTACAGAGTCCAGTTACTCTTTCACGGAGGACCGATATATCTACATGGGTGGTCATTACAGAGTCCAGTTACTCTATCACTTCAGGAGGACCGATATATCTACATGGGTGGTCATTACAGAGTCCAGTTACTCTATCACGGAGGACCGATATATCTACGGGTGGTCATTACAGAGTCCAGTTACTCTATCACGGAGGACCGATATATCTACATGGGTGGTCACTACAGAGTCCAGTTACTCTATCACGGAGGACCGATATATCTACATGGGTGGTCACTACAGAGTCCAGTTACTCTTTCACGGAGGACCGATATATCTACATGGGTGGTCACTACAGAGTCCAGTTACTCTTTCACGGAGGACCGATATATCTACATGGGTGGTCATTACAGAGTCCAGTTACTCTATCACGGAGGACCGATATATCTACATGGGTGGTCATTACAGAGTCCAGTTACTCTATCACGGAGGACCGATATATCTACATGGGTGGTCACTACAGAGTCCAGTTACTCTATCACGGAGGACCGATATATCTACATGGGTGGTCACTACAGAGTCCAGTTACTCTTTCACGGAGGACCGATATATCTACATGGGTGGTCACTACAGAGTCCAGTTACTCTTTCACGGAGGACCGATATATCTACATGGGTGGTCATTACAGAGTCCAGTTACTCTATCACGGAGGACCGATATATCTACATGGGTGGTCATTACAGAGTCCAGTTACTCTATCACGGAGGACCGATATATCTACATGGGTGGTCATTACAGAGTCCAGTTACTCTATCACGGAGGACCGATATATCTACATGGGTGGTCACTACAGAGTCCAGTTACTCTATCACGGAGGACCGATATATCTACATGGGTGGTCACTACAGAGTCCAGTTACTCTATCACGGAGGACCGATATATCTACATGGGTGGTCACTACAGAGTCCAGTTACTCTTTCACGGAGGACCGATATATCTACATGGGTGGTCATTACAGAGTCCAGTTACTCTATCACGGAGGACCGATATATCTACATGGGTGGTCATTACAGAGTCCAGTTACTCTATCACGGAGGACCGATATATCTACATGGGTGGTCATTACAGAGTCCAGTTACTCTATCACGGAGGACCGATATATCTACATGGGTGGTCACTACAGAGTCCAGTTACTCTTTCACGGAGGACCGATATATCTACATGGGTGGTCACTACAGAGTCCAGTTACTCTTTCACGGAGGACCGATATATCTACATGGGTGGTCACTACAGAGTCCAGTTACTCTTTCACGGAGGACCGATATATCTACATGGGTGGTCATTACAGAGTCCAGTTACTCTATCACGGAGGACCGATATATCTACGTGGGTGGTCATTACAGAGTCCAGTTACTCTATCACGGAGGACCGATATATCTACATGGTGGTCACTACAGAGTCCAGTTACTCTATCACGGAGGACCGATATATCTACATGGGTGGTCACTACAGAGTCCAGTTACTCTATCACGGAGGACCGATATATCTACATGGGTGGTCACTACAGAGTCCAGTTACTCTATCACGGAGGACCGATATATCTACATGGGTGGTCACTACAGAGTCCAGTTACTCTTTCACGGAGGACCGATATATCTACATGGGTGGTCATTACAGAGTCCAGTTACTCTATCACGGAGGACCGATATATCTACGTGGGTGGTCATTACAGAGTCCAGTTACTCTATCACGGAGGACCGATATATCTACATGGTGGTCATTACAGAGTCCAGTTACTCTATCACGGAGGACCGATATATCTACATGGGTGGTCACTACAGAGTCCAGTTACTCTATCACGGAGGACCGATATATCTACATGGGTGGTCACTACAGAGTCCAGTTACTCTATCACGGAGGACCGATATATCTACATGGGTGGTCACTACAGAGTCCAGTTACTCTTTCACGGAGGACCGATATATCTACATGGGTGGTCATTACAGAGTCCAGTTACTCTATCACGGAGGACCGATATATCTACGTGGGTGGTCATTACAGAGTCCAGTTACTCTATCACGGAGGACCGATATATCTACATGGTGGTCACTACAGAGTCCAGTTACTCTATCACGGAGGACCGATATATCTACATGGGTGGTCATTACAGAGTCCAGTTACTCTATCACGGAGGACCGATATATCTACATGGGTGGTCACTACAGAGTCCAGTTACTCTATCACGGAGGACCGATATATCTACATGGGTGGTCACTACAGAGTCCAGTTACTCTTTCACGGAGGACCGATATATCTACATGGGTGGTCATTACAGAGTCCAGTTACTCTATCACTCTTTCACGGAGGACCGATATATCTACATGGGTGGTCATTACAGAGTCCAGTTACTCTATCACGGAGGACCGATATATCTACATGGGTGGTCATTACAGAGTCCAGTTACTCTATCACGGAGGACCGATATATCTACATGGGTGGTCATTACAGAGTCCAGTTACTCTATCACGGAGGACCGATATATCTACATGGGTGGTCACTACAGAGTCCAGTTACTCTATCACGGAGGACCGATATATCTACATGGGTGGTCACTACAGAGTCCAGTTACTCTATCACGGAGGACCGATATATCTACATGGGTGGTCACTACAGAGTCCAGTTACTCTATCACGGAGGACCGATATATCTACATGGGTGGTCACTACAGAGTCCAGTTACTCTATCACGGAGGACCGATATATCTACATGGGTGGTCATTACAGAGTCCAGTTACTCTATCACGGAGGACCGATATATCTACATGGGTGGTCATTACAGAGTCCAGTTACTCTATCACGGAGGACCGATATATCTACATGGGTGGTCATTACAGAGTCCAGTTACTCTATCACGGAGGACCGATATATCTACATGGGTGGTCATTACAGAGTCCAGTTACTCTATCACGGAGGACCGATATATCTACATGGGTGGTCACTACAGAGTCCAGTTACTCTATCACGGAGGACCGATATATCTACATGGGTGGTCACTACAGAGTCCAGTTACTCTTTCACGGAGGACCGATATATCTACATGGGTGGTCATTACAGAGTCCAGTTACTCTATCACTTCACGGAGGACCGATATATCTACATGGGTGGTCATTACAGAGTCCAGTTACTCTATCACGGAGGACCGATATATCTACATGGGTGGTCATTACAGAGTCCAGTTACTCTATCACGGAGGACCGATATATCTACATGGGTGGTCATTACAGAGTCCAGTTACTCTATCACGGAGGACCGATATATCTACATGGTGGTCACTACAGAGTCCAGTTACTCTATCACGGAGGACCGATATATCTACATGGGTGGTCACTACAGAGTCCAGTTACTCTATCACGGAGGACCGATATATCTACATGGGTGGTCACTACAGAGTCCAGTTACTCTATCACGGAGGACCGATATATCTACATGGGTGGTCATTACAGAGTCCAGTTACTCTATCACGGAGGACCGATATATCTACATGGGTGGTCATTACAGAGTCCAGTTACTCTATCACGGAGGACCGATATATCTACATGGGTGGTCATTACAGAGTCCAGTTACTCTATCACGGAGGACCGATATATCTACATGGGTGGTCATTACAGAGTCCAGTTACTCTATCACGGAGGACCGATATATCTACATGGGTGGTCACTACAGAGTCCAGTTACTCTATCACGGAGGACCGATATATCTACATGGGTGGTCACTACAGAGTCCAGTTACTCTTTCACGGAGGACCGATATATCTACATGGGTGGTCATTACAGAGTCCAGTTACTCTATCACTTCACGGAGGACCGATATATCTACATGGGTGGTCATTACAGAGTCCAGTTACTCTATCACGGAGGACCGATATATCTACATGGGTGGTCATTACAGAGTCCAGTTACTCTATCACGGAGGACCGATATATCTACATGGGTGGTCATTACAGAGTCCAGTTACTCTATCACGGAGGACCGATATATCTACATGGTGGTCACTACAGAGTCCAGTTACTCTATCACGGAGGACCGATATATCTACATGGGTGGTCACTACAGAGTCCAGTTACTCTATCACGGAGGACCGATATATCTACATGGGTGGTCACTACAGAGTCCAGTTACTCTATCACGGAGGACCGATATATCTACATGGGTGGTCACTACAGAGTCCAGTTACTCTTTCACGGAGGACCGATATATCTACATGGGTGGTCATTACAGAGTCCAGTTACTCTATCACGGAGGACCGATATATCTACGTGGGTGGTCATTACAGAGTCCAGTTACTCTATCAGGAGGTTTTACAGAGTCAGTTACTCTATCACGGAGGACCGATATATCTACATGGGTGGTCATTACAGAGTCCAGTTACTCTATCACGGAGGACCGATATATCTACATGGGTGGTCATTACAGAGTCCAGTTACTCTATCACGGAGGACCGATATATCTACATGGGTGGTCACTACAGAGTCCAGTTACTCTATCACGGAGGACCGATATATCTACATGGGTGGTCACTACAGAGTCCAGTTACTCTTTCACGGAGGACCGATATATCTACATGGGTGGTCATTACAGAGTCCAGTTACTCTATCACTCTTTCACGGAGGACCGATATATCTACATGGGTGGTCATTACAGAGTCCAGTTACTCTATCACGGAGGACCGATATATCTACGTGGGTGGTCATTACAGAGTCCAGTTACTCTATCACGGAGGACCGATATATCTACATGGGTGGTCACTCCAGAGTCCAGTTACTCTATCACGGAGGACCGATATATCTACATGGGTGGTCACTACAGAGTACAGTTACTCTATCACCTACATAAATAAATCAACTTAGTTGTAAAGACTCACATTTTATTTGGTAACATTACTTCACAAAAGTGATGAGACAGGTTTTCCATGTAAACAATTAACCCAAATTATAATATTCAAGAACTTTAAAATAAATAAATTTACATGTACATGGTTTATGGTTTGTTTAGAGATCGTCACATTAATGTGATATGTGTGCACTGTGAATGTTCTCGGAAAATGGCCACACAAAATGGAGTAGATATAATTTGTCACTGCCGATTGCAAAATATACAATTAACTTGAAACAATGTTAGGTTATATTTCGGGTTTTACGCCTGCATCAGCACCATTTTGGGCTATATCGCCGGCGGGCAGTTTACCTAACAACACCTTTCCTGGGCAGGCTCCAGCGGTTAACCAGTACTTGGGTGCACCAACCTCCGTAAGAAACTGCCAACTTTTTCATATAAATGAGACAATGCCTGAGCAGGGCTCGAACCCGTGACAAACTTGAAACAAGTTTGGCGAGTATGTTGAATTTTGTGCTCATTGCTGTCAACATTTATGTCAAGTTTGATGCCATCCAATGATCAGGACTGATCGAACCGTTGACCTCTAAGTGTGACCTTCAATATAACAAATAATGCACACGACATACTTTCTCATTCTGACCCCGATTAGTAGGAAATATTTCTCAGTTATGTAGCCAGATAGCTGGATAGACAGACAGATCTGTAGTCCAGTGGTAACACGCTGGACTGCTAATCTAGGGATCGCAGGTTCGATACCCCCATCCGACCCTAATAAAATTAACAGTCTTTCAGATGGGACGTTAAACCGAGGTCTTGTGTCGGTGCTGTACACTGTGCACGTAAAACAACAAGAGGAGACTCTGGAATGGGTCTCTGTCTGTATCATTGCACTATCGTCCAAAAATCTAAAATGACTAATCTCTTCAGGAGGCGTCGCTCATATGGGTAACCAGAAGCGACGATAAATAAACGTAAAACACACACAGCTGGATAGCCACATTACAACATGCTTGAAGGTCGGTGTGGGCATGGGAAGTCGTCATTGAAGGTCGGTGTGGGCATGCATGGGAAGACGTCATTGAAGGTCGGTGTGGGCATGTATGGGAAGACATCATTGAAGGTCGGTGTGGGCATGCATGGGAAGACGTCATTGAAGGTCGGTGTGGGCATGCATGGGAAGACATCATTGAAGGTCGTGTGGGCATGCATGGGAAGACATCATTGAAGGTCGGTGTGGGCATGCATGGGAAGACGTCATTGAAGGTCGGTGTGGGCATGGGAAGATGTCATTGAAGGTCAGTGTGGGCATGCATGGGAAGACGTCATTGAAGGTCGGTGTGGGCATGCATGGGAAGACGTCATTAAAGGTCAGTGTGGGCATGGGAAGATGCCATTGAAGGTCGGTGTGGGCATGGGAAGACATCATTGAAGGTCGGTGTGGGCATGGGAAGACGTCATTGAAGGTCGGTGTGGGCATGGGAAGACGTCATTGAAGGTCGGTGTGGACATGGGAAGATGTCATTGAAGGTTGGTGTGGGCATGGGAAGATGTCATTGAAGGTCGGTGTGGGCATGCATGGGAAGACATCATTGAAGGTCGGTGTGGGCATGCATGGGAAGTCATCATTGAAGGTCGGTGTGGGATGCATGGGAAGACATCATTGAAGGTCGGTGTGGGCATGCATGGGAAGACGTCATTGAAGGTCGGGTGTGGGCATGGGAAGACGTCATTGAAGGTCGGTGTGGGCATGGTAAGATGTCATTGAAGGTCGGTGTGGGCATGGGAAGATGTCATTGAAGGTCGGTGTGGGCATGGGAAGACGTCATTGAAGGTCGGTGTGGGCATGGGAAGATGTCATTGAAGGTCAGTGTGGGCATGGGAAGATGTCATTGAAGGTCGTGTGGGCATGGGAAGACGTCATTGAAGGTCGATGTGGGCATGCATGGGAAGACGTGAAATAACTAAAAATTTCTCCCACAAATAAATACCAAGTTTCGTTGATCTACATAAATTATTAGAACCCTTGCCTTCATAGAGATTTAGGTTAATATACTATTATATCTCCTTAGAAACGACGGCCATTTAGCTATCATGCAGTGGATAAGTAGTCGCCATATCTATCCCACCTCCATAGATATTACTGGGACTACATGAGATTCTGGCCTGCATTATGAACATTGGTTTGGCTACTACATTGTCAATGTATGTCGTATTGGTAATGGCATCAAGAGGTGCTTCTATGAGGGAACGGGTCAATGTATGTCGTATTGGTAATGGCGTCAAGAGGTGTTTCTATGAGGGAAAGGGTTAAGGCATCTTAGAAACAATATCTATACAAAGAAGCTGACAGGAAAACGGTATAATATGTTGCTCCACTTGAAAAATGTGCTAAACTAATAAAATCAGCTAACAAAAACAAAACAAAATTTCTATTTGCTGCTATGTAAAACAACTAATTTACAAAGTAAAATGACAATTGTCTTTAAGTACATACATGTGTATGTATAAATCTGGTTTGGCATAAAACATTAACGAGTATATCGCAAATAAATAAACGTAACCTTTTCCTGCATAAAGACACAAGCTACATGTAATATTGTATAATGGGTAATTTTCACGATTTCACGGCAAAATTGGTTTTCGTGATTTCAATTTTAGCTGATTTGTAATCTCAAATTATTATTTTCGCATTTTATAAGTTATCCTTTCATGTGACAGTACTAAGGTCTAACACGAAAATAATCTTTAGACAAGAACCTAGATATTTTAGCGATTATTATATTCACGAATTCGAAGAGTGATTAATATAAGTTGTTAAAACTTGCTTCGCAATTGTTTAAACTAAGAAGATAAATGTTGACAGTGACCAATAGTTTGTGTATGATTGCGAGACATGTTCGACAGGTCATCGTCGTAATTCATATCAAGTTTAAATTTATAAGCAAATGGTACATTTAACCCATTTCATTCTGGATACATTTAAAGGCTTTTGCAAACAACATAGATCCAGATCAGCCGCAGCGTGACGCTGCGTGCTGATCAGGATCTATGTTGTTTGCTACATAGCCAAGTGTCTTAGCAATATCATGTGAATAGCAAACAGCATAGAGCCTGATCAGATGGCACGTTCTGTGGCCATTGATCTGGCTCTATGTTCTTTGCAAATACCGTTTGAACGGTATCCAGAATGAAATGGGTTAATAGAAACAGATATGTGTTATTTATATTTATATTTCGGGTTTTACGCCTGCATCAGCACCATTTTGGGCTATATCGTCGGCGGGCAGTTTACCTAACAACACCTTTCCTGGGCAGGCTCCAGCGGTTAACCAGTACTTGGGTGCACCAACCTCCATAAGAAACTGCCAACTTTTTCATATAAATGAGACACGGTCTGAGCGGGGCTCGAACCTGTGACCATCAGTGATGATAGGTTACAGTGGTATACAAGTCAGCGACCTTAACCACTCGACCACGGAGGCGGACTACATTGTCTACAAAGCCTATTGGATAGCTTAAATTTGAAAGGCGCAGAAATCTGATAACCAATACATTATGACTGTGTGAAACAAATACAACTATGGTTCATATACATAACAATACTCAAACTAAACAAGCAGTAAACTAGAAACAACTCAACATGCAACATTAACTCTGGGTGGTCTGGAAAACAAACAAACAATACTACAATGAAACAGCATCATTGTAAACATTTCATTTTTGAGTTTTTCGCCAAATTTGCAATTGCAGAATTATGTGGACACAAAACTTGGCAATCGTAACATATAGATAGATGTTAATCTACTTTTAGCAAAATCTACACAGACTGATGTCTGGGTATTTTGTTTGAGCCCGCCCAAGGTACACAGACTGATGTCCGGGTATTTTGTTTGAGCCCGCCCAAGGTACACAGACTGATATCCGGGTATTTTGTTTGAGCCCGCCTGAGGTACACAGACTGATGTCCGGGTATTTTGTTTGAGCCCATCCGAGGTACACAGACTGATGTCCGGGTATTTTGTTTGAGCCCGCCTGAGGTACACAGACTGATGTCCGGGTATTTTGTTTGAGCCTGCCCAAGGTACACAGACTGATGTCCGGGTATTTTGTTTGAGCCCGCCCAAGGTACACAGACTGATGTCCGGGTATTTTGTTTGAGCCCGCCCAAGGTACACAGACTGATGTCCGGGCACTTTGGATTAGTCATCTTAAAAATGCTTATTTTTATTGTATTGTACCTCTCTATTGTGCAAAATATTTAAATTCCATGGAAACCCAATATAATATAATATATATCATACAATATATCCTACAAATCTGAACAAATGTTTAGAGAAGGCTAGGTTTTTAAATTTAAATTCCACATTGCCTCTTCTCTCTCCCTCATGGCGATGGATTCCATCAGGAATGAGGTCTCGAGAGCGATTAATATAAGTTGTAATAACGTGTTTCGCAATCGAGCTAAAATAAATTTGTATTAACTAAGGCTAGGTTGACCAAGTGCCACAATTGGCCTAAACTGCATGAAAAGTTCCGTCATCACCATAATATACTGGGTTAAGTCAGCATCCATAAATTAATGTGCTAAATAACAGGAAGAATATGTCTCCTTCTAGTTGTTACTCCACGATCACCGAAAACTTCAAAACAACTTTACAAGACAACACTCTACAGATCAACAAACACATCACGACTCGCTCGCCCACATGGTGCGCTGGAGGCGAGGGTAAATAAGCTCAATCATCATCACATCACGACTAAACACTCTACAGATCAACAAACACATCAAGACTCACTCGCCCACATGGTTTACCGGAGGGGAGGGTAAATAAACGCAATCACATCGCCAGTATTCGACAAAAATTGCACATTTGAATCCAAATATATACATGTACATACATTAATCTACTGTGTTTACCGTAGTTACTTTATGAAAAGTAGCAAATGTTTTCCTACATGCCAAGGAGGATCGCTATGAGAGACAGACGGGACATAGTGCCACAATATCACTAACTAATAACTATAGGTATATCGCTAACTACATGTATATAGCTAACTACATGTATATAGCTATGTACATGTATATAGCTATGTACATGTATATAGCTAACTACATGTATATAGCAAACTATAGGTATATCGTTCACTACATGTATATAGCAAACTATATCGTTCACTACATGTATATAGCAAACTATATCGTTCACTACATGTATATAGCAAACTATATCGTTCACTACATGTATATAGCAAACTATATCGTTCACTACATGTATATAGCAAACTATATCGTTCACTACATGTATATAGCAAACTATATCGTTCACTACATGTATATAGCAAACTATATCGTTCACTACATGTATATAGCAAACTATATCGTTCACTACATGTATATAGCAAACTATATCGTTCACTACATGTATATAGCAAACTATATCGTTCACTACATGTATATAGCAAACTATATCGTTCACTACATGTATATAGCAAACTATATCGTTCACTACATGTATATAGCAAACTATATCGTTCACTACATGTATATAGCAAACTATATCGTTCACTACATGTACATAGCAAACTATATCGTTCACTACATGTATATAGCAAACTATATCATTCACTACATGTATATAGCAAACTATATCGTTCACTACATGTATATAGCAAACTATATCGTTCACTACATGTACATAGCAAACTATATCGTTCACTACATGTACATAGCAAACTATATCGTTCACTACATGTATATAGCAAACTATATCGTTCACTACATGTATATAGCTAACTACATGTATATAGCTAACTACATGTATATAGCTATGTACATGTATATAGCAAACTATAGGTATATAGCTATATACATGTATATAGCAAACTGCATGTCATAGCAAACTACAGTCAAACCTGTGTTAAGCAGTCAGCCAAGGAAATCACAGAAAGTGCCTAATAGAGGTGACCACTAAAACAGGCTTTGACTGTATTCCAATATTGAGCATAAAAGTATATAAGATTGATAGACAACATATATGAGTGGGTGACTTCCAATAAATATGCGTCACATTAGGGAAATGGTCTATACATTTTCACATTTCTTCCAGCATCAAGCTCTCTGATTAGCTACCAATGATATCATTCAAATAATTTAAACCAATCACCCATACTTGGTCTTGACTGAGTACTATTAACTAAGTCTCAAGCTCTCTGATTGGCTAAGTAATGTTAATGCAGTATCAAGTTCCCTGATTGGCTGAGTATAGTTAACTCAGTCTCAAGCTTTTTGATTGTCTGAGTAATGTTAATGCAGTATCAAGTTCCCTGATTTGCTGAGTAACAGTAATTTCAACCAACCACTTGCTCAGTTGTATGTATGTATGTATGTATGTATGTATGTATGTATGTTCCATTAGTGTCAAACCCCTTGCGGGGACCTAGACATGCTTTCCTGGGCATGCTTAGCCGACCTAAGTGGTTAACCAGTACTAAGAAATGTGTATGAAGTGCCTTGCTCAATGACACTACATATATGACCTGACTGTGTATCGAACATGGGACAGTTTAATTCCAAATCTGACGCTCTACCACTGGACAATTGATGCCAAACAGTTTTCAACCCTGACTGGTTTACAGCATAAATATCAAAATGTAACTAATCTATGATTGGTTGAAAACAGATATCACAATTGCGCCTGATTTCAATGTCAAGCTTGAAATATCGGCAGCTGTTGTGGTAACAATCATTAATCAAAGTCCATGCTGGACTGACGTATTAAAAACACCACCTGATTCTATACAATATATCTTGTATATGAAGCAACCCTGTGGAAGTCATGATAGTGCAGTAGTGCGTTCGCTTCAGGTACGAAAGGCCCGGAGTTTGAGCTGTAGCCGTTACGATTGTTTCATTTGCCTTAGGCAATACACTTAAATTCCACATTGCTTCTTCTCTCTCCCTCGTGGCGATGGATTCCATCAGGAGTGAGGTCTCGAGAATGATTAATATAAGTTGTAAGAACTTGTTTCGCAATCGAGCTAAAATAAATAAATTTGTATATACTAAGCAACCCTGTACATAGCCAGAGAGCGTGATGTTGGAAGTTCTCACAAGAGCAACATAATGTGAGAATATAGAATTAGTTTAACCCATTCACCACCAAGTAACTGACATGGACTGGTCCATGATATATTTAGACTAATAAATTAATAAGAAAATTATATTTGGACCAGTTCATTTATCAAAATGGGTAATTTTGTCTAAAAATCTACACTGTAGGAAATGAACTGGCTCGTTCATTGGAGGTGGCCGTTAAATAGGGTTGACCGTTATAGGAGGTTATACGGTATATTGAAGAAGCAATAAAATATGCTTAAACAAAATTATTTAAATTATCATCATTTACTCTTTGCATGCTGGGTAAAATAAAAGCTATAAATAGTTCAAATAATTGTTGCAGACAACAATTCACTAGTGTGTTTTTCCTAGTTTTAGCTGAAAACTATTGAAATATGTCATAGAATTTCATTAGATTTGTGTCGGCACATTGCCAATGAAATTCCATGACATATTTTGTTGTAATTTTCGCCGCTAGCGTGCGAACAGTTAATATTCATTATAATATAGGCGACAGGTTTTTCTTTATTTATAATAATAATAATTATTATACATGTTGTACAGTCAAACATGTCTTAAACAGCCGACCAAGGGAGTCAGAGAAAGTGGCTGCCTAGCACAGATGGCTGCTTAATAGAGGTTAAATATATAATAAAACAACCGATTGAGAATCTGGAAACTGGTTGCTTAATACAGGTTGGCTGCTTAATGGAGGTGACAACTAACACAGGTTTGACTGTACAAAAATAACATATTGTGGATAGATCCGTCAGACTTTAGTTCATTAATGTTTCTATGTACATGAGCAAGTTATCTTATAAAACTGTTCACTAGTAGGAAAATCTTTCGTTCCATTCAGGCCTCTTGTCGACGCTACCATCCGCCAGTCTTCTTACACCAGAGAAGGACATATTTGAGCGCACCGATGCATTTGACCTTTTGGAGATATTTGACCTCATTGATGCATTTGACCTTATGGATGCATTCGACTTAGCACTTGAAGGACGTGACTTCTTTCCAGGGGTCACAACCAATGAAGCATTCGATTTTGCACTTGATGGCCTTGACCCTTGAATTGACCCTGCTGTGTGACTCATGGAGCTGTGTAGAGACCGATGAGACATTGTGTCGTAATGTGACCTTTGACCCGGTATGACGATGGTGCCGGATGGAATGCCATATGACATCTGCCGCTCGGATTGGCTTATCTGCTCATTACGTGCCATCCCTGGAGATGCCCTCACTACCTGTAGTCGGCCTAACATATGCTGAAACAGAAGTAATACCATATATACCTGTATGCAGCCAAACACTACTAGTTCACTATAAATGTTTGCAAGAAACACAAGTAATACCATATATATATGTATGCAGCCAAACACTACTAGTTCACTATAAATGTTTGCAAGAAAGCATACCAAGGCTCATTCTAGAGGCGCCATGGGCAAAGTAGTCACCCTTGGGAACCCTGACATCGCCGCCAGGGGGCACAACTTCTCCATAATTTTAATTTCTTTTTATCATATTCAGACAAAATATTGTCAGCTTGTGGGGCTGGGGCTCAGCATGGGGGCTCGAGAACCTGCATGATCATCATAACTTTAGCATTAAAGCTGAATCATGATCGATCATTAATAGATTAAACTTAAGCCTGAATTATTTCAATAGCATTAACACTTTCAAAGCTTCCAAAGGCCTCACTCTCAAGATATATTGAAATGAACGAATATAATTTGAAAATAATTTGTACATCCTCTTTCAAACTCTTTTAATAAAACATTTTAATATCTTTTTAGTACATTCATCACAAATCCATCCAACTATTTTATTCAAGATTCCACACTAAAAAATCAATATCACTTAAAATGAGACTAGCTCGACATTATCGATCACCCAGTGTACCAGGTACATTCTGCAGACCAATCTTAAATGCAAACATAGATCTTCTTTAGGAGATAGAGACTCCCCCCCTCGAAGAAATGCATACACGCCTCACTAAACCCAAAACATTGAGTAAGTACACATGTATAGATTAACCCTTTCAATACAACAGATTTCTAAATAGGCTTACAAAAAGTGTATATCCAGATGAGCTGGCTTGAAACGAGTCGTCTCATCAGGATCTGCACTTTTTACCAGTAATATTACTATGCTTAGACAAAATTACCCATTGCAAAGATGTCATTATGGTGCATATAGAGTGGGCAGATTCTTGCTACCAAGTGTTGCAAAGATGTCATTTTGGTGCATATAGAGTGAACAGATTCTTGCTACCAAGTGTTGCAAAGATGTCATTTTGGTGCATATAGAGATAACAGATTCTTGCTACCGAATGTTGCAAAGATGTCATTAGGGTGCATATAGAGTGAACAGATTCTTGCTACCAAGTGTTGCAAAGATGTCATTATGGTACATATAGAGATAACAGATTCTTGCTACCGAGTGTTGCAAAGATGTCATTAGGGTGCATATAGAGTGAACAGATTCTTGCTACCAAGTGTTGCAAAGATGTCATTATGGTGCATATAGAGTGGGCAGATTCTTGCTACCAAGTGTTGCAAAGATGTCATTATGGTGCATATAGAGTGGGCAGATTCTTGCTACCAAGTGTTGCAAAGATGTCATTATGGTGCATATAGAGATAACAGATTCTTGCTACCAAGTGTTGCAAAGATGTCATTTTGGTGATTTTGATCTGCACTTTTTGCCAGTAATATTACTATGAACTGGTCCAAATTTAATTTTCTTATTAATTTATTTGTCTAAGAATATCACACACCAGTTCATATCAGTTACTTGGTGTTGAATGGGTAAAATGAGTGCACATGTATAGATTAAATATAGATCTGTCGGTTAGTTAGATTTCAACGATTTGTTTTAGTTGAGAAAATATTGAGTGTGTATTATAGCAATTAAGTAAATAATGATTTTCCTTTATATATGGTATCTTGCATGACTAGAACGGCCTATGTATACATCTTTTGTGCTCAACAACGATGCGGAAAGATAAACATTGTTTAACAATAAGAAAGATATATTAGCAAAGGTGTAAATGTTATTGAATAAATAAGTTTGTCTAAAACAGACCCATTAACTGTAAAACAATGAAACTGTTCACGGATGTTTTAATACAATGTACATGATTGAATATGTGTCTATAGATATATATTTATATAATTACATGACTAGGTAAACGCATAATGGTACTTCAATAAAATAAAGGGCATTAAACCTGCAAACAATCTAACCCTTAACATGCCGAATAAAGTGGATGTCAACAACATAGATCCAGATCAGCCACGATGTAACGTCGCATCTGATCAGGATCTATGTTGTTTGCCATTCAGACAAGAGCTTCAGCTCCACTATCTGAATAGCAAACACCATAGAGCCAGATCAGATGGCATGTTCTGTGTGACACATGATCTGGCTCTATGCTGTTTGCAAACGCGACATTAGTTGTGATTGGCAGGTTACGGGTTAAAGCAAATTTTAAGTGCTATGCTAAACAGTACATGTTCGTATTTGGACTGTCAATATTACCGTTACACACACTGGTGCCACATAGATACACTGTATGGACATTGTTAATAACGTATACTAGCATATTGGCTATTTGCAGTCGATAAACAGTCAGTCTCCCCTCCCCACTTCTTCCTAAATGTTCTCACTTCTCTTAAACCATCTGGAGGGAGAAGTGACTTCTCCCAAAAGTTGGAGTCCAGCTTGAGCCCTGATATCATATTGGCTATCCGATTAGCACAGTGGTTACTGGTTAGCAAGCACGCTTCTTACTAAATCAACACGGGTTCAATCCTCAGACGGGGAAGTTTGTTTGTGTCTTGGGGTTTAACGTTGCACCAATAGCTTAGGTCATACGGCGACTCTCCCGCTATTATTGGTGGAGGAAGCTTAGGTCATACGGCGACTCTCCCGCTATTATTGGTGGAGGAAGCTTAGGTCATACGGCGACTCTCCCGCTATTATTGGTGGAGGAAGCTTAGGTCATACGGCGACTCTCCCGCTATTATTGGTGGAGGAAGCTTAGGTCATACGGCGACTCTCCCGCTATTATTGGTGGAGGAAGCTTAGGTCATACGGCGACTCTCCCGCTATTATTGGTGGAGGAAGCTTAGGTCATACGGCGACTCTCCCGCTATTATTGGTGGAGGAAGCTTAGGTCATACGGCGACTCTCCCGCTATTATTGGTGGAGGAAGCTTAGGTCATACGGCGACTCTCCCGCTATTATTGGTGGAGGAAGCTTAGGTCATACGGCGACTCTCCCGCTATTATTGGTGGAGGAAGCTTAGGTCATACGGCGACTCTCCCGCTATTATTGGTGGAGGAAGACACCGGATGTCTGTCCGAGCAATATTGCAGGCCAACTGGTTATCTCTTCCTCACATGAAAGAATTTGACACCCAAAGTGGAATCTGAACCTACAGCGTGAGGGGCAAGTGATTTGAAATCAACAACCCTAACCACTCGGCCACCGGACAGGGAGATATGTACGATGACACAGTGTTTGCCCTATTGGATATGTGGGTTTTCTCCAAGTTTCATCCAGCACAAAGGACCACGTATACTCTCTCATCCGTGCCAACGAGAGTAATTAACACCACAGACCACTAAATAGGCCTACAATTTATTAACAAGCTGTCTCATCAGGATCTGTACTTTTTGCCAGTATTATTACTATTTTTAGACAAAATTACCCATTTTATATCATGGACCAGTCTATGTCAGTTACTTGGTGTTGAATGGGTTAATATAAGTTGTTAAAGCTTATTTCGCGATCATTGTAAACTAAATAAACATTATATACCTTGTTTGCACAAGATCTCATTTCCTTTACTTGTCAATCTTGGGTAGAATTTAACGAGAACATTAATACATAATGAGCTTACAAGGAAGAATTTTTTTTAAGACTTCCCCTCGCAGAAAGAGATGATTCACATCCAACCATAAGCATCTTTTACGACAAGACTACAAACTATATCTGCACACAACATCTACTTAAAGCACGTTAAATGTAATTGTGTAATTGCAAGATATTGATTACTGTCATCATTAGACATCCATCGCATCATAAATATTGTAACCATGGTGTAAGGACATGACAAACAGTGTCATCGGATTTACAATCAGGCACTGTCAGGCAGAGGAATTGTCGCTATTTATCAACTGTATACATACATGTTCTATATATCACGGATCTGTGCAAAGCTGTAGCTAGAGGGTAATTTGAGAAACATTTGTCCTTGGGAGAATTGTCATTCTCATTTCTCCTCCCAAATGGTAATTCTCATTTCTCCTCCCAAATGGTCATTCTTATTTCTCCCTCCCAAATGGTCATTCTCATTTCTCCTCCCAAATGGTCATTCTCATTTCTCCTCCCAAATGGTCATTCTCATTTCTCCCTCCCTCCCAAATGGTCATTCTCAATCCCTCCCAAATGGTCATTCTCATTTCTCCTCCCAAATGGTCATTCTCATTTCTCCCTCCCAAATGGTCATTCTCATTTCTCCCTCCCAAATGGTCATTCTCATTTCTCCCTCCCAAATGGTCATTCTTATTTCTCCCTCCCAAATGGTCATTCTCATTTCTCCTCCCAAATGATCATTCTCATTTCTCCTCCCAAATGGTCATTCTCATTTCTCCCTATTCTGAGCGCAGTGAGAGGTATTTGCTTGCACATATCACATATATATGTGACAGACAACATATATATATATATATGTGACACGGGTACACGCATCATTTCCGCATGTAGCGCTCACATTTGATCATTTTCTGTACTGCACTGTATCATTATTATGCAAACATGGATGCCTAGTGTTTTGATAGTTGAAAACAATTACAAATTTGATACATGTAATTGTTTTTAAATGTTTATCAGTGTCTGGTACTTGAACACGAGCGTATGTCAGGATATATATAGCAAATTAGTTTCCTCGTGCGCCGCAATTCGTCACATGACCGAAATTGTGAATCTATAAAAATATATGCATAATGAGGAACTATGTGCTGCATGTATCTCTGAAACAATCGAAAGTTCAGTGGAAAAGACGGTCACGGCGCCCAAACTAAAGTTGTTACGTTTTCCCCGTAACCCATTCAACACCAAGTAACTGACATGGACTGGTCCATGATATTTTTAGACCAATAAATTAATAACAAAATTACATTTGGATCAGTTCATTATTTCATATCAAAATGGGTAATTTTTTTCTAAAAATAGTTATATTACTTGAAAAAAGTGCAGATCCTGATGAGACGGCTCGTCACGAGTCGGCTCATCTGGATCTACACTTTTTTGTAAGCCAATTTAGAGGTCTGTGGTGTTGAAAGGGTTAATTTCTTCGTTTAGTAAACTTTACACAAGAATGATATGGTGCAGAACCAAAAATGATCAACATATCAGGATTACGCACTAATGTGTATACCCTCATCACTGTGCTACATGTATATAATTATACACTACATAGAGGACACAAACTTCAGGGGTTCATTCTAGGTCTTTGGGAGAAGTGAGAAAGCGCGCGATCAAGTCCTGGTTTCATTTAATAAATTTCAACAAAATATGGTTAAAATGCACAGTATGACCATTTGAATAGAAGGAGTGCTTTATAATGGGCCAGTGTATTTACTGGCCAAAATTTAGTATGAAAATTGTAAAAGCAAATTTATTTTTTATTAGGGAGAAGTGGGGCCACCAGAGGGCAAAGTCAAGGTCCCTAGGGTGACTATTCGTCCACATTGCCCTCTAAAATGATCCCTGACTTCTACCTTGAATACCTGAAATTATTCTCTGATTTGACACCCTGAAATGAACTTAAAACTATTGTTTTAGCTGGCCCCTGATCTAGAATTGATTGTAATGTTGTATAATTGCCATTCATTTGGCAGCTCCCTTATTAAAGACACATTGTGACATTCTAGTGCCCTCTATGCAATCTATCTTAAACTAATTCTCCCTCAGCTGAAAATAGGGAGAAGCAGGGCTTTCCCAAGCCCCAAAAAACTTCATGTCTGCGGGATCCCTTAAATCTGAAATATGGCAGAGTGTTATGCCTTAATTGTGCCGATACGCCTTAAAAGCTAGGCCGATACGCTTTCCAGAAGGGACTTTTGAGAGATTGACAGAAGCTTGAATATTCAAGCGTCTACACAAACGAGATTTTATAGCCTGTCTCTATAAACACTTCCATAATCCGGATAACTGATTAATCAGATATTAATTGACAGCATAATTTAAGTGTGTTTACAGACGCTAATTGTTTGCTATTCAATAGAATTATGCACTTGGGAATGGGTGATATTAATTTGTTGCATCATTAAAGATTGTCGCCTAAAACGGACACGCATTTAAATATTAAATTTGTTTGCACTTGTTATTACCTCCCTTTAACTGACTGAGTAATTCTATTATTTTACGATTTCATCAACAGGATAGAATTCTATTTATAATAAATTTTACCTTTTGAGTCCCTGTAATGGCACTCGTTATTTTTTAAAGGATTGCTAAATGGACTGGTAATTACAGACGGATCTGTAGTCCAGAGGTTAACACGCTGGACTGGTAATCCAGGGATCGCAGGTTCGTTCCCTCGTCATACCCTAATAAAATGAACAGTCTTTCCAGATGGGACTTTAAACCGAGGTCTCGTGTCGGTGCTTTACACTTTGCATGTAAAAGAACCAGAGGAGACATTGGGAACATACATACATGTACTGTGTGGCATCCGTGGTCCAGTGGTAGAGAGTCGGATTTGGAATCGAATGGTCCCAGGTTCGATACTCGGTCAGGCCTTGTATGTAGTGTCATTGAGAAGGCACCTCACACACATTGCTTAGTACTGGTTAATCGCTTAGGTCGGCTAACCCTGCCCAGGAAAACATGTCTACGTCCCCGCGTGGGGTTTGACATTAAAGGTACATACATACATAATGACATACCATCTGATATAGCTAGTACCTATCATGTTTACAATGATACATACCATATTATCAGATTCTATCCTTCTTTGTTCCCTCATACGGTTCACTGCTGATGGTGTTAATCTTTGTATTAATGGTTCAACTGCTTTCTTTGGCCCTCTTTGACGAGGTGCAGTGCCTGGTGCCTTCTTCACAGTCCCCGGAGTATTCACCTGCATCATGATTTGCTTTAGCAACCTCTGATTTTCCTTTTCAATCAATTTTGCTCGACCCATTGAATAAGTGTAGTTTGCTTTAGATTTATCATTAGCTGCAGGTGGCGCAAACATAACTCTTCTGGAATTTGCTTTTAGTCTCTGGTGTTTTTCTCTGTCTATATCTGCCATGCATTTCATTAATATGCTAAGATCTATCTGATCTGTTTCCAGATTAATAGAATGATTATCGTCCTTTTCTGGTGAGCTGGAGACATATTGCACATTCTTGTATTTTCCATTTTCCATCCCAGCTTTGTCGTTATGTTTTCGAGGAACTCTCGGGCTGGCCTCTGGACTGTCCAGAGGAGAAACGTCAGTAATATCACTGTTATTTGAATATGAACTGCTCGTCGACTTCTGTGGTTTTATCTTACCATTGTCTTTGCCTTTTCCTTGTCTACATTTAGCACTCTTAACTCTACTATTTCTAACATTGTCAGATAGTTTACATGATTTATGTTTATCCTGTTCAGTATCACTTTCGGAAGATTCCGACACAGACTTTTTCTTATGATGTCGACGTCCATTTTTTTCTTTATCATCAGCATACCTTTGATCCTTCAAGTTGTTGCCATTCCTGACGTCATTTGTTTCCTGGTCACCCCATGCCTCCATATGGGATTGAGGTAAATGAACATCAATTTTCTCCTTTTTGTCATTACGACTGTATCTTTCATGGTGATAATCATCATCAGAAGAGTCCGAGTTAGAATCCGAGTTAGAATATGCGCTGGAACTTTCGGACGTGCCATTGTCAACATATTTCTTAATTTCATTACGTTTCTGAACAGGATTTCTTTCGTAACGGGGGGTTTCTGACTCAGAACTACTAATTGAATCATCACTAAAATAATTTTCAGACTTTGGTTTAGAAGATTTCTTTACATCTCTATGGACTGTCGTGTTGTCATTACCTGACTGTTTACCATTTGACAGGTCGCCATATTTCGTCGACTTGTGTGCACTTGCCGGTGTGGGAGGTTTTTTGTTAGCTATTTTCTTCGATTTCGGACTCCCAATCTTGTCATTTCTAGGTGTATCAAAAAAATCAAAATCTACTTCTTCACTAACATCCATCTTTGCTTGGAAAATCAACAAGTTATCTAGATAAACCTATTTTATTCGTCAGAGTAAAAAAACGTCAGACATTTTGTTGTTTAATGTAGCAACTGATAAAATCTCGCTAGACAAAACGCAACTCTCGCATTGCTACACTTCCGGTTATGCACGCGGGAGAAATTGAAGATCAACAGAGTAAATTGTAATAATTGATGTAAGTTGCAACGGAATGCTTCTATAGGCAGCCGTAATAAAGGATTGTGTCTATTTAAAACTAATTGTCATTGTTAGAACCACGGTGGTTGTGTCTAGACAAAACGGTTTCCAGTCAACTCGTACCCTGGTCAACTCGTACGCTTTTCTGTCAACTATCCTTGAGTACCGGGGTTCGAAGCATCTAAGCGAAGAATCAACACTGACATAACATAAATCCAATACACTCATGTAAATAGTGTATTACCTATATAAATAGATCCGTTTCTACATATTCAAAGTGAGAAATTATGTTTATTACCCTTATTTAGTGTAATAAAATCACATCGACTTGTGCAGCTATTGGGCATACGTAACTTATATCCCGGCGTTACTGGATTTTGGCGATGCAGTGCATAGCTGACTCCTATATATGTTCATATACTGCAAACCATTTAAGTGACTGAATAAACAACATTTTACCTTTCATTCATAAAATCTTGAAAATTGTTCAATTACTGAGAAAAGTCGATTAAATGGCGGCACATCGCTCCCAGTAATCTGGAATGACGTCACTAATTTTCGCCTAACTGCGGAAATTGCCTTAGGAAAACAATATAAATAAAGAACACTAATGTTAATAGCGGACTTAAAGCAGCATTACATCGTATGAAATCAAATATATTTGAAAAATTCAATTTTTACGTATGGTGCTACACATTCTAACATTATACTTTGTATGCTTATGTTCATTTAGTAAACAATGTTTTTTTGCGATAAAACAAACTCGAAACCGAAAGTAGGACTTTCCGAGTCGATCGATCACGCACCTGTTTACAACCGGAACGCATCGTCCGCACTTGTTTGCATTCGGAATGCATCGTCCCCATTTGTCCCACGTTGTCTTTTTTAATTAAATTACTTGATATGTTGATTCATACCTATGTTAGTTTAGTCATTTAGGGACATTTCTACATCCCCGCGAGGGGTTCGACATTAGAGGAAGATAGATAGATATTCTTTCATGTTCAAAATATATACGTTGTTTTCTACATCCTCTGTTGTTGCGCGCTGTGCGTGTTTACATTTCGTATGTTGATAAACAAATTCGCGTATACGATGGTTTAAATTTATTGGAATTTTATCGTTTCTGAGCGACTATTACGATTTTTGCAAACACACACACATTAGTATTTATATTTTACCCAAAACATCCTTTATTACGATGTAATGCTGCTTTAATATAACATTTTCATCAAAATTCATTTTTTAGCCAAATTTTATCTGCATATGTAACTACAACACTAACATTTCGTTTGACAAACATAAGAAGTTGTCGCCCCTCCTAATTACTCTGACTTGATGCAGAACCGTTAATGGACCCATACATCACTAGGAATAACTAGGCTTACACACCTTGGATAGCCTCTGTGACGATCTGTATGTGAAAATTGATATTTTTCATAAATGTGTAATAACGGATGAATCTCGTAAACATGGAACATTGAGACTATGATGACATTATTTATTCGTAAATATATTGGTGTTGCAGATGACATATATGTCAGTTTGAAAAAAATGTGCTGATTTCTTTAACCCGTTCCCTCATAGAAGCACATCTTGACGCCATTACCAATATGACATACATTGCAATGTAGTAGCCAAACAAATGCTCATAATAACGGCCAGAATCTCATGTAGTCCCAGTAATATCTATGGAGGTGGGATAGATATGGCGACTACTTGTCCACTGCATGATAACTAAATGGCTGTCGTTTGTATGGAGATATAATAATATATTAACATAAATCTGTATGAAGGAAAGGGTTAAAAAATATTATTTATAATATATGGGGACATGAATGGGAATAGTGAAATTAGTCTGACGCCATTACCAATATGACATACATTGCAATGTAGTAGCCAAACAAATGCTCATAATAACGGCCAGAATCTCATGTAGTCCCAGTAATATCTATGGAGGTGGGATAGATATGGCGACTACTTGTCCACTGCATGATAACTAAATGGCTGTCGTTTGTATGGAGATATAATAATATATTAACATAAATCTGTATGAAGGAAAGGGTTAAAAAATATTATTTATAATATATGGGGACATGAATGGGAATAGTGAAATTAGTCAAAACTGGGGTAGGTTTGAAGTTTCTATCGTTTATTTACCTGTCTAATATCCATTATCAGCCAAAATCGACTTTGAAAGTAAAAGGTTTGTTAATTTACTGTAGCATGAAATCTCGCGTGATATCTCTCGACCTGCTATTCCCAGAGTTAGGCGAAAACACGTTCTCGTTTCAGCATACTGCCGCACAATCAGTAACGATTATGATTGGCTGGCGCAATCTAGAACAGTGAGTTAATATAAATTGTTATGTGAAACAAGATAAAAGGATCTACAAAGCTATAGTTAAATCAGGGGTGTGGAAATCTCGAAATTGTTCACTTGTCCATGGACAAGTAGACAGCAAAAATTGACTTATCTATCACTGAATCTTAGTTGCCACCAAAATGAAGACCAAATTTCCAAAGTCGACTTGCCCTCTCGCGACGAGAACGCGGCCTAACACTGCGATTGCTCATGCCCGTAACTTCGAATGCACATGTCAGCTACATATCATTAGTTGGGAACCCTTGAATGAAAATGTATACAATCAGGGCACATATGTTCATTGAAGGAAATGCAATAGCGATGTAAATATTTGCTACCGGTATTGAGATTTTTTGTAACTTGATGTTGCAGGGCGTAATGTGTTTCCTATCTTCTGCAAATCCAGGTTCATGAATGAATCTCTGTTTAGCTCATATGCTTGTCACAGAGTGAGAAAAATGTGCAGTCAAAACCGGGGCTCGAACCTAAGACCTTTCATCTACAGAGGGAACAATCTACCGACTAAGTTAGCTGGGCCACTTGCACATAATCTCTCCAAAGTGATCCACCAACTTGGAATTCTTCAACAAATTTCCAGGGTTACAGAACCAGGTAAACATGATCTCTATGAGCAGCAAATGTAACGGGTGAGAAAAATATGTAGCCATCCCGGGGCTCGAACATAGGACCTTTCGTTTTAAATACAGAGCGACCAACCACTAGCCAAGTCGCTTACACATTGTGTAAACATCGACCGAAATTAAGGTAGTGTTATTATTATATAGAAATATCGTAAATTTTCTATCCTCAATTCCAGTTAGTCAAATCTTAAAAATCCCCCCAGTTGGAAGTCCCCCATCAGAGTAAATCCTGGCCACACTGCTGTATTAAACAAGGGGATTTGAAATGGTTAAATTGCATTTAAGAATATAATGTGTATTTCAAAGAAGTGCATGATTTATTACACAACACATTGAGTTGAATTCTACATTTACTTGGGATTTCAGTTACGAGAATGAACTGTATCGGCAAAGGACAGAAAATTGGGCTACACAGTGGTCTTGCGTGCAGAAGAACCGTAAGCTTTCAGAGCTTTGTGACTTCCCAAAAGGGCAAACTGAAGACTGCCTATCCATTTCTCAGTGCTGACCAGATAAACAGAAAGATTAAAGAGAAGTGGAAATTGCTGAACCAAGATGAACGGCAGAATTATATAAAATCAACTCTTAAAGTAACACCGAAAAAAAGTAAGAACCGTTACAGTGGTGTCCTTAGATGTTTAAGAGAACAAAATGTATTGCAAAAGAATTTTTAAACCTGCCATTGTACCACTGTAAAATCAACCATTTGTTTTTGTGTATAAATACCAGTGTTAGCATGATAAATTTGCATCTCTCAAATCTGATTTAAATTATCTCTAAGCAACAGTATCACTGATTACTTTCACTGTATAGTAAACTCGGTAATAAACCAATGTCACTTCTGGAGCAGGCACATGCTTTCATGTTGGTGAATGTATACCATTCATACTCACATATAAGGCGATCTTGCCTATAAGACGACCCCCAGGCCCCCCTACTTTGGTCCTGAAATCTGTGTTTTGGCATGCACTCGCTTACAAGAAGTCGTGATAGTGCAGTGGATGCGCGTTCGCTTCAGGTGCGAAAGGTCCGGAGTTCGAGCCCCACTGGAGTCGTTACGATTGTGCCCTTAGGCAAGGCATTTAAATTCCACGTTGCCTCTTCTCTCTCCCTCGTGGCGATGGATTCCATCAGGAATGAGGTCTCGAGAGTGATTTATATAAGTTGAAATAACTTGTTTCGCAATCGAGCTAAAATAAATTTGTATAAACTAATAAGACGAGTTGATAAGATGGACACCAGACATTAGTATAAATTACATGTTTGGCCAGTGCAAGTTGAATAAATTTTTAGTGTCAAAGTGCTGTCTTTTCTAAAACGTAATTAATCCCACCATTGAACACATTTTAAAAAAGAAATTTTGGACTCACTTATAAGACGAGAAGCCACTTTGATGCCATAATCTGGTAGTAAAAAGCTTGTATTATAGGCGAGTATTTACTGATAATTGTCCAAAATAGTAACTATGATATTTATACATGAAAAATAAATATTTTGTTTCGTAAAATGTTATGCCGCTGAGATTATTAAAATCTGCAAATTTTAAGCATAATATCGATAAAATTCCCATGTACATTGATGAGAAAGCTGTGCTGAATATTTGTCTTATATAACATGTGTATATAGGTGACATTTATGTTTAAAATGTAGTTTGTGTTTGACTATTAGCGATGGTGTGTCGTCATCTGGCATCCTTGTGTCCAGATTAGCCTCAAACAACAACATCCCATCTGTAACTACAATGTAGAATTTCATCAAATTTGGCTATGATCTCTACCCAGTTTGTTCAAATTAGGTCAAATTAAAGAAAAAACATTTAATGACATCCCCTCTGAAATTAATGATAAACATACTGGCATGGTACAATTTTAAATTAGGTCAAATCACTAGGTTAAATGGTCAAAGTAAAGAAACAGCTTTAAATGTCAGATTTGTCTAGATCTGGAGCAATCTGGCACTGACCTAGTTACCAAATTTGTAATATATATACTTACCTAGACATCAATCATTCAATTAAGGTAAACCATTTGAATGACTTCGAACGTTCGCTGAAACTACCGTCAAAATTGGAGCAAATTTAACATGTAACATTCTGGTCAATCAAATTTATTCGCCTAGGTCCAACTCAAGAACCATCATTAAATGGCACCTGTGACAGTAATGGTTAGAATTCTATCAGACATGAAGCAAATAATGTTTTTCAGAGAGTCCTGTCGGGCGTTATAAGAAAATGTCGCCAAGACGACAGACCAAATACAACATAGATGTCGGCAACACACCTGAATATGTAAATGCGCATAGATTGAAGGACTTCCACAAACAACATGCAGAGAATTACAGGAATGACTTTAACTGCAATGAGGAATACGCGTCTCAAACTTGTACTCTAGGTGGGGTTGCCCAGTCACCTACTCAACAGTCGGGAATTCTCAGAAATGGGTATAGTTAATATTTTTACTAACTTGTCTTATATAATGTACAGTGTGTGTGTGTGTATATATATATATATATTATATATATATATATATATATATATAAACGTTTAAACTTTATTTATTTTGCAACGATTGCGAAACAAGCTTTAACAGCTTATATTAATCACTCTCGTTGGCACAGATGAGAGCGTAAATGTGGTCATTCGTGTGAGAGGAAACCGGAATACCCGGAGAAACCCCACCTGTCCGATCTGGCGACCATCGTATCATCTCAAATACTTCCAGGTCCGAGGATCGAACCCGGGTTGCATTGGTGAGAAGCAAGCGTGCTAATCGGACACCGATATATATATATAGACATATCTATGAATAATAAACAACCCATCCAACACGCCCACAATGACTACAGCATAATTTTTGCATATTCTATGATTATAAATCTATGGCTGTTAAATATTGTGAAATAAAATTATGTCAAAACGTCATAAATGTGGAGTCCTATCTGTCACCAACCGATATTGTCGTCGTTAAATGACATCTAGATTCAACAATATAACTTGGCAACTAAGTGGCATATGTCAGATAGCATATGCGCATACATCTCCATGGCATATTGAAGCATCCCAATAATTTGAATTATTGTTTTAGCTCCGTGCGTCTGTCTGCAAACCGTTTTAAGTAACCAATGGGTGGGATTTTATTTACATTTTTTGTTTGTTTACAATACTTCTGTCACTTTGATACATAGTCCTCCTCCGTGGTCGAGTGGTTACGGTCGCTGACTTGTATACCGCTGTAACCTATCATCACTGATGGTCACGTGTTCGAGTCCCGCTCAGACCGTGTCTCATTTATATGAAAAAGTTGGCAGTTTCTTACGGAGGTTGGTGCACCCAAGTACTGGTTAACCGCTGGAGCCTGCCCAGGAAAGGTGTTGTTAGGTAAATTTCCCGCCGGCGATATAGCCCAAAATGGTGCTGATGCAGGCATAAAACCCGAAATATAACATATAACATAACACTTTGATACATGTATATTTAGAAGTTGCAGTATAGATAGAAAATGTGCAAGACCTCGGGTGAGCTCTTCCAATCCAAACACTGTAACTAGCATGTCTACTGCTTATCATTGGAATTCCGCTGATGATAATGACGATGACGATGATGATGGAGTGTTGATAAAAAGGTAGTAAATCATAGAAATTTCACATTTCATGCAGAGACGAAACCATAATCATTTGTTGCAACTGTCATGCCGCGACCAATCAGAATACGACCAGGTGTTATTACACGTGTGTTGATATAAGAAAATATGTAATGGCTGTATTACATTGAATATATACAAGCAGTCATGTGATAATATACATATATACTATAAAATACTTCTGAATGATCATACTTCTCACTTCAACCTGTTTGACTCGCCACGTCTAATGTTACCCGTGTCTATTCATTGTCGCACAAACAGTAACGCTCTGTGTTTATGTATGAAGAATTACCCTGTGTTTCTGATCACAATGTGTGTGTGCACAATGTCTGTGACAAGCTACATAACTAGCCACATTGCCCCCCAGGAACATCTAAGTATGGGGCCCTTAGATTGTCAACAAAGGTTTAACTCTCATTTAACCTTCTAGACCAGGTGTTATTACACGTGTGTTGATATAAGAAAATATGTAATGACTGTATTACATTGAATATATACAAGCAGTCATGTGATAATATACATATATACTATAAAAACATGGCGATGTGCTGTGGGCGTCGCTTAGTTGCGACTCCAAGGCCAACATACTCCTTTACTACATAATTATAGAAAAACAGTCCACTTCAGCAAATATCGAGGGGGGAATAGGATTCCTGTGTGCATATCACTAGAGGCGGCCATTGATAGGAGGCTCACTTAGTTTATAGAAATTTCAAGACTGACGGGTCAATCGGGATGTCTGTACGATTTTCAAATGTCTGATTTGATCGGAAGATTAATAACATGTGGTATTTCTCCCTACTGTTGTATATAATAAATAATTATTACTTTAGAGTGTTTGATGGTACTGGTAACATCATTGATGCAACAAAAGCTTATGAAACTGAGAGCCAGGAATCTGATGAGGACTCTGAGGATGATAGGGTTCTGATCAGGCGAGCAAATGTTGATGACAACAACAATGTGATGGAAGAAATGATTGTTGTACAGGAAAAATTAGACCAAACCGAAGAAGGTAGTACAGATATAACTGATGCAGACTGTAACGCAAACACTGGAAACAATGATGTAAGTGTTGAAATTAAAAAGGTAAATGAGAGGAGGGCTGAGTTGGGAACGCATGCGGAAAACGTAATTGACGGAGAATGTAATGATGATGTGCATTTCAAGTCTCCAATGGGATCAGGATCCAAGAAACGGAGTGGAAGGAAGGATAGACACAGAGTACCAGCACACATGAGAACACCAGACTTGTTGTGTGGCACAGTGGTTGTCACACCTCAAGTTGCCAGTTCCAGTGAGGAAGCACGTGTGTATACAACACCTCAAATGGATGAAGTGTTGCAGAAATTGACAATACATCAAGTGAATAAGGCACCGCAGAAGCGCAGACATAGTTATGAAAGTGTTGATCAGTTAGAGAAGGTGAAGGCAGTTATCTCAGGGCGTCGTGTGACTCGTTCTTTACTGGCTCTAAGGTCAAGTGAGAATGACAATGACTCAGCAGATGAATTCAAAGATTCAAGTAGACAGAAGTCAGTTGAAAAGAATAAAAAAGACAAGAAGTGTAAAAACAAGAAAGCTGGCAAATTATCCTTGACAAACAGATATAGAGATATCACTCCTGTAAATGATGATAAAATTGATGGCAATGAACAGTTAGATAAAACCAAAAACCTTAATGTAAATGCCATGAACATTATTGCACAAAGGGATGACCTGGAAGGTGAGAATTTCGTTCAAATGAATCCTTCGGGTGATGCAGGTCAAATTGATCAGCAGAATTGTGTGAGTGTTGATGACTTCGTGATCATCGACAGGCAGGTGAATAGTAGCAGAGGGGATAGCAATATTAAATTGAAAAGAAAACGTGACGCTACAAAATCCGTAGACAATATCAAGAAGATGAAAAGAGAAACTTGTGCATTATCGGAGAGTGAACAGAAATCAGATGTTTACAGGAAAGATCGTTCTTACACAGATGGTTCGTTGAGCAGTGGTTCTGGATCGCAGTTGTCATCTGTAGAGCCAGGTTCCAGTCCTGCATCATCTGTGAGATCGTGTACTTCTCGAGGAAAGGTGCGGTAATTTATTTCTTAGCTAATGACTGTCCTACATTCCAAATTCATGTACATACATATATATATTAATAGAAATGTTTTTTAATAACTTATGCAATTTCAATTAGCTCTATTGGGAAACAACTTCTTACAATATTAGTTTAATCATCCCCTCTCCCTCCATCCCATCCCCTCAATCCATCCCATTACCTCCATCCCCTCTCCCTCCATCCTCTCCCTCCATCCCCTCCTCCATCCTCTCCCTCCATCCATCCTCTCCCTCCATCCCCTCTCCATCCCCTCTCCCTCCATCCCATCAATCCATCCTCTCCCTCCATCCTCTCCCTCCATTCCCTCTCCCCTCCATTCCCTCTCCCCTCCATTCCCTCTCCCTCCATTCCCTCTCCCCTCCATTCCCTCTCCCCTCCATTCCCTCTCCCCTCCATTCCCTCTCCCCTCCCTCCATTTGCTCTCCCTCAATCCTCTCCCTCCATCCCCACACTCCCTCTCTCATTGAGACAGAAAAGAGGCATTTTGTGTTTTTAAGTGTCTTGCCTATGGACACGACCATCGTGGGTTTTACGTGTCTTGCCTATGGACACGACCATCGTGGTTCTGGCAGGGTTTAAGCTCACAACCTCTAGATTATGAGTGGACCATTACACCACAGAGGATACGCAAAAAACCTGAATTAGGAATGTTGCAAGTAGTATTAAATTCTACAGGATGGTCTCGTTTACTCGCATGATATAGATGAAGGGAAAACAATTTTGAAAGTGCATATAAACTTTTTATAAAGGAAATAAAAATTATTGTTCTTTTGAAAATTTGGATTAAATTTGTTGTTATTTTGTTTGCTTGGACAAGAAAACCAAATTGCGGAATTTAAATACTTTGTACATGGATTTTAATTAAATACCATTTACTACGTAATGAAGTCTAATATTAGCTATATATAGCTTAATTATATAATTAGCTTTTGTTGTATATATCGTACAGAATAAAATAGAAATGCCACGTTTCATTTGCAATCTTATAATATAAGTAAAGTGTCACCCCTATTTAAAGGGCCAGCCATTTCTGACTTACTGAAACACCTCTTTATGAATATCAGTACGTCCCAAATCCTATGCCAGGCGGCAGGCTGGTAGGCAATCGGTAACCATTATTTAACTAGCTGGCGGCTCACCAACCGGCCATATCGGAACGAACCCCTGGCGAGATTTGAACCTTCGACCTCCCGCTCCGCAGGCGGACGGACGGACGCCTGAACCACTCGGCCACGGGGACGGTGAAGTAATAATAATAAGTAAATGACATCATATGCTTCAAAATGGCTATATCCAAATCATTAGAAGTTGGATTTCAGCGTTATGAAGGAATTAAAGATGGCTCTGATGTACGGGCTGTGCATTCTTGAAACTTTAACCATGTTAGTCTTTATAGTAGTGTGTGCAATACATTTAACCATGTTAGTCTTTATAGTAGTGTGTGCAATACATTTAACCATGTTAGTCTTTATAGTAGTGTGTGCAATACATTTAACCATGTTAGTCTTTATAGTAGTGTGTGCAATACATTTAAGCCACACACAAAGTTTATATATTGTGCATGAAGCCCTGATAGTATGTATGGATGTATCGGTGTGGCGGGTGTGGAGGATATATGGGTGTGATGGATGGTGTGGAGGATGTATGGGTGTGGAGGATGTATGGGTGTGATGGATGGTGTGGAGGATGTATGGGTGTGATGGATGGTGTGAGGATATATGGGTGTGATGGATGGTGTGGGGATGTATGGTGTGATGATGGTGTGGAGGATATATGGGTGTGATGGATGGTGTGGAGGATGTATGGGTGTGATGGATGGTGTGGAGGATGTATGGGTGTGATGGATGGTGTGGAGGATATATGGGTGTGATGGATGGTGTGGAGGATGTATGGGTGTGATGGATGGTGTGGAGGATGTATGGGTGTGATGGATGTGTGGCGGATGTATATATGGGGGTGTTGTGGATGGAGTGGTGTGGCGGATGTGTGGATCGGGTTTTTGTGGAGGATGTATGGGTGTGCGGATGGATGGGTATGGAGGGATTATCGGTATGGATGGTTGTGTGGCGGATGTATGGGTGTGATGGAGGGTATCCGCATGGATGGGTGGGAGGATGTATGGCATGGAGGATGGTATGGAATGGATGGTGTGTCGATGTATCGGCACGGAGGGTTATCTGAATGGATGGTTGTGGCGGATGTATCGGTGTGGAGGATGTGGTGGATGGTGTGGCGGATGTATCGGTGCGGAGGGATTATGGGTATGGATGGTGTGGCGGATGTATCGGTGTGGAGGGATTTGTATGGTGGTGTGGCGGATGTATCGGCACAGAGGGATTATCCGCATGGATGGTGTGGCGGATGTATCGGCACAGAGGGATTATCCGCATGGATGGTGTGGCGGATGTATCGGCACAGAGGGATTATCCGCATGGATGGTGTGGAGGATGTATCGGCACAGAGGGATTATCCGCATGGATGGTGTGGCGGATGTATCGGCACGGAGGGATTATCCGCATGGATGGTGTGGCGGATGCATCGGCACAGAGGGATTATCCGCATGGATGGTGTGGCGGATGTATCGGCACGGAGGGATTATCCGCATGGATGGTGTGGAGGATGTATGGGTGTGGAGGGTGTAATGGTGTGGAGGAGGGTTGAGAATAAATAATGAATTAAACTTGGGTAGTTCAATATTCACAGTTCGGTATGGCAGAGGCGATAAATCCAACGTTAGAGAGAGTTCTCCGAAGTTTACGCACAACCCGGGTGACGAGTCCTACATGGTCTTGTAGTAACAGCGATGCATCTTCCCCTAGACTCCTGTCTCCAGCTCTCTCGGGCATAAACGAGGTCAGTATAATCCTTGTATCATATGTCCCTCGTTACATGACCAAAACAGTAACGTTAATTAAACATTTTCTGTACTGTACTGATATGTTTCCTACTCAATCTTTCTTGTGACATCACAGATGGTGAACTCGCATCCAAAATAGATACCGCTGAAAAACAAATTTCTGGAGAACAAAAAAAGCGTCTTGAAAATAACCTCTATTTGAAATGAATCAATGATTAGAATTATACTAAAGGGTTTACATCAGTACTGTAATGTATAACAAAAGGTCAATAAATAAACAAATTAAAAACAAGGATACCAAGCCTGGAGGTTATAAAGCTTTTCTCCATTCTCAAGCATTCACACTCTGTCTCAAACATTCATGCTATGTCTCAAGCATTCAAACTCCGTCTCAAACATTCATGCTATGTCTCAAGCATTCAAACTCTGTGTCCAGCATTCAAACTCTGTCTCCAGCATTCAACCTATGTCTCAAGCATTCAACCTCTGTATCAAGCATTCAACCTCTGTATCAAGCATTCAAACTCTGTATCCAGCATTCAACCTATGTCTCAAGCATTCAAACTCTGTATCCAGCATTCAAACTCTGTATCCAGCATTCAACCTCTGTATCAAGCATTCAAACTCTGTATCCAGCATTCAAACTCTGTATCCAGCATTCAAACTCTGTATCAAGCATTCAAACTCTGTATCCAGCATTCAAACTCTGCCTCAAGCATTCAAACTCTGTATCCAGCATTCAACCTCTGTATCCAGCATTCAAACTATGTATCCAGCATTCAAACTATGTATCAAACATTCAAACTATGTATCCAGCATTCAAACTATGTATCCAGCATTCAAACTCTGTATCCAGCATTCAAACTGTATCAAGCATTCAAACTCTGCATCAGGCATTCAAACTCTGTATCCAGCATTCAAACTCTGCCTCAAGCATTCAAACTCTGTATCCAGCATTCAACCTCTGCATCAGGCATTCAAACTCTGTATCCAGCATTCAACCTCTGTATCAAGCATTCAACCTCTGTATCCAGCATTCAACCTCTGCCTCAAGCATTCAAACTCTGTATCCAGCATTCAACCTCTGTATCCAGCAATCAAACTATGTCTCCAGCATTCAACCTCTGTATCCAGCATTCAACCTCTGTATCCAGCATTCAACCTCTGCCTCAAGCATTCAAACTCTGTATCCAGCATTCAACCTCTGTATCCAGCATTCAAACTATGTCTCCAGCATTCAAACTCTGTATCCAGCATTCAACCTCTGTATCCAGCATTCAACCTCTGTATCAAGTATTCAAACTGTATCAAGCATTCAACCTCTGTATCCAGCATTCAAACTATGTCTCCAGCATTCAACCTCTGTATCCAGCATTCAACCTCTGTATCCAGCATTCAACCTCTGTCTCAAGCATTCAACCTCTGTCTCAAGCATTCAAATTGTATCAAGCATTCAACCTCTGTATCAAACATTCAAACTCTGTATCCAGCATTCAAACTCTGTCTCAAGCATTCAAACTCTGTATCAAGCATTCAAACTCTGTATCAAGCATTCACACTCTTGTCTCAAGCATTCAAACTCTGTATTAAGCATTCACACTCTTGTCTCAAGCATTCAACCTCTGTATCAAGCATTCACACTCTTGTCTCAAGCATTCAACCTCTGTATCAAGCATTCACACTCTTGTCTCAAGCATTCAAATTCTGTATCAAGCATTCACACTCTTGTCTCAAGCATTCAACCTCTGTATCAAGCATTCACACTCTTGTCTCAAGCATTCAAACTCTGTATCAAGCATTCAACCTCTGTATCAAGCATTCACACTCTGTCTCAAGCATTCAAACTCTGTCTCAAGCATTCAAACTCTGTATCAAGCATTCAAACTCTGTATCAAGCATTCACACTCTTGTCTCAAGCATTCACACTCTTGTCTCAAGCATTCACACTCTTGTCTCAAGCATTCAAACTCTGTATCAAGCATTCAACCTCTGTATCAAGCATTCACACTCTTTCTCAAGCATTCAAACTCTGTCTCAAGTATTCACACTCTGTATCCAGCATTCAAACTCTGTCTCAAGCATTCAAACTCTGTATCAAGCATTCAAACTCTGTATCAAGCATTCAACCTCTGTATCAAGCATTCACACTCTTGTCTCAAGCATTCAAACTCTGTATCAAGCATTCAAACTCTTGTCTCAAGCATTCAAACTCTGTATCCAGCATTCAACCTCTGCCTCAAGCATTCAAACTCTGTATCCAGCATTCAACCTCTGTATCCAGCAATCAAACTATGTCTCCAGCATTCAACCTCTGTATCCAGCATTCAACCTCTGTATCCAGCATTCAACCTCTGTATCCAGCATTCAACCTCTGCCTCAAGCATTCAAACTCTGTATCCAGCATTCAACCTCTGTATCCAGCATTCAAACTATGTCTCCAGCATTCAAACTCTGTCTCAAACATTCAACCTCTGTATCCAGCATTCAACCTCTGTATCAAGTATTCAAACTGTATCAAGCATTCAACCTCTGTATCCAGCATTCAAACTATGTCTCCAGCATTCAACCTCTGTATCCAGCATTCAACCTCTGTATCCAGCATTCAACCTCTGTCTCAAGCATTCAAATTGTATCAAGCATTCAACCTCTGTATCAAACATTCAAACTCTGTATCCAGCATTCAAACTCTGTCTCAAGCATTCAAACTCTGTATCAAGCATTCAAACTCTGTATCAAGCATTCACACTCTTGTCTCAAGCATTCAAACTCTGTATTAAGCATTCACACTCTTGTCTCAAGCATTCAATCTCTGTATCAAGCATTCACACTCTTGTCTCAAGCATTCAACCTCTGTATCAAGCATTCACACTCTTGTCTCAAGCATTCAAATTCTGTATCAAGCATTCACACTCTTGTCTCAAGCATTCAACCTCTGTATCAAGCATTCACACTCTTGTCTCAAGCATTCAAACTCTGTATCAAGCATTCAACCTCTGTATCAAGCATTCACACTCTGTCTCAAGCATTCAAACTCTGTCTCAAGCATTCAAACTCTGTATCAAGCATTCAAACTATGTATCAAGCATTCACACTCTTGTCTCAAGCATTCAACCTCTGTATCAAGCATTCACACTCTTGTCTCAAGCATTCAAACTCTGTATCAAGCATTCAACCTCTGTATCAAGCATTCACACTCTTTCTCAAGCATTCAAACTCTGTCTCAAGTATTCACACTCTGTATCCAGCATTCAAACTCTGTCTCAAGCATTCAAACTCTGTATCAAGCATTCAAACTCTGTATCAAGCATTCAACCTCTGTATCAAGCATTCAAACTCTGTATCAAACATTCAAACTATGTATCCAGCATTCAACCTCTGCCTCAAGCATTCAACCTCTGCATCAAGCATTCAAACTATGTCTCCAGCATTCAACCTCTGCCTCAAGCATTCAACCTCTGCATCAGGCATTCAAACTCTGTATCCAGCATTCAAACTGTATCAAGCATTCAACCTCTGTATCCAGCATTCAACCTCTGCATCAGGCATTCAAACTCTGTATCCAGCATTCAAACTCTGCCTCAAGCATTCAAACTCTGTATCCAGCATTCAACCTCTGTATCCAGCATTCAAACCATGTCTCCAGCATTCAAACTCTGTATCAAGCATTCAAACTGTATCAAGCATTCAACCTCTGTATCCAGCATTCAAACTATGTCTCCAGCATTCAACCTCTGTATCCAGCATTCAAACTCTGTATCCAGCATTCAAACTCTGTATCCAGCATTCAACCTCTGTATCCAGCATTCAACCTCTGTATCCAGCATTCAAACTCTGTATCCAGCATTCAACCTCTGTATCCAGCATTCAACCTCTGTATCCAGCATTCAACCTCTGTATCCAGCATTCAACCTCTGTCTCAAGCATTCAAATTGTATCAAGCATTCAACCTCTGTATCAAACATTCAAACTCTGTATCCAGCATTCAAATTCTGTCTCAAGCATTCAAACTCTGTATCAAGCATTCACACTCTTGTCTCAAGCATTCAAACTCTGTATCAAGCATTCACACTCTTGTCTCAAGCATTCAACCTCTGTATCAAGCATTCACACTCTTGTCTCAAGCATTCAACCTCTGTATCAAGCATTCACACTCTTGTCTCAAGCATTCAAACTCTGTATCAAGCATTCAACCTTTGTATCAAGCATTCAAACTCTGTCTCAAGCATTCAAACTCTGTATCAAGCATTCAAACTCTGTATCAAGCATTCACACTCTTGTCTCAAGTATTCAACCTCTGTATCAAGCATTCACACTCTTGTCTCAAGCATTCAAACTCTGTATCAAGCATTCAACCTCTGTCTCAAGCATTCACACTCTGTCTCAAGCATTCAAACTCTGTCTCAAGCATTCACACTCTGTATCCAGCATTCAAACTCTGTCTCAAGCATTCAAACTCTGTATCAAGCATTCAAACTCTGTATCAAGCATTCACACTCTTGTATCAAGCATTCACACTCTTGTCTCAAGCATTCAAACTCTGTATCAAGCATTCAACCTCTGTATCAAGCATTCACACTCTGTCTCAAGCATTCAAACTCTGTCTCAAGCATTCAAACTCTGTATCAAGTATTCAACCTCTGTCTCAAGATTCAAACTATGTCTCAAGCATTCAAGTTTTCTTATTGGTTGTACCAAGACCAAATTTCACACTCAAACAATCATATCACAAGGCTGACGAGAGTGTTTTATGTTTAACCTGTAACCTGCCAATCATGACTAAAGTCGCTTTTGCAAACAGCATAGATCAGATGGCATAGAATGCTATTCGGATAGTGGAGTTAAAACACTTAAACAAACAGCATAGATCAGATGGCATAGAATGCTATTCGGATAGTGGAGTTAAAACACTTAAACAAACAGCATAGATCAGATGGCATAGAATGCTATTCGGATAGTGGAGTTAAAACACTTAAACAAACAGCATAGATCAGATGGCATAGAATGCTATTCGGATAGTGGAGTTAAAACACTTAAACAAACAGCATAGATCAGATGGCATAGAATGCTATTCGGATAGTGGAGTTAAAACACTTAAACAAACAGCATAGATCAGATGGCATAGAATGCTATTCGGATAGTGGGGTTAAAACACTTAAACAAACAGCATAGATCAGATGGCATAGAATGCTATTCGGATAGTGGGGTTAAAACACTTAAACAAACAGCATAGATCAGATGGCATAGAATGCTATTCGGATAGTGGAGTTAAAACACTTAAACAAACAGCATAGATCAGATGGCATAGAATGCTATTCGGATAGTGGAGTTAAAACACTTAAACAAACAGCATAGATCAGATGGCATAGAATGCTATTCGGATAGTGGAGTTAAAACACTTAAACAAACAGTATTGATCAGATGGCATAGAATGCTATTCGGATAGTGGGGTTAAAACACTTAAACAAACAGCATAGATCAGATGGCATAGAATGCTATTCGGATAGTGGGGTTAAAACACTTAAACAAACAGCATAGATCAGATGGCATAGAATGCTATTCGGATAGTGGGGTTAAAACACTTAAACAAACAGCATAGATCAGATGGCATAGAATGCTATTCGGATAGTGGAGTTAAAACACTTAAACAAACAGCATAGATCAGATGGCATAGAATGCTATTCGGATAGTGGAGTTAAAACACTGTCTGAATAACAAACAGCATAGATCAGATGGCATAGAATGCTATTCGGATAGTGGAGTTAAAACACTGTCTGAATAACAAACAGCATAGATCAGATGGCATAGAATGCTATTCGGATAGTGGGGTTAAAACACTTTTCTGAATAACAAACAGCATAGATCAGATGGCATAGAATGCTATTCGGATAGTGGAGTTAAAACACTTTTCTGAATAACAAACAACATAGATCAGATGGCATAGAATGCTATTCGGATAGTGACGTTAAAACACTTTTCTGAATAACAAACAACATAGATCAGATGGCACTTGTCTGAATAACAAACAACATATATCAGTTTATTGGGCAGGTTAAGGGATAAACTGTTTATATTGCTGTAGATTATTGTGCTTATTTCAGTTGTCTAGTGTATCGGACGAGACTAGTCAGGACAGGATGGTTGAGTGTTCCGGTGTTGTGTCCGGTAATCAGAAGGTATTTATGAAGCAGCCTACATAGCTTAGAACATACAGTATAAATTTAGTTAATTTAATAAATTACACAGAAGTTGAGTTTAATTGTGTCCAAAATTTATAAGTCCATTCGTCATCTCCAAAACCCACTGTTGCTTTTTCACCAAATTAGCTCGAAGCATCAGTATGTCATGTCTAGGTGTGTGTATGTAATCCAGTTTGGATGATTCTTTGCATGGCCCTTTGAACATTTTTATAGCACTAATTATGTCCTAAATTCATCTCTAAAACTTGTTAATACTAGGTTATACAAATTTATTTTAGCTCGATTGCGAAACAAGTTCTTTCAACTTATATTAATCACTCTCAAGACCTTGTTCCTAATGGAATACATCGCCACGAGGGAGAGAGAAGAGGCAACATGGAATTTAAATGCCTTGCCTAAGGGCACAATCGTAACTGCACCAGCAGGGCTCGAACTCCGAACCTTTTTCACCAGAAGCGACCGCGCATCCACTGCGCTATCACAACTTCCACTATTACTACATATGACCTTGTATTGCAATCACGTGACTCGTGTCATATATTTCACTTCCACGCTGAAGCAACAGTGAGTGGGAAGACATACATTTTGTCCAAAACCGTTTCTAGTTGGGCCATCCCAAAACGTTGGCATAATGCGAACCAGAATACCTGATGTACTACCTGTGGCATTATGGCATTATGAATAAATAATTGTAAACAAATGAATGTTGTAATTGTTGTGTAATTTGTGGCTGATATGCATATAACTATGACCAATCATGACAAAAGTGGGTTTGATCAGTGTCACATGGAGTGACACAGTGACACATGGAGTGAGACAGTGACACATGGAGTGAGACTGTGACACATGGAGTGAGACAGTGACACATGGAGTGAGACTGTGACACATGGAGTGAGACAGTGACACATGGAGTGAGACAGTGACACATGGAGTGAGACAGTGACACATGGAGTGAGACAGTGACACATGGCGTGAGACAGTGACACATGGAGTGAGACAGTGACACATGGAGTGTGACAGTGACACATGGAGTGAGACAGTGACACATGGAGTGAGACAATGACACATGGAGTGAGACAGTGTCACATGGAGTGAGACAGTGACACATGGAGTGAGACAGTGACACATGGAGACAGTGACACATGGAGTGAGACAGTGCCACATGGAGTGAGACAGTGACACATGGAGTGAGACAGTGACACATGGAGTGAGACAGTGACACGTGGAGTGAGACAGTGACACATGGAGTGAGACAGTGACACATGGAGTGAGACAGTGACACGTGGAGTGAGACAATGACACATGGAGTGACACAGTGTCACATGGAGTGTGACAGTGACACATGGAGTGAGACAGTGACACGTGGAGTGAGACAATGACACATGGAGTGACACAGTGCCACATGGAGTGAGACAGTGACACATGGAGTGAGACAGTGACACATGGAGTGAGACAGTGCCACATTGAGTGAGACAATGCCACATGGAGTGAGACAGTGCCACATGGAGTGAGACAGTGACACATGGAGTGAGACAGTGACACATGGAGTGAGACAGTGACACATGGAGTGAGACAGTGACACATGGAGTGAGACAGTGACACGTGGAGTGAGACAGTGACACGTGGAGTGAGACAATGACACATGGAGTGACACAGTGTCACATGGAGAGAGACAGTGACACATGGAGTGAGACAGTGTCACATGGAGTGAGACAGTGCCACATGGAGTGGGACAGTGCCACATGGAGTGACACATTGCCACATGGAGACAGTGCCACATTGAGTGAAACATGTTGCATTGGTGAGAAGCGAGCGCACTAACCACTGCGCTAATCGGACAGCCGACAGTAACTGAAGTAGTAATTGTGTAACTTTCAGGAGATTGGAGAGAAAGGCATATGTGACTTGTTTCAGGATGTCACTCCACCAGAGTATAAGACCATGGGCCTGTACAAGACCAACAGGTACAGACAGACAGATCTGTAGTCCAGTGGTAACACGCTGGACTGGTAATCCAGGGATTTCTTTTGTATTCCCAACACACTCGCCCACAGTATATATTGTATAAGATGAAATGATATGCAAAGCTCTGGACTGGTAATCCAGTAATCGCAGGTTCGATCCCCCGTCTGACCTTAATAAAATGGACAGTCTTTCAGATGGGACTTTAAACCGAGGTCTCGTGTCAGTGATGTACACCGTGCACGTAAAAGAACCAAGAGACTGGAATGGGTCTCTGTCTGTATCATTGCATTATCCTCCAAAAATCTAAAATGACTAATCTCTTCAGGAGGCGTCACTCATATAGGCAACCGGTAGCGACGATAAATAAACGTAAAACACATACACACAAGACCAACAGGTACATATATGTTGGAATATCCTCATGCTTGCGCGATCTTCCTCTGCAACAAAAATGTCGCTATCATTAGGGGCATTTAAATGGGAGCATTATATTAGACAGCCCTTTTGAGAAAGCAAAATATTGGACAGCCCTTTTGAGAAAGCAAAATATTGGACAGCACTTTTGAGAAAGCAAAATATTGGACAGCCCTTTTGAGAAAGCAAAATATTGGACAGCCCTTTTGAGAAAGCAAAATATTAGACAGCCCTTTTGAGAAAGCAAAATATTGGACAGCCCTTTTGAGAAAGCAAAATATTGGACAGCCCTTTTGAGAAAGCAAAATATTGGACAGCCCTTTTGAGAAAGCAAAATATTGGACAGCCCTTTTGAGAAAGCAAAATATTAGACAGCCCTTTTGAGAAAGCAAAATATTGGACAGCCCTTTTGAGAAAGCAAAATATTGGACAGCCCTTTTGAGAAAGCAAAATATTGGACAGCCCTTTTGAGAAAGCAAAATATTGGACAGCCCTTTTGAGAAAGCAAAATATTAGACAGCACTTTTGAGAAAGCAAAATATTGGACAGCCCTTTTGAGAAAGCAAAATATTGGACAGCCCTTTTGAGAAAGCAAAATATTGGACAGCCCTTTTGAGAAAGCAAAATATTGGACAGCCCTTTTGAGAAAGCAAAATATTGGACAGCCCTTTTGAGAAAGCAAAATATTAGACAGCACTTTTGAGAAAGCAAAATATTAGACAGCCTTTTGAGAAAGCAAAATATTAGACAGCCCTTTTGAGAAAGCAAAATATTAGACAGCCCTTTTGAGAAAGCAAAATATTAGACAGTCCTTTTGAGAAAGCAAAATATTAGACAGCCCTTTTGAGAAAGCAAAATATTAGACAGTCCTTTTGAGAAAGCAAAATATTAGACAGCCCTTTTGAGAAAGCAAAATATTAGACAGCCCTTTTGAGAAAGCAAAATATTAGACAACCCTTTTGAGAAAGCAAAATATTAGACAGCCCTTTTGAGAAAGCAAAATATTAGACAGCCCTTTTGAGAAAGCAAAGTCCTCTAGGAGCTGTGAATGTGGTTGTAAACCAGTTTCCTTGTAAACACTACAAACAGCCTTAAACATCCTTCTTACGTTCTTGTTTGGTTTTGGGGTTTACGGTTGCACGGCAACTCTACAGTTACTATTGGTGGAGGGAATAGCCTGGGTGCTCCTCCGAGCGGTATTACAGGCACGGACTGGCACCTGCAAGCCAGCTGAATAGCTTCTTCTAATGAAATAATTAGACACCCCCAGTAGGATTCAAACCTACAGCAGTTAGGGGCAAATGATTTGAAGTTTCTACAGTGACGAGCTTGATCACTTGGTCAGTAAATTTGCAAATACACACAGGAATATTGAAATAACTACAAAAACACTCGGCAACGTCATTCATGTCCAAGACGACCACTGTGTGAAACCACATTTCTCCTCCCAATCGGTAAGAAGACTTTTCTGCAATTACTAGGTGAAAATTTAATATTGTGTTACATTAGCTTGCGCAGGGACAAAAGGGTTCTAACGCGTTGTGGACACTGTATCGCTGTACAAATGTATGTGCGGGTGTTCGTCCATCAATTACAATATCATGGAGACGTTTGTTTTTCAGAATGCTTTCACAGAAGAGCGGGGATCAGCTTAAACAACTGTTCGAAGATGAGGACATATTCTCCTAGATACACCACAGATAATGTACATCTGGTGACGCTGTTTGTAACATCCCCCCACGAATAATGTACATCTGGTGACACTGTTTGTAACATCCCCCACAGATAATGTACATCTGGTGACGCTGTTTGTAACATCCCCCACAGATAATGTACATCTGGTGACACTGTTTGTAACATCCCCCACAGATAATGTACATCTGGTGACACTGTTTGTAACATCCCCCACAGATAATGTACATCTGGTGACACTGTTTGTAGCATCCCCCACAGATAATGTACATCTGGTGACACTGTTTGTAACATCCCCCACAGATAATGTACATCTGGTGACACTGTTTGTAACATCCCCCACAGATAATGTACATCTGGTGACACTGTTTGTAACATCCCCCACAGATAATGTACATCTGGTGACACTGTTTGTAACATCCCCCACAGATAATGTACATCTGGTGACACTGTTTGTAACATCCCCCACAGATAATGTACATCTGGTGACGCTGTTTGTAACATCCCCCACAGATAATGTACATCTGGTGACACTGTAACATCCCCCACAGATAATGTACATCTGGTGACACTGTTTGTAACATCCCC
>CM026391.1:91549983-91620140 GCA_014843695.1 Archivesica marissinica
ACAACAGATAATGTACATCTGGTGACACTGTGTGTAACACTGTAACACCCCCCCACCCACAACAGATAATGTACATCTGGTGATGCTGTTTGTAACACCCTATTTTGCAGAAGTATATTAAAGAACACCCTTTAAGGAAGTGATCACGTGCTTTCTCACTTCTCCCAAAAATTCTGACCTAGAATGCACATTGCCCTTTTTTCCACTCTAGAATAAACGCTATCTAAGCTATGTAGAGGTACTAGTGCAGTGGATCCGCATGGCTGACGCAGTCGATCACCATTTGCAACATAAACAAAACCTGGTCCTAATGTTTGTGAATTACCTCAAATATTTGGTGCCAACATTTTTCGTCTGGAAATATGTTTTTGTTGTAAGCAACAGAATCGGTCATACCAGACGATCCAAGTTTAGTCCAAGGGTTAGTTTAATACATTGTTCCGAGATTGATCGTGTCAGGTTGGTTTAATACATTGTTCCGAGATTGATAGTCTCGGGTTAGTAATGAAAGATTGAAGTTGTCCAGTTGGTATTGTTCTGAGTGTAAGAAGTTTTGTTAACTGTTTGTCTTTCAACCTTGTTCAAATTTGTTGTCTCATTTGATGAATTTTGTCGAACTTGTAGAATTTATTGGGATTTTGTCTGATTTTATAAGTTTGTTTACTATTTATCAGATTTCTCTAGTGTTGGCGCTGGCAACCGGAATGGAAGAATATGACTCTAAATACATCCGTGTTGTACACAGGAGTGTCACAGGAGTACACTATTTTTTGAAAGTAAAATTGTTTTGCATTATTTATTGTTGAATAAATAAATGATCAAAGAAATAAATACAATTACATTATTATGCTACCGGTACACAGAAGCCAATAGTTTATACAAATTTATTATGGCTCGATTGCGAAACAAGTTCTTAGAACTTATATTAATCACTCTCGAGACCTCATTCCTGATGGAATCCATCGCCACAAGGGAGAGAAGCCATTGAGAATACAGAATATATTCCTTCCTCCCGCCACTCTGTGCCCATTACCAATTTACCAGTTATATAGCCTGGAGGAAAGTGTGCACTGTTGACTGTACAGTCAAACATGTATTAAGCAGCCAGCCAAGGGAATCGCAGAAAGTGGCTGCTTAATAGAGGTAAAATGTATAATAAAACAATATATTGGGAATCTGGTTGCTTATTGCAAGTTAGTTTCAACATATTTTATTTCCCAATATAATACACATTGAACAACCACACAGAATACAGAAACAGGATTAGAATGGAAGACATAGTCTTATTACAAGTTGGTTGCTTAATAGAGGTGACCACTAACTCACGTTTGACTACAGCCAGGAAATAAACTTACTTTACTGATGTGGACAATGGAGCATATTCACAGAGTTACAGCCCTTAAATAATATAAGACTACATTTTGAATGTCCATTCTCGATAAAATATATTTCAATCTTGACCAAATGTTAAAATTTTATTCATCAAAGTCTAGCCAAGAGTTACTCTATTTTTATGTCGTATTTTATCCAGTTATACAAACTTGTTCACACTGCATTACTCTCTCAGGGGGACAAATTTAAAACTGGATCATACATATACTGTGTGTGTTTTACGTTTATTTATCGTCGTTGCCCATATGAGCAAAGCCTCCTGAAGAGATCCGTTATTTTGGAGGATAGTGCAATGATACAGACAGAGACCCATTCCAGAGTCTCCTGGTTCTTTTGCGTGCACGGTGTAAAGCACCGACACGAGACCTTGGTTTAAAGTCCCATCTGAAAGACTGTTAATTTTATTATGGTCAGACAGGGGATTGAACCTGTGATCCCTGGATTACCAGTCCAGCGTTTTAACCACTGGACTACAGATCCGCCTGTATATACATATACAGTTGAATGTTTACCCATTTATTGCAAAGGCCAATGGTACTGTACCAAATCTGTGACATTTAAACAGTAGCAAGAATTTATATTCGACCACTTTCCGATTTAAATGTAGGTCAAATTAGAGAAAGAACATCTCTATATTTGACCCCACAATTTTGTTAACTTTGTCGCATGTTGTTGAAAGCTCCGCTCATTTCGAGTTTGAATATACATGTGCCGGTAGTTGCTGCAATCACTAGGATTTTCATTAATCTTGTGTTTTCACGGAATGGCTGATTATCGAGAGGTAACAAGTTTCATCAACAGATGTGAAGCTAAATGTTTTTTCCTACCACACGAATGACCGGACAGGTGGGTTTTCTCCAGTTTCCTCCCACACGAATGACCACATTTACGCCCTCATCCGAGCCAACGAGAGTGATTAATATAAGTTGTTAAAGCTTGCTTTGCAATCGTTTAAACTAAGAAGATAAATGTTGAGCACCAGTGACCAATAGTTTGTGTATGATTGTGAGACATGTTCGACAGGTCATCGTCGTGGAACACCAGTGTTGTGAAATCCAGCAATATCTATCGAAGGATATAACCCGACATTAACCCATTCAACACCAAGTAACTGACATGGACTGGTCCATGATATTTTTAGACCAATAAATTAATAACAAAATTACATTTGGATCAGTTCATTTATCAAAATGGGTAATTTTATTTCTAAAATAGTTATATTACTTGAAAAAAGTGCAGATCCTGATGAGACTCATCACGATCTGGATCTACACTTTTTTGTAAGCCAATTTAGAGGTCTGTGGTGTTGAAAGGGTTAAACGATTAGTTTATACAAATTTATTTTAGCTTGATTGCGAAACAAGTTATGTCAACTTATATTAATCACTCTCGAGACCTCATTCCTGATGGAATCCATCGCCACGAGGGAGAGAGAAGAGGCATCGTGGAATTTAAATGCCTTGCCTAAGGGCACAATCGTAACAGCTCCAGCGGGGCTCGAACTCTGGACCTTTCGCACTTGAAGCGAACGCGCATCCACTGCATTAAACGATTAGTGACGGACTTCGGTCAGACCATGACGAGAACCTCATTATGATTTCAGTCGTCCTTCCTCCGCCATTATTCCTAGTCCACTTTATCCCTTTCCTTCATAGAGATTTAGGTTAATATACTATTATATCTCCATACAATGACAGCCATTTAGCTATCATGCAGTGGATAAGTAGTTGCCATATCTATCCCACCTCCATAGATATTACTGGGTCTACATGAGATTCTGGCCTTTATTATGAACATTGGTTTGGCTACTACATTATCAATGCATGCCGTATTGGTAATGGCATCAAGAGGTGCTTCTATGAGGGAAAGGGTTAATGTCGTATTGGTAATGGCATCAAGAGGTGCTTATATGAGGGAAAGGATTAATGCATGTCGTATTGGTAATGGCGTCAAGAGGTGCTTCTCTGAGGGAGGGAAAGGGTTAATGTATGTCGTATTGGTGTCAAGAGGTGCCTCTATGAGGGAAAGGGTTAATGTATGTCGTATTGGTAATGGCATCAAGAGGTGCTTCTATGAGGGAAAGGGTTAATGTATGTCGTATTGGTAATTGCGTCATGAGGGAAAGGGTTAATGTATGTTGTATTGGTAATTGCGTCAAGAGGTGCCTCTATGAGGGAAAGGGTTAATGTATGTCGTATTGGTAATGGCGTCAAGAGGTGCTTCTATGAGGGAAAGGGTTAATGTATGTCGTATTGGTAATTGCGTCATGAGGGAAAGGGTTAATGCATGTCGTATTGGTAATTACGTCAAGAGGTGCTTCTATGAGGGAAAGGGTTAATGTATGTCGTATTGGTAATGGCATCAAGAGGTGCTTCTATGAGGGAAAGGGTTAATGTATGTCGTATTGGTAATTGCGTCAAGAGGTGCTTCTATGAGGAAAAGGGTTAATGTATGTCGTATTGGTAATGGCATCAAGAGGTGCTTCTATGAGGGAAAGGGTTAATGTGTGTCGTATTGGTAATTGCGTCAAGAGGGAAAGGGTTAATGTATGTTGTATTGGTAATTGCGTCAAGAGGTGTCTCTATGAGGGAAAGGGTTAATGTATGTCGTATTGGTAATGGCGTCAAGAGGTGCTTCTCTGAGGGAGGGAAAGGGTTAATGTATGTCGTATTGGTAATTGCGTCAAGAGGTGCTTCTATGAGGGAAAGGGTTAATGTATGTTGTATTGGTAATGGCGTCAAGAGGTGCTTCTATGAGGGAAAGGGTTAATGTATGTCGTATTGGTAATGGCGTCAAGAGGTGCTTCTATGAGGGAAAGGGTTAATGTATGTCGTATTGGTAATTGCGTCAAGAGGTCCTCTATGAGGGAAAGGGTTAATGTATGTCGTATTGGTAATGGCGTCAAGAGGTGCTTCTCTGAGGGAGGGAAAGGGTTAATGTATGTCGTATTGGTAATTGCGTCAAGAGGTGCTTCTATGAGGGAAAGGGTTAATGTATGTTGTATTGGTAATTGCGTCAAGAGGTGCCTCTATGAGGGAAAGGGTTAATGTATGTCGTATTGGTAATGGCGTCAAGAGGTGCTTCTATGAGGGAAAGGGTTAATGTATGTCGTATTGGTAATTGCGTCATGAGGGAAAGGGTTAATGCATGTCGTATTGGTAATTGCGTCATGAGGGAAAGGGTTAATGCATGTCGTATTGGTAATTACGTTAAGAGGTGCTTCTATGAGGGAAAGGGTTAATGTATGTCGTACTGGTAATGGCATCAAGAGGTGCTTCTATGAGGGAAAGGGTTAATGTCGTATTGGTAATGGCATCAAGAGGTGCTTATATGAGGGAAAGGATTAATGCATGTCGTATTGGTAATGGCGTCAAGAGGTGCTTCTCTGAGGGAGGGAAAGGGTTAATGTATGTCGTATTGGTGTCAAGAGGTGCCTCTATGAGGGAAAGGGTTAATGTATGTCATATTGGTAATGGCGTCAAGAGGTGCTTCTATGAGGGAAAGGGTTAATGTATGTCGTATTGGTAATTGCGTCATGAGGGAAAGGGTTAATGCATGTCGTATTGGTAATTGCGTCATGAGGGAAAGGGTTAATGTATGTTGTATTGGTAATTGCGTCAAGAGGTGCCTCTATGAGGGAAAGGGTTAATGTATGTCGTATTGGTAATGGCATCAAGAGGTGCTTCTATGAGGGAAAGGGTTAATGTCGTATTGGTAATGGCATCAAGAGGTGCTTATATGAGGGAAAGGATTAATGCATGTCGTATTGGTAATGGCGTCAAGAGGTGCTTCTCTGAGGGAGGAAAGGGTTAATGTATGTCGTATTGGTGTCAAGAGGTGCCTCTATGAGGGAAAGGGTTAATGTATGTCATATTGGTAATGGCATCAAGAGGTGCTTCTATGAGGGAAAGGGTTAATGCATGTATTGGTAATGGCGTCAAGAGGTGCTTCTATGAGGGAAAGGGTTAATGTATGTCGTATTGGTAATGGCATCAAGAGGTGCTTCTATGAGGGAAAGGGTTAATGTATGTCGTATTGAATTAGTGTCATGAGGGAAAGGGTTAATGTATGTTGTATTGGTAATTGCGTCAAGAGGTGCCTCTATGAGGGAAAGGGTTAATGTATGTCGTATTGGTAATGGCGTCAAGAGGTGCTTCTATGAGGGAAAGGGTTAATGTATGTCGTATTGGTATTGCGTCATGAGGGAAAGGGTTAATGCATGTCGTATTGGTAATTACGTCAAGAGGTGCTTCTATGAGGGAAGGGTTAATGTATGTCGTATTGGTAATGGCATCAAGAGGTGCTTCTATGAGGGAAAGGGTTAATGTATGTCGTATTGGTAATTGCGTCAAGAGGTGCTTCTATGAGGAAAAGGGTTAATGTATGTCGTATTGGTAATGGCATCAAGAGGTGCTTCTATGAGGGAAAGGGTTAATGTGTGTCGTATTGGTAATTGCGTCAAGAGGGAAAGGGTTAATGTATGTTGTATTGGTAATTGCGTCAAGAGGTGCCTCTATGAGGGAAAGGGTTAATGTATGTCGTATTGGTAATGGCGTCAAGAGGTGCTTCTCTGAGGGAGGGAAAGGGTTAATGTATGTCGTATTGGTAATTGCGTCAAGAGGTGCTTCTATGAGGGAAAGGGTTAATGTATGTTGTATTGGTAATTGCGTCAAGAGGTGCCTCTATGAGGGAAAGGGTTAATGTATGTCGTATTGGTAATGGCGTCAAGAGGTGCTTCTATGAGGGAAAGGGTTAATGTATGTCGTATTGGTAATTGCGTCATGAGGGAAAGGGTTAATGCATGTCGTATTGGTAATTGCGTCATGAGGGAAAGGGTTAATGCATGTCGTATTGGTAATTACGTTAAGAGGTGCTTCTATGAGGGAAAGGGTTAATGTATGTCGTACTGGTAATGGCATCAAGAGGTGCTTCTATGAGGGAAAGGGTTAATGTCGTATTGGTAATGGCATCAAGAGGTGCTTATATGAGGGAAAGGATTAATGCATGTCGTATTGGTAATGGCGTCAAGAGGTGCTTCTCTGAGGGAGGGAAAGGGTTAATGTATGTCGTATTGGTGTCAAGAGGTGCCTCTATGAGGGAAAGGGTTAATGTATGTCATATTGGTAATGGCATCAAGAGGTGCTTCTATGAGGGAAAGGGTTAATGCATGTATTGGTAATGGCGTCAAGAGGTGCTTCTATGAGGGAAAGGGTTAATGTATGTCGTATTGGTAATTGCGTCATGAGGGAAAGGGTTAATGCATGTCGTATTGGTAATTGCGTCATGAGGGAAAGGGTTAATGTATGTTGTATTGGTAATTGCGTCAAGAGGTGCCTCTATGAGGGAAAGGGTTAATGTATGTCGTATTGGTAATGGCATCAAGAGGTGCTTCTATGAGGGAAAGGGTTAATGTCGTATTGGTAATGGCATCAAGAGGTGCTTATATGAGGGAAAGGATTAATGCATGTCGTATTGGTAATGGCGTCAAGAGGTGCTTCTCTGAGGGAGGGAAAGGGTTAATGTATGTCGTATTGGTGTCAAGAGGTGCCTCTATGAGGGAAAGGGTTAATGTATGTCATATTGGTAATGGCATCAAGAGGTGCTTCTATGAGGGAAAGGGTTAATGCATGTATTGGTAATGGCGTCAAGAGGTGCTTCTATGAGGGAAAGGGTTAATGTATGTCGTATTGGTAATGGCATCAAGAGGTGCTTCTATGAGGGAAAGGGTTAATGTATGTCGTATTGGTAATTGCGTCATGAGGGAAAGGGTTAATGTATGTTGTATTGGTAATTGCGTCAAGAGGTGCCTCTATGAGGGAAAGGGTTAATGTATGTCGTATTGGTAATGGCGTCAAGAGGTGCTTCTATGAGGGAAAGGGTTAATGTATGTCGTATTGGTAATTGCGTCATGAGGGAAAGGGTTAATGCATGTCGTATTGGTAATTACGTCAAGAGGTGCTTCTATGAGGGAAAGGGTTAATGTATGTCGTATTGGTAATGGCATCAAGAGGTGCTTCTATGAGGGAAAGGGTTAATGTATGTCGTATTGGTAATTGCGTCAAGAGGTGCTTCTATGAGGAAAAGGGTTAATGTATGTCGTATTGGTAATGGCATCAAGAGGTGCTTCTATGAGGGAAAGGGTTAATGTGTGTCGTATTGGTAATTGCGTCAAGAGGGAAAGGGTTAATGTATGTTGTATTGGTAATTGCGTCAAGAGGTGCCTCTATGAGGGAAAGGGTTAATGTATGTCGTATTGGTAATGGCGTCAAGAGGTGCTTCTCTGAGGGAGGGAAGGGTTAATGTATGTCGTATTGGTATTGCGTCAAGAGGTGCTTCTATGAGGGAAAGGGTTAATGTATGTTGTATTGGTAATTGCGTCAAGAGGTGCCTCTATGAGGGAAAGGGTTAATGTATGTCGTATTGGTAATGGCGTCAAGAGGTGCTTCTATGAGGATAAGGGTTAATGTATGTCGTATTGGTAATTGCGTCATGAGGGAAAGGGTTAATGCATGTCGTATTGGTAATTGCGTCATGAGGGAAAGGGTTAATGCATGTCGTATTGGTAATTACGTTAAGAGGTGCTTCTATGAGGGAAAGGGTTAATGTATGTCGTATTGGTAATGGCATCAAGAGGTGCTTCTATGAGGGAAAGGGTTAATGTTGTCGTATTGGTAATGGCATCAAGAGGTGCTTATATGAGGGAAAGGATTAATGCATGTCGTATTGGTAATGGCGTCAAGAGGTGCTTCTCTGAGGGAGGGAAAGGGTTAATGTATGTCGTATTGGTGTCAAGAGGTGCCTCTATGAGGGAAAGGGTTAATGTATGTCATATTGGTAATGGCGTCAAGAGGTGCTTCTATGAGGGAAAGGGTTAATGTATGTCGTATTGGTAATTGCGTCATGAGGGAAAGGGTTAATGCATGTCGTATTGGTAATTGCGTCATGAGGGAAAGGGTTAATGTATGTTGTATTGGTAATTGCGTCAAGAGGTGCCTCTATGAGGGAAAGGGTTAATGTATGTCGTATTGGTAATGGCATCAAGAGGTGCTTCTATGAGGGAAAGGGTTAATGTCGTATTGGTAATGGCATCAAGAGGTGCTTATATGAGGGAAAGGATTAATGCATGTCGTATTGGTAATGGCGTCAAGAGGTGCTTCTCTGAGGGAGGGAAAGGGTTAATGTATGTCGTATTGGTGTCAAGAGGTGCCTCTATGAGGGAAAGGGTTAATGTATGTCATATTGGTAATGGCATCAAGAGGTGCTTCTATGAGGGAAAGGGTTAATGCATGTATTGGTAATGGCGTCAAGAGGTGCTTCTATGAGGGAAAGGGTTAATGTATGTCGTATTGGTAATGGCATCAAGAGGTGCTTCTATGAGGGAAAGGGTTAATGTATGTCGTATTGGTAATTGCGTCATGAGGGAAAGGGTTAATGTATGTTGTATTGGTAATTGCGTCAAGAGGTGCCTCTATGAGGGAAAGGGTTAATGTATGTCGTATTGGTAATGGCGTCAAGAGGTGCTTCTATGAGGGAAAGGGTTAATGTATGTCGTATTGGTAATTGCGTCATGAGGGAAAGGGTTAATGCATGTCGTATTGGTAATTACGTCAAGAGGTGCTTCTATGAGGGAAAGGGTTAATGTATGTCGTATTGGTAATGGCATCAAGAGGTGCTTCTATGAGGGAAAGGGTTAATGTATGTCGTATTGGTAATTGCGTCAAGAGGTGCTTCTATGAGGAAAAGGGTTAATGTATGTCGTATTGGTAATGGCATCAAGAGGTGCTTCTATGAGGGAAAGGGTTAATGTATGTCGTATTGGTAATTGCGTCATGAGGGAAAGGGTTAATGTATGTTGTATTGGTAATTGCGTCAAGAGGTGCCTCTATGAGGGAAAGGGTTAATGTATGTCGTATTGGTAATGGCGTCAAGAGGTGCTTCTATGAGGGAAAGGGTTAATGTATGTCGTATTGGTAATTGCGTCATGAGGGAAAGGGTTAATGCATGTCGTATTGGTAATTACGTCAAGAGGTGCTTCTATGAGGGAAAGGGTTAATGTATGTCGTATTGGTAATGGCATCAAGAGGTGCTTCTATGAGGGAAAGGGTTAATGTATGTCGTATTGGTAATTGCGTCAAGAGGTGCTTCTATGAGGAAAAGGGTTAATGTATGTCGTATTGGTAATGGCATCAAGAGGTGCTTCTATGAGGGAAAGGGTTAATGTGTGTCGTATTGGTAATTGCGTCAAGAGGGAAAGGGTTAATGTATGTTGTATTGGTAATTGCGTCAAGAGGTGCCTCTATGAGGGAAAGGGTTAATGTATGTCGTATTGGTAATGGCGTCAAGAGGTGCTTCTCTGAGGGAGGGAAAGGTTAATGTATGTCGTATTGGTAATTGCGTCAAGAGGTGCTTCTATGAGGGAAAGGGTTAATGTATGTTGTATTGGTAATTGCGTCAAGAGGTGCCTCTATGAGGGAAAGGGTTAATGTATGTCGTATTGGTAATGGCGTCAAGAGGTGCTTCTATGAGGATAAGGGTTAATGTATGTCGTATTGGTAATTGCGTCATGAGGGAAAGGGTTAATGCATGTCGTATTGGTAATTGCGTCATGAGGGAAAGGGTTAATGCATGTCGTATTGGTAATTACGTTAAGAGGTGCTTCTATGAGGGAAAGGGTTAATGTATGTCGTACTGGTAATGGCATCAAGAGGTGCTTCTATGAGGGAAAGGGTTAATGTCGTATTGGTAATGGCATCAAGAGGTGCTTATATGAGGGAAAGGATTAATGCATGTCGTATTGGTAATGGCGTCAAGAGGTGCTTCTCTGAGGGAGGGAAAGGGTTAATGTATGTCGTATTGGTGTCAAGAGGTGCCTCTATGAGGGAAAGGGTTAATGTATGTCATATTGGTAATGGCGTCAAGAGGTGCTTCTATGAGGGAAAGGGTTAATGTATGTCGTATTGGTAATTGCGTCATGAGGGAAAGGGTTAATGCATGTCGTATTGGTAATTGCGTCATGAGGGAAAGGGTTAATGTATGTTGTATTGGTAATTGCGTCAAGAGGTGCCTCTATGAGGGAAAGGGTTAATGTATGTCGTATTGGTAATGGCATCAAGAGGTGCTTCTATGAGGGAAAGGGTTAATGTCGTATTGGTAATGGCATCAAGAGGTGCTTATATGAGGGAAAGGATTAATGCATGTCGTATTGGTAATGGCGTCAAGAGGTGCTTCTCTGAGGGAGGGAAAGGGTTAATGTATGTCGTATTGGTGTCAAGAGGTGCCTCTATGAGGGAAAGGGTTAATGTATGTCATATTGGTAATGGCATCAAGAGGTGCTTCTATGAGGGAAAGGGTTAATGCATGTATTGGTAATGGCGTCAAGAGGTGCTTCTATGAGGGAAAGGGTTAATGTATGTCGTATTGGTAATGGCATCAAGAGGTGCTTCTATGAGGGAAAGGGTTAATGTATGTCGTATTGGTAATTGCGTCATGAGGGAAAGGGTTAATGTATGTTGTATTGGTAATTGCGTCAAGAGGTGCCTCTATGAGGGAAAGGGTTAATGTATGTCGTATTGGTAATGGCGTCAAGAGGTGCTTCTATGAGGGAAAGGGTTAATGTATGTCGTATTGGTAATTGCGTCATGAGGGAAAGGGTTAATGCATGTCGTATTGGTAATTACGTCAAGAGGTGCTTCTATGAGGGAAAGGGTTAATGTATGTCGTATTGGTAATGGCATCAAGAGGTGCTTCTATGAGGGAAAGGGTTAATGTATGTCGTATTGGTAATTGCGTCAAGAGGTGCTTCTATGAGGAAAAGGGTTAATGTATGTCGTATTGGTAATGGCATCAAGAGGTGCTTCTATGAGGGAAAGGGTTAATGTGTGTCGTATTGGTAATTGCGTCAAGAGGGAAAGGGTTAATGTATGTTGTATTGGTAATTGCGTCAAGAGGTGCCTCTATGAGGGAAAGGGTTAATGTATGTCGTATTGGTAATGGCGTCAAGAGGTGCTTCTCTGAGGGAGGGAAAGGGTTAATGTATGTCGTATTGGTAATTGCGTCAAGAGGTGCTTCTATGAGGGAAAGGGTTAATGTATGTTGTATTGGTAATTGCGTCAAGAGGTGCCTCTATGAGGGAAAGGGTTAATGTATGTCGTATTGGTAATGGCGTCAAGAGGTGCTTCTATGAGGATAAGGGTTAATGTATGTCGTATTGGTAATTGCGTCATGAGGGAAAGGGTTAATGCATGTCGTATTGGTAATTGCGTCATGAGGGAAAGGGTTAATGCATGTCGTATTGGTAATTACGTTAAGAGGTGCTTCTATGAGGGAAAGGGTTAATGTATGTCGTACTGGTAATGGCATCAAGAGGTGCTTCTATGAGGGAAAGGGTTAATGTCGTATTGGTAATGGCATCAAGAGGTGCTTATATGAGGGAAAGGATTAATGCATGTCGTATTGGTAATGGCGTCAAGAGGTGCTTCTCTGAGGGAGGGAAAGGGTTAATGTATGTCGTATTGGTGTCAAGAGGTGCCTCTATGAGGGAAAGGGTTAATGTATGTCATATTGGTAATGGCATCAAGAGGTGCTTCTATGAGGGAAAGGGTTAATGTATGTCGTATTGGTAATGGCATCAAGAGGTGCTTCTATGAGGGAAAGGGTTAATGCATGTCGTATTGGTAATGGCGTCAAGAGGTGCTTCTATGAGGGAAAGGGTTAATGTATGTCGTATTGGTAATGGCGTCAAGAGGTGCTTCTATGAGGGAAAGGGTTAACATACCACTTGTGACCTTTCTCAGGTAACATTGGCACCTTGCCAGCCAAGTATTGATACCATTTGGAGGTGCTCTTGTTCTTAATGCTGATAAATACAGTCAATCTTGCTCGAAAGACCACATCTATTAAGAGGCCACTTGTAATAAGAGACCACCTTTTCAGTTCCTGTTTGTGCTATTAAGGAACAAATTGGTCTGTATTGGTTTATACAAATTTATTTAGCCTAGAAAATTCTGCTAAATTACGGTGTTTGATCAGAGACAGTACATTATCATATTGGTGAAAACGGCGGATGTTAGTTTATGCAAATTTATTTAGCTTGATTGCGAAACAAGTTCTTACAACTTATATCAATCTCATTCCTGATGGAATCCATCGCCACGAGGGAGAGAGAAGAGGTAACATGGAATTTAAAGTGGTTATTAACAGAAAGTCTATTCAGAGTTTACAATACATTAAAGCAGCATTACATCGTATGAAATCAAAGATATTTGAAAAATTCATTTTTTACGTATGGGTAGCAATGCTGCTACACATTCTAACATTATACTTTGTATGCTTATGTTCATTTGGTAAACAGTGTTTTTTTGCAATAGAACAAACTCGAAACTGAGTTGATCGGTCACGCACTTGTTTACAACCGGAACGCATCGTCCGCACTTGTTTACATTCGGAATGCATCTTCCCCATTTGTCCCACGTTGTCTTTTAATTAAATTACTTGATATGTTGATTCATACCTCTGTTAGCTAAGTCTTTTAGGGACATTTCTACATCCCCACGAGGGGTTCGACATTAGAGGAAGATAGTCTTTCATGTTCAAAATAGATACGTTTTTTCTACATCCTCTGTTGTTTCACGCATCTGTGTGTGTTTACGTTTCGTGTGTTGATAAACAAATTCGCATATACGACGATTTAAATTTATTGGAATTTTTATCGTTTCTGAGCGACTATTTCGATTTTTGTAAACACACATACATTAGTATTTATATTTTACCCAAAACAATCTTTATTACGATGTAATGTTGCTGGAAGATCAGAATAGTGGTCTGTATTGGGTGGTTATCTACAATACTGGTTTTATTTTATCCAAACTACCGGTACTAGTAGAACCAAATTCATTAGCACACATCGAATACATGCTGGAAGTCATGGTAGCGCGTTCGCTTCAGGTGCAAAAGGTCCGGAGTTTGTGCCCTTAGGAATGGTATTCTCTCTCCCTCGTGGTGGAGTTGAAGAACTTGTTTCGCAATCGAGCTATAATCAATTTGTATAAACTATGCGAGCGAGAATATAAGAATCCACATATCAGAATCTACTCCCAATATAGGCCAGCTTTACAGGTAATTCTATATACTACATGCTATTGTGTACAGTGGAACCCTAACGATTTTCCCAGTCCAGATATTTTTCTTTATTCAATTTCAAACATCTATACGGTCACGTTTTCGGAACCATGTACGCTATTTCAAATTGCCCCTAAAAACGGATGCCCGGCTGCGAAAACCCTGATCCAAACAACCATAATCTCGCCTGAAATTTAACACCTTCCATGTTTTTTACACATAATTGGTCGGCATATTGTTTACTCCAATGTGTGCATTACATGCGGTGTTGTTGTGAGAAGTATACAGGCGTGATAATTGCTAGACATTATTTTATATTATTCTTGTAAGGAATCGGAGGTTTGATTTCAGAGGAATTAGTTTGTTTGTTTTTCTTCTTCTTTTTTTTTGGAGCCACGTTTAAGGTCCGTTTATTTGCCTCGTCGTAGGTAGCAAGCAGGTCGAGGCCATCCCACTTGTACCTTACAAAGAACATAGTAATGAAATTTGTACAAAACATTTACATATGTATACAATACATTACATAATTCAATATATAAGAATGTTATGTTTAGACAAAGCATGTGAAAAAAGAGAGAAAAATTAACACAAAAAATAGAAAAATAATAGTCTTGTCTAAATATCGCAAGAGAGAAAAAAAAGAAGAGAGATCTACTTCGGCTTGTTATATATATTGAATAAAATTACTCCAATCCTTATTGAATTTTTCTATTTCATCGTTTCGAAATGCTGTATATTTTTTTAATTTAATTCTTGCAATTACTTTTTGCTTAAAAAAGATGAATTAGTTTTAATACAAGGTAAACTATCATAATTTAATGTATAACTGTCACTATTCCAAAGATGTTGTTTAGTGTCCGAACCTGATACTTTGGTATACATTAACTAATACCTGAAAGGCAGCTTAGACGTTGATAATACTAGTACGAAACAAGATATTTAATCCCCCCCACACAACCTAAACTACATTCTTCAATATAACGGTGGTTACATGTTTCATATAATTTACTATTAGTTAACACTTGCTATACCTTTCCGGTGAACAACTACATGTACCGGGAAATCTTCTGCAACGTCTAATTATCATAAATAATTTGTAAGACGATTAAGTCTTGTATCTTCACTGGTACATTATCGACAAACCTCCACAGTTTGTAGTAAAGTTAAATGACAGTTGAACCACAGATAACGCCACACATCCGATACTGGTGAACAGTGATCCATCGGCACCTTCAATTTGTGGCCATTCTATCACATGTGACATACAAATTACAGTCAATTAGTTCACAGCTAAATGCACGGTAAGTGCTATGATTTCTTGGACCCGCCAAAGCCTGCAAAGCCCATCATGGCCGCGATATCGGGGTCGCCATCCTGATCGAGGTCATCGTCCGCCTTGCGCTTACGTTCCTTCCGTTTCTCTTTCTTATATGCCTTTTGTTTTTCTTCCTGTGATAAAAGGATAATAATATTGTAGTTTGTGTAGACGGATCTGTAGTCCAGTGATAACACGCTGGACTGGTAATCCAGGGCTTGCCGGTTCGATCCCCCGTCTGACATTAATAAAATTAACAGTCTTTCAGATGGGACGTTAAACCGAGGTCTTGTGTCGGTGCTGTACACCGTGCACGTAAAAGAACCAGAGAAGACTCTGGAATGAGTGTCTGTATCGTTGCACTATCCTCCAAAAATCTAAAATGACTAATCTCTTCAGGTGTCACTCAAATGGGCAACCGGTAGCAACGATAAATAAACGTAAAACACACACCACTTTTGAGATAATAAGAAATACTTGTGGGAGACATTGATTCACTGACTGTGCATGCTATGTTTACCTCTTCCTTCAATTCTTTGATTCTTTCTTCAAAATCGTAATCTTTCTTTTTTTCTTCCATTTTGCGCTTGTTCATTTCAAATCTTCGTCTGACCTGCTCTAGCGATGACCTTTCAACTTTCATTGACATACCCAGATTTCTCTGATCTAAAGTGAATGAAACATTGTAGATAAATAATCGTACCAACACAGATGCTGTAAAGTCTACCAACAGGAATACCAATGGTGGTCTTTGTTCACAGGTGGTCTCTCATGACAGGTTAAAATGCATTGTATTGGGAGATAAAAAAATGGTACACAAAATGTACATTGGTACAGGCATGAGCAGCTACCCAGGTATAGCCAAGGAACACCCTCAGTACATTGGTACAGGCATGAGCAGCTAACCAGGTATAGCCAATGAACACCCCAGGTGCCCCTCAGTACATTAGTACAGGCATGAGCAGCTACCCAGGTATAGCCAATGAACACCCCAGGTGCCCCTCAGTACATTGGTACAGGCATGAGCAGCTACTCAGGTATAGCCAAGGAACACCCCCAGGTGCCCCTCAGTACATTGGTACAGGCATGAGCAGCTACTCAGGTATAGCCAAGGAACACCCCCAGGTGCCCCTCAGTACATTGTACAGGCATGAGCAGCTACCCGGGTATAGCCAAGGAACACCCCAGGTGCCCCTCAGTACATTGGTACAGGCATGAGCAGCTACCCAGATATAGCCAATGAACACCCCAGGTGCCCCTCAGTACATTGGTACAGGCATGAGCAGCTACCCAGGTATAGCCAATGAACACCCCCAGGTGCCCCTCAGTACATTGGTACAGGCATGAGCAGCTACCCGGGTATAGCCAAGGAACACCCCAGGTGCCCCTCAGTACATTGGTACAGGCATGAGCAGCTACCCAGGTATAGCCAAGGAACACCCTCAGTACATTGGTACAGGCATGAGCAGCTACCCAGGTATAGCCAAGGAACACCCCCAGATGCCCCTCAGTACATTGTACAGGCATGAGCAGCTACCCAGGTATAGCCACGGAACACCCCCAGGTGCCCCTCAGTACATTGGTACAGGCATGAGCAGCTACCCAGGTATAGCCAAGGAACACCCCCAGATGCCCCTCAGTACATTGGTACAGGCATGAGCAAATACCCGGGTATAACCAATGACCTCCGTAACTAGCCATGTCTGTAAGCCAACAGCATCCTCATATGAAAGAATATCGAACCTACATGTATAGCGGTAAGTGGCAAGTGACTTGAAGTAACCAATCACAACCACTTCGGCCATGGAGGCCAGTCATCATGAAACAAGCTTGTTTGCACAGAAACATTTGTAAAATCATCTCTAAAATAGGCAATATAAATGCAACAGATAGCCACTTACGTTTCTTTCCATTGATGTGATCTAAGAAGTTGATGGAATCTTTAACCACACAATCACAAACGTTACAATAATACCTGGCGATAGAAAATATATATTTATAAATTTATATTAGCTTGATTGCGAATCAAGTTTTTACAACATTAGATTACAGTCAAACCTGTGTTAGTGGTCACCTCCATTAAGCAGTCAGTTTCCAGATTCCCAATATGTTATTTAATTATACATTTGACCTCTATTAAGCAGCCACATTCTGTGATTCCCTGGCTTAAGACGGGTTTGACTGTAATCACTCTCAATATTTCATTCCTGATAGAATCCATTGCCATGAGGGAGAGGGAAGAGGCAACGTGGATTTAAATGTCTTGTCTAAGGACACCACATCCGTGGTTCTGAATGGGGGCTTGAACTCGCATCCTCTCAGTTACAAAGTGGACACCATATGCATTACACGACGGAGGCTCCACACAGATTGTATACATATGTTAACACTAGTCGACTTGTACTTGACAACATTCAAAAATATTATCACTTGTAAAAGTAAAGTACAGTGTTTGTTTATTATAGTGTCACCCCTATTGAAAGGGCCAGTCATTTCTGACTTATGAGACACCTCTTATGGACATCTGTACTTCCCGAATCCTATCCTTGAAGGCCAAGCGCAAGTGTGAATGACACCGGTCAGACAAATATGACACCGGTCATGACAAATATGACACCGGTCATGACAAATATGACACTGGTCAGACAAATAATTGAAATGCACTTTAAATTACAATTTATTTTGTCTGACCGAAGGATTTTCTTGTCGGGACATGTTGGATGGTCATGCATTGTAGGAAGACTGATACAACTGGAGCTGGTCCTGGGTAGGAATGGGTTACATCTTTATAACACACATGTAACAAGAATGAGGATATTAAACAAATTATACTTGGAATCCATCTGCCTAAGGGCATAATCGTAACGACTCCAGAGGGACTCAAACTCCAGACCTTTCGCACCGGAAGCGAATGTGCATCCACTGCGCTATCACGACTTCCAAATAAATATGTAGATCTGTATATAAATGACACACCCTCAGATTTTAGTATTTCAGAATAACTATAATTTGCCGATTGCAGATCCATTTGTCTGTTGTAATTTATAAATCTCTGAACTGTCGACAGACAATACATACCCTCCTTGCTGACTAGCCGGTGTTGTTTTTGTTATAACCTGCGACTTCCCGAGCTTTGAATCGAGATCAACCTACAACCAAAAAACATTGCATCATCATTATCAACATCTCCGATGTACATGATGCTATTGTTATGATGTTTAAATCTTTAATATTCGTACGTAAAGACTTTATTATATATATTATTATAACAAGTTATTTTAAATTATTCCTAAGTTTTAAATTAATATCATAATAAATAAATGTTCCTACTGATCATGGGTTTACAACAATCGTTATCAATCTCCTGTCTTTATTCGTTTAGACAAAAAGATTTTCTTACAACCAATGGAAATGTTTAAGAGTTGATACATTTTTTAAAATCACTTTATAATACATTTTATGAAATCACTACATGTATATAAAGAATATTTTTGTAACATTTAAATATTGGAGCCGTTACAATTGTGCCCTTAGGCAAGGCATTTAAATTCCATGTTACCTCCTCTCTCCCTCGTGGCGATGGATTCCATCAGGAATGAGGTCTCGAGAGTGATTCTAAAAGTTGTAATAACTTGTTTCGCAAGCGAGCTAAAATAAATTTGTATAAACTAACATTTAAAAGACTGAAGCAGTAAATAATATATTACACCGTATGTACATGATATATAGGGCATCCACAATCCAATAACAATTCTCGTCAAGAAATAGCAAAAGATATATACAAACCCAACTGAAGGCCACTTTAATTATATATTTGCATAAAACCTACGAGTCGGCTTACTAGTATGTAGTAAACATTAAACAACTACAGAGTTTGAGTCGTACCTTGTATGCCCTGGGTTGGACAGTTTGAGCCGTACCTTGTATGCCCTGGGTTGGACAGTTTGAGCCGTACCTTGTATGCCCTGGGTTGGACAGTTAGAGCCGTACCTTGTATGCCCTGGGTTGGACAGTTAAAGTCGTACCTTGTATTCCCTGGGTTGGACGTTAAGTCGTACCTTGTATTCCCTGGGTTGGACAGTTAAAGTCGTACCTTGTATTCCCTGGGTTGGACAGTTAGAGCCGTACCTTGTATTCCCTGGGTTGGACAGTTAGAGCCATACCTTGTATGCCCTGGGTTGGACAGTTAGAGCCGTACCTTGTATGCCCTGGGTTGGACAGTTAGAGCCGTACCGTGTATGCCCTGGGTTGAACAGTTAAAGTCGTACCTTGTATGCCCTGGGTTGGACAGTTAGAGCCGTACCTTGTATGCCCTGGGTTGAACAGTTAAAGTCGTACCTTGTATGCCCTGGGTTGAACAGTTAAAGTCGTACCGTGTATGCCCTGGGTTGGACAGTTAGAGCCGTACCTTGTATACCCTGGGTTGGACAGTTAAAGTAGTACCTTGTATTCCCTGGGTTGGACAGTTAAAGTCGTACCTTGTATTCCCCGGGTTGGACAGTTAGAGCCGTACCATGTATTCCCTGGGTTGGACAGTTAAAGTCGTACTTTGTATTCCCTGGGTTGGACAGTTAGAGCCGTACCTTGTATTCCCTGGGTTGAAGAGTTAGAGCCATACCTTGTATTCCCTGGGTTGGACAGTTAGAGCCGTACCTTGTATTCCCTGGGTTGAAGAGTTAGAGCTGTACCTTGTATGCCCTGGGTTGGACAGTTAGAGCCGTACCTTGTATGCCCTGGGTTGGACAGTTAGAGCCGTACCTTGTATGCCCTGGGTTGGACAGTTAGAGCAGTACCTTGTATTCCCTGGGTTGGACAGTTAGAGCCGTACCTTGTATACCCTGGGTTGGACAGTTAAAGTCGTACCTTGTATTCCCTGGGTTGGACAGTTAAAGTCGTACCTTGTATTCCCTGGGTTGGACAGTTAAAGTCGTACTTTGTATTCCCTGGGTTGGACAGTTAAAGTCGTATTTTGTATTCCCTGGGTTGGACAGTTAGAGCCGTACCTTGTATGCCCTGGGTTGAAGAGTTAGAGCCATACCTTGTATTCCCTGGGTTGGACAGTTTAAGTCGTACCTTGTATTCCCTGGGTTGGACAGTTAGAGCCGTACCTTGTATGCCCTGGGTTGGACAGTTTAAGTCGTACCTTGTATTCCCTGGGTTGGACAGTTAGAGCCGTACCTTGTATTCCCTGGGTTGGACAGTTTGAGCCATACCTTGTATTCCCTGGGTTGAAGAGTTAGAGCCGTACCTTGTATGCCCTGGGTTGGACAGTTAGAGCCGTACCCTGTATGCCCTGGGTTGGACAGTTAGAGCCGTACCTTGTATGCCCTGGGTTGGACAGTTAGAGCCGTACCGTGTATGCCCTGCGTTGGACAGTTAGAGCCGGACCGTGTATGCCCTGGGTTGGACAGTTAGAGCCGTACCTTGTATGCCCTGGGTTGGACAGTTAGAGCCGTACCTTGTATGCCCTGGGTTGGACAGTTAGAGCCGTACCTTGTATTCCCTGGGTTGAAGAGTTAGAGCCGTACCTTGTATTCCCTGGGTTGAAGAGTTAGAGCCATACCTTGTATTCCCTGGGTTAGACAGTTTGAGCCGTACCTTGTATTCCCTGGGTTGAAGAGTTAGAGCAGTACCTTGTATTCCCTGGGTTGAAGAGTTAGAGCCATACCTTGTATTCCCTGGGTTAGACAGTTTGAGCCGTACCTTGTATTCCCTGGGTTAGACAGTTTGAGCCGTACCTTGTATTCCCTGGGTTGAAGAGTTTGAGCAGTACCTTGTATTCCCTGGATTGAAGAGTTAGAGCCGTACCTTGTATTCCCTGGGTTGAAGAGTTAGAGCCATACCTTGTATTCCCTAGGTTAGACAGTTAAAGTCGTACCTTGTATGCCCTGGGTTGGACAGCTAAAGTCGTACCTTGTATGCCCTGGGTTGGACAGTTAGAGCCGTACCTTGTATGCCCTGGGTTGGACAGTTAGAGCAGTACCTTGTATTCCCTGGGTTGGACAGTTAGAGCCGTACCTTGTATTCCCTGGGTTGGACAGTTAAAGTCGTACCTTGTATTCCCTGAGTTGGACAGTTAGAGCCGTACCTTGTATTCCCTGGGTTGGACAGTTAAAGTCGTACTTTGTATTCCCTGGGTTGGACAGTTAGAGCCGTACCTTGTATTCCCTGGGTTGAAGAGTTAGAGCCATACCTTGTATTCCCTGGGTTGGACAGTTAAGTCGTACCTTGTATTCCCTGGGTTGGACAGTTAGAGCCGTACCTTGTATTCCCTGGGTTTAAGAGTTAGAGCCGTACCTTGTATGCCCTGGGTTGGACAGTTAGAGCCGTACCTTGTATGCCCTGGGTTGGACAGTTAGAGCCGTACCTTGTATTCCCTGGGTTGGACAGTTAAAGTCGTACCTTGTATTCCCTGAGTTGGACAGTTAGAGACGTACCTTGTATTCCCTGGGTTGGACAGTTAAAGTCGTACTTTGTATTCCCTGGGTTGGACAGTTAGAGCCGTACCTTGTATTCCCTGGGTTGAAGAGTTAGAGCCATACCTTGTATGCCCTGGGTTGGACAGTTAGAGCCGTACCTTGTATGCCCTGGGTTGGACAGTTAGAGCCGTACCTTGTATGCCCTGGGTTGGACAGTTAGAGCCGTACCTTGTATTACCTGGGTTGAAGAGTTAGAGCCGTACCTTGTATGCCCTGGGTTGGACAGTTAGAGTCGTACCTTGTATTCCCTGGGTTGGACAGTTAGAGCCGTACCTTGTATTCTCTGGGTTGGACAGTTAGAGCCGTACCTTGTATGCCCTGGGTTGGACAGTTAGAGACATACCTTGTATTCCCTGGGTTGAAGAGTTAGAGCCGTACCTTATATTCCCTGGGTTGAAGAGTTAGAGCCGTACCTTATATTCCCTGGGTTAGACAGTTTGAGCCATACCTTGTATTCCCTGGGTTGAAGAGTTAGAGCCATACCTTGTATTCCCTGGGTTGGACAGTTAGAGCCGTACCTTGTATGCCCTGGGTTGGACAGTTAGAGCCGTACCTTGTATGCCCTGGGTTGGACAGTTAGAGCCGTACCTTGTATGCCCTGGGTTGGACAGTTAGAGCCGTACCTTGTATGCCCTGGGTTGAACAGTTAAAGTCGTACCTTGTATGCCCTGGGTTGGACAGTTAGAGCCGTACCTTGTATGCCCTGGGTTGAACAGTTAAAGTTGTACCTTGTATGCCCTGGGTTGAACAGTTAAAGTCGTACCTTGTATGCCCTGGGTTGGACAGTTAGAGCCGTACCTTGTATGCCCTGGGTTGGACAGTTAGAGCCGTACCTTGTATTCCCTGGGTTGGACAGTTAGAGCCGTACCTTGTATACCCTGGGTTGGACAGTTAAAGTCGTACCTTGTATTCCCTGGGTTGGACGGTTAAAGTCGTACCTTGTATTCCCTGGGTTGGACAGTTAAAGTCATACCTTGTATTCCCTGAGTTGGACAGTTAGAGCCGTACCATGTATTCCCTGGGTTGGACAGTTAAAGTCGTACTTTGTATTCCCTGGGTTGGACAGTTAGAGCCGTACCTTGTATTCCCTGGGTTGAAGAGTTAGAGCCATACCTTGTATTCCCTGGGTTGGACAGTTAAAGTCGTACCTTGTATTCCCTGGGTTGGACAGTTAGAGCCGTACCTTGTATTCCCTGGGTTGAAGAGTTAGAGCCGTACCTTGTATGCCCTGGGTTGGACAGTTAGAGCCGTACCTTGTATGCCCTGGGTTGGACAGTTAGAGCCGTACCGTGTATGCCCTGCGTTGGACAGTTAGAGCCGGACCTTGTATGCCCTGGGTTGGACAGTTAGAGCCGTACCTTGTATGCCCTGGGTTGGACAGTTAGAGCCGTACCTTGTATTCCCTGGGTTGAAGAGTTAGAGCCGTACCTTGTATTCCCTGGGTTGAAGAGTTAGAGCCATACCTTGTATTCCCTGGGTTAGACAGTTTGAGCCGTACCTTGTATTCCCTGGGTTGAAGAGTTAGAGCAGTACCTTGTATTCCCTGGGTTGAAGAGTTAGAGCCATACCTTGTATTCCCTGGGTTGGACAGTTAGAGCCGTACCTTGTATTCCCTGGGTTTAAGAGTTAGAGCCGTACCTTGTATGCCCTGGGTTGGACAGTTAGAGCCGGACCTTGTATGCCCTGGGTTGGACAGTTAGAGCCGTACCTTGTATTCCCTGGGTTGGACAGTTAGAGCCGTACCTTGTATACCCTGGGTTGGACAGTTAAAGTCGTACCTTGTATTCCCTGAGTTGGACAGTTAGAGCCGTACCTTGTATTCCCTGGGTTGGACAGTTAAAGTCGTACTTTGTATTCCCTGGGTTGGACAGTTAGAGCCGTACCTTGTATTCCCTGGGTTGAAGAGTTAGAGCCATACCTTGTATGCCCTGGGTTGGACAGTTAGAGCCGTACCTTGTATGCCCTGGGTTGGACAGTTAGAGCCGTACCTTGTATGCCCTGGGTTGGACAGTTAGAGCCGTACCTTGTATTCTCTGGGTTGGACATTTAGAGCCGTACCTTGTATGCCCTGGGTTGGACAGTTAGAGCCGTACCTTGTATGCCCTGGGTTGGACAGTTAGAGCCGTACCTTGTATTCTCTGGGTTGGACAGTTAGAGCCGTACCTTGTATGCCCTGGGTTGGACAGTTAGAGACATACCTTGTATTCCCTGGGTTGAAGAGTTAGAGCCGTACCTTATATTCCCTGGGTTGAAGAGTTAGAGCCGTACCTTATATTCCCTGGGTTAGACAGTTTGAGCCATACCTTGTATTCCCTGGGTTGAAGAGTTAGAGCCGTACCTTATATTCCCTGGGTTAGACAGTTTGAGCCATACCTTGTATTCCCTGGGTTGAAGAGTTAGAGCCATACCTTGTATTCCCTGGGTTGGACAGTTAGAGCCGTACCTTGTATGCCCTGGGTTGGACAGTTAGAGCCGTACCTTGTATGCCCTGGGTTGGACAGTTAGAGCAGTACCTTGTATGCCCTGGGTTGGACAGTTAGAGCCGTACCTTGTATGCCCTGGGTTGAACAGTTAAAGTCGTACCTTGTATGCCCTGGGTTGGACAGTTAGAGCCGTACCTTGTATGCCCTGGGTTGAACAGTTAGAGCCGTACCTTGTATGCCCTGGGTTGGACAGTTAGAGTCGTACCTTGTATTCCCTGGGTTGGACAGTTAGAGCCGTACCTTGTATTCCCTGGGTTGGACAGTTAGAGCCGTACCTTGTATGCCCTGGGTTGGACAGTTAGAGACATACCTTGTATTCCCTGGGTTGAAGAGTTAGAGCCGTACCTTATATTCCCTGGGTTGAAGAGTTAGAGCCGTACCTTATATTCCCTGGGTTAGACAGTTTGAGCCATACCTTGTATTCCCTGGGTTGAAGAGTTAGAGCCGTACCTTATATTCCCTGGGTTAGACAGTTTGAGCCATACCTTGTATTCCCTGGGTTGAAGAGTTAGAGCCATACCTTGTATGCCCTGGGTTGGACAGTTAGAGCCGTACCTTGTATGCCCTGGGTTGGACAGTTAGAGCCGTACCTTGTATGCCCTGGGTTGGACAGTTAGAGCCGTACCTTGTATTCCCTGGGTTGGACAGTTAGAGCCGTACCTTGTATGCCCTGGGTTGGACAGTTAGAGCCGTACCTTGTATGCCCTGGGTTGGACAGTTAGAGCCGTACCTTGTATTCCCTGGGTTGGACAGTTAGAGCCGTACCTTGTATGCCCTGGGTTGGACAGTTAGAGCCGTACCTTGTATTCCCTGGGTTGAAGAGTTAGAGCCGTACCTTGTATTCCCTGGGTTGAAGAGTTAGAGCCGTACCTTGTATTCCCTGGGTTAGACAGTTTGAGCCGTACCTTGTATTCCCTGGGTTGAAGAGTTAGAGCCGTACCTTTACCTTGTATTCCCTGGGTTGAAGAGTTAGAGCCATACCTTGTATTCCCTGGGTTGGACAGTTAGAGCCGTACCTTGTATTCCCTGGGTTGGACAGTTAGAGCCGTACCTTGTATGCCCTGGGTTGGACAGTTAGAGCCGTACCTTGTATGCCCTGGGTTGGACAGTTAGAGCCGTACCTTGTATGCCCTGGGTTGACAGTTAAGCGTACCTTGTATGCCCTGGGTTGACAGTTAGAGCGTACCTTGTATCCTGGGTTGAAGTTAGAGCGTACCTTGTATCCCTGGGTTGGACAGTTAGAGCCGTACCTTGTATGCCCTGGGTTGGACAGTTAGAGCCGTACCTTGTATGCCCTGGGTTGGACAGTTAGAGCCGTACCTTGTATGCCCTGGGTTGGACAGTTAGAGCCGTACCTTGTATTCCCTGGGTTGAAGAGTTAGAGCCGTACCTTGTATTCCCTGGGTTGAAGAGTTAGAGCCATACCTTGTATTCCCTGGGTTAGACAGTTTGAGCCGTACCTTGTATTCCCTGGGTTGAAGAGTTAGAGCCGTACCTTGTATTCCCTGGGTTAGACAGTTTGAGCCGTACCTTGTATTCCCTGGGTTGAAGAGTTAGAGCCGTACCTTGTATTCCCTGGGTTGGACAGTTAGAGCCGTACCTTGTATTCCCTGGGTTGGACAGTTAGAGCCGTACCTTGTATTCCCTGGGTTGGACAGTTAAAGTCGTACCTTGTATTCCCTGGGTTGGACAGTTAGAGTCGTACCTTGTATTCCCTGGGTTGGACAGTTAAGCGTACTTGTATTCCCTGGGTTGGACAGTTAGAGTCTTGTATCCCTGGGTTGAAGTTAGAGCCATACCTTGTATTCCCTGGGTTGGACAGTTTGAGCCGTACCTTGTATTCCCTGGGTTGGACAGTTAGAGCCGTACCTTGTATTCCCTGGGTTGGACAGTTAGAGCCATACCTTGTATTCCCTGGGTTGAAGAGTTAGAGCCGTACCTTGTATTCCCTGGGTTGGACAGTTAAAGTCCTACCTTGTATGCCCTGGGTTGGACAGTTAGAGCCATACCTTGTATGCCCTGGGTTGGACAGTTTGAGCCGTACCATGTATTCCCTGGGTTGAAGAGTTAGAGCCATACCTTGTATTCCCTGGGTTAGACAGTTAAAGTCCTACCTTGTATGTCCTGGGTTGGACAGTTAAAGTCGTACCTTGTATGCCCTGGGTTGGACAGTTAGAGCCGTACCTTGTATGCCCTGGGTTGGACAGTTAGAGCAGTACCTTGTATTCCCTGGGTTGAAGAGTTAGAGCCGTACCTTGTATGCCCTGGGTTGGACAGTTAGAGCCGTACCTTGTATGCCCTGGGTTGGACAGTTAGAGCCGTACCTTGTATGCCCTGGGTTGGACAGTTAGAGCCGGACCTTGTATGCCCTGGGTTGGACAGTTAGAGCCGTACCTTGTATGCCCTGGGTTGGACAGTTAGAGCCGTACCTTGTATTCCCTGAGTTGAAGAGTTAGAGCCGTACCTTGTATTCCCTGGGTTGAAGAGTTAGAGCCATACCTTGTATTCCCTGGGTTAGACAGTTTGAGCCGTACCTTGTATTCCCTGGGTTGAAGAGTTTGAGCAGTACCTTGTATTCCCTGGGTTGAAGAGTTAGAACAGTACCTTGTATTCCCTGGGTTGGACAGTTAGAGCCGTACCTTGTATTCTCTGGGTTGGACAGTTAGAGCCGTACCTTGTATTCCCTGGGTTGGACAGTTAGAGCCATACCTTGTATTCCCTGGGTTGAAGAGTTAGAGCCATACCTTGTATTCCCTGGGTTAGACAGTTTGAGCCGTACCTTGTATTCCCTGGGTTGAAGAGTTAGAGCCGTACCTTGTATTCCCTGGGTTAGACAGTTTGAGCCGTACCTTGTATTCGCTGGGTTGAAGAGTTAGAGCCATACCTTGTATTCCCTGGGTTGGACAGTTAGAGTCGTACCTTGTATTCCCTGAGTTGGACAGTTAGAGCCGTACCTTGTATTCCCTGGGTTGAAGAGTTAGAACCGTACCTTGTATTCCCTGGGTTGGACAGTTAAAGTCGTACCTTGTATTCCCTGGGTTGAAGAAGTTCTCTTCTCACTGGTTTCTCTCGTGACAATTCTCTCTCCAACGCCTTCTTCTCCTCCTCCTCAAGTCTCGCTGCGGCAATCTTCTCATACTCATCTCTATCCCACTTCCGTCTGTGATCCGGTACAGGTTTCTGTAATGTGCAAATATTCATTCATCTTCTTATCTTGATTTAACCTGCCAATCACAAATAAAGCCGCTTTTGCAACAACATCGATCCTGATCAGCTTTTGCAACAACATAGATCCTGATCAGATAGCACAGAACGTGCCATCTGATCAGGCTATGTATATGCAGTTTGCTATTCGAATAGTGGAGCTAAAACACTTGTCTGAATAGCAAACAACATAGATCCTGATCAGACGTGGCACTACGCCGCGGATGATCTGGATCTATGTTGTTTGCACATTCCATACAATTTATTCGACAGGTTATGGGTTTAGATTATAATCAATATACGTCAAAATTGTCATTTGAGCGAACATAATATTGGACACCATCAATGATGTCAATGTCTTACAAGAGTTTGAGGTTGCCCTGGATGCACATCGCTAAGGAGACACCTCTGGCTTCATTGCGTAGAAACTAACAGTATGCTGTAGGAAGTCGTGATGGTGCAGTGGATGCGCGTTCGCTTCAGGTCTGGAGTTCGAGCCCCGCTGGAGCCGTTATGATTGTGTCCTTAGGCAAGGCATTTAAATTCCACGTTGCTTCTTCTCTCCCTCGTGGCGATGGATTCCATCAGGAATGAGGTCTCGAGGGTGATTTATATAAGTTGAAAGAACTTGTTTTTTCGCAATCGAGCTAAAATAAATTTGTATAAACTATCAGTATGCTGTAAATAGTTTTAAAGTCAAACAGTAAACTGCAACATTACTAATGTCAGTATCCGAAATTACAAACCACCCGAAACTACAAAATAGAACACCTGTCATTATACATTACTGTGATTACAACGCAGGTTATATAGCAAACTGACAGGAAGTTGTATTACAAGCTGGGTACTACAAGGTGTATATTTCATTCTTTCATTACTGTAAACGTGAACAGGATTCATGAATATCAAGAAAAACAAATATCTGTTTATTTCCCTCACCTCGTACGCCATTTTTGTTGTGATTACTAAAACATTCAAATATTTATTGTGGACTGACTATGGTATCGGGATTTCGCCTACAACGCTAGGCTTTTAAAATTTATGAATCTTATGGAGGCTATATATTTGTGCATCCATAGTGTGGCGTCCGTGGTCCAGTGGTAGAGCGTCGGATTTGGATCGATACTCGGTCAGTCACGTATGTAGTGTCATTGAGCAAGGCACCTCACACACATTGCTTAGTACAGCTGGTTAACCATTTAGGTCGGCTAAGTCTGCCCAGGAAAACATGTCTAGGTCCCCACAAGGGGTTTGACATTAATGGAACATACATAGTGCATTTTTAAGCTTTCTTTGATAAAGTTAAAGATTATTTATTTTCATATTCTAAATGAAAACCAATTTCATAATAAAAACAGCATAGGGGCCTACTGAGTCGGAAATAGTATTTCTAATTTTAGGCATTAGGCACATTTATTTTAGCCTGATTGCGAATAAATTTCTTAAAACATTATATTAATCGCTCTCGAGATCTCATTCCTGATGGAATCCATCCAGAGAGAAAAGGAAATGTGGAATCTAAATGTGTTTTAAGTTTATTTATCGTCGCTACCGGTTGCCCATATTAGCGACGCCTCCTGAAGAGATTAGTCATTTTAGGTTTTTGGAGGATAGTGCAATGATACAGATAGAGACCCATCTGAAAGACTGTTAATTTTAGTAGGGTCAGGCGGGGGATCGAACCTGCGATCCCTGGATTACCAGTCCAGTGTGTTACCACTGGACTACATATCCGTCTGTGGAATTTAAATGCCTTCCCAAGGACACAATCGTGACATCAACAGCTTGGCGCGAACTCCGGGCCTTTCACACCTGAAATAGACTATTTTGATAGACATCGTGATCATCTAGGTTCCTGCCTGAAGTTAGCCAGGTTCCAGTCTGTCGATTTTTCACTTTTTAATTTCTGACAAAATGACAATCGAAAACTCGTGCAAATATGTCGTGCAATTTCATTACAATTATTTTCACTGCTAGTTTGCAAAGACTTCAGAATCATGATAGGTGCCAGTCTGTCGATTTTTCACTGTTTAACTTCTGGCAAAATGACAAAGTTGATATTATCAGAAACTCAATACGGCCCAATTAATAGTCTCGGTGTTAAAATATATTTATTTCACTGACCAGGCAAAATATATCGACGCCTGTTCCCAGGCTCGTCTGAAGTGAATGTGCTACTGCCGCACTATTGAGACTCACTAATTTCTAATGCGGAAAACTGGTATTTAAATAAATCTGAACGTCTGTATGTGTACAGAGATGATTTTTTGTCTCATGAACCCTAGTGGAAAGCTAGACATAGAGCAGTCACTTTTCCGTAGTCAACAGTTTCATACAATATTACATAAGTAGAACTAAAACGGTCATATTTAATGCGTGGACGGATCTGTAGTCTGTGGTTAACACGCTGAACTGGTAATCCAGGGATAGCAGGTTCGATCCCCCGTCTGACCCTAATAAAATTAACAGTCTTTCAGATGAGACATTAAACCGATGTCTCGTGTTGGTGTTTTTTCACCGTGCACGTAACAGAACAAGAGGAGACTCTGAATGAGTCTCTGTCTGTATACATGTATCATTGCACTATCCTCCAAAAATCTAAAATTGAATTGTGAATGAATTCATGGTACAAATTCAGACATATTTGAGGCATCTATTTTTTTTCTAAAACGTGCATTAATATTAATGATATTGCTCTGACATTTTGCATAGACATCCTATGCCTAATTCTGTACGCCGCTATATATTCTAACCTATCGGACCTGAAAGCATTTTTTAAAGGTTTGGTTATAAAATGTGTTGCAGATTGTATTGTAGATTTAATATCACATACTTATCATTAACTCTAAGAAATTGTCTTTTGCCATGGGTGGACTTTATGGACATGCTTGACAGTAATTCAACAAATATGTGTGGCGTCCAGTGGTAGAGCCTTCGGATTTGGAATCGAACGGTCCCGGGTTCGATACTCGGTCAGGCCACGTATGTAGTATCATTGAGCAAGGCACCTCACACACATTGCTTAGTAAGTGGTTAATCGCTTAGGTCGGCTAAGCCTGCCCAGGAAAACATGTCTAAGTCCACGCGAGGGGTTTGACATTAAAGGAACATACATACATACGTAATTGTGAGATATCCATGGTGTGTGTGTGTGTTTATTTATCGTCGCTACCGGTTATTCATTTTAGATTTTTGGAGGATAGTGCAATGATACAGACAGGGACACATTCCAGAGTCTCCTCTGGTTCTTTTACGTGCACGGTGTACAGCACCAACACGAGACCTCGGTTTTAAAGTCCCATCTGAAAGACTGTTAATTTTATTAGGGTCAGCTGGGGTGGGGTCGAACCTGCGATCCCTGAATTACCAGTCCAGCTTGTTACCACTCGACTACAGATGGTCACTGATGTTGGATTTTACCTTTTTGTGAAGAGATTTCATCAGAAATAAGCTAATATAATAGATCTCAAAGCATATACCGTATGCGCGAACGATTTCGGAGCACTGTTGTACTATTATACTGTTTTAATTTTGGGAGGGTGTTAGATCTGCCTGTACCCCAATAACAGTTTGATGACATATAAAGTATTCAAGCTATTTTGTGTAGATCGCTTATTTCAACCTCCTCAAAAGGCGTCTGAATGACTTGAAGGAAACATTTAAACATGTCGGTAAATAGCTATAATGCTAATGGTATTTGTTTTGCAAAAGCCCTGACAATAAGTACAGTTTGAATTTAATCAATCCAGTGTGATATAGACATAACCACAAGACACAAAACGTTGATATATAATAAAATAATAAGTATGTTAGTCCGCCTGGTGTGTGAGAGTACCTTTGTATTTGATTGTAATAACAAACTCAATAATAAACACATTTACTCGTAGTAGCCTATGGTATATTTGACTGCAATTGTGTTGTTGTAAGACAATCAATATTAATATGTATGGCAAGCAGTCAGTTTTTCGGTTCTTTGACTATCATCTACCGACATTGTTAATAATTGGGTTGTCAATATAAAAAGCTGTATTATGTGATGTTGAACAGTTACATCTTATTAATATCTTCCTGCCAGAGTAAGTACAATAATAATTCATGGCGCATGCGCAATAGTAATGTTGACATCGTAAGGTGACGTGGAAAACTACATTTAAGACGCATATTCTTGTAAAACAATTAAAGTGTGTTATAGATCAGATTGATAGTAATATTACCTTACTAACCTTACCTCTTTTATGAATGTTATGATGTGATCTAAGTACTTAGTGTTTTTAAAATATTACATATATTCGGATACTGTATAATTTCGGATACACGTTAGAATGCATCCGAGATATATTATATAGCACATCGTCATCATCATCGTATCCAGTAATTGCAGAATTCTAGAAGAGTAATACTCGAAACAGAACTATTTGTAGTTGATCTGGGTTGTGGTGCACCACATAGTTGGCTTTATATTTGAAAGAAATATATAAAACACATTAAATGTGTCAATACAATTTTTACTCAAACAGAGGAATATAATTGGATTATGCATATCAACTTGTCAGTCTGATTATATTCTTCTTCATTATGTTGTTTATTGTTGACACGTTAGTAAATGTCAGCATTGGACATGTCATGTCAAGACATGTACAGTTAAAATACAATAATAATTTTTTTAAATTTATAATTCTTGTGCACACTTTTACAACATTGCTACCACATTAAGTGATGTCTGTCTATTAGTGCCACTGGTATTACTGGTGATCATGTACAGTAATTGTTAATGAGCAACATTGATTGAAGTCACTGTCAAGTCAATCAAACTAATGGTAACTAGGTTAATCAAGGTGTCTGACCTAAAAACTAGGTCATCAGGTCAAATTACCACAACATTTTAAGTTATTATGTACAGGGATCATTCTAGAGGGTGATGTGGGCGAAATTGTCACCCTAGGGACCCTGACTTCTCCCTCTGGGGGCCCCACTTCTCCCTAAAAAGTTTTTTTTACGATTTTCAAACAAAATGTTGTCTAGTAAGATACACTGGCCCATTATAAAGCACTCCTTCTATTCAAATGTTGTATTTAATGGTTGTACTGTGCATTTTAACCCTATTTTGCAGAAGTATATTAAAGAACACCATTTAAGGAAGCGATCATGCGCTGTCTCACTTCTCCCAAAAATTCTGACCTAGAATGAACCCTGACTAGGTAATCAATTTGTATTCAGATTAGCCTGTTGAATCTCGTGCACATGTAATAAATTATGATGTGTCATTCTGTAACAGACTGTACTTTTGGACATGTCTGTATATGAGTTACTTCCTTTGATTGATTAAAATTCTATTTTTAAGTTCCCTCCAAAATTATGATGTGTCATTCAATAAATGTTTCAGAATTAAATGACACATCATGTCTGACACTGATGAAGACTTTGCCAGTGCTGATGAAGGTGAATTCGGTGCATCCGCGAAGGGTAAGTTTGTATGAATTGTTCAATTAGAGGATTCACAGTGCCAACCAACTCTTGTCATCTAAAATTAATAGCCACTTTTTGGAAGAGAAAAATATTAATTGCAAACCATAATGAACCATTGGGCATAATAGCAATGTTTTTTTTCAAGATCCAATTCCTGTGGTATCTTGTATACACATTTACATATTGGGAGTTGGAAGTTCATAAATCAATTTCATATTTCAAAATCTTAAAATTGAAATATAAATGTACCGGGTATATCTAATTCTGAGTACAATAATGTAGACTTTTCATTGATATAATGTTACTATAACCTGCGGTTTAATCTTGACTAACTACCATCCATACTCACAACTTTTTTACCACCAAATAATGACCTTAAAGTGGCCTCCCATCTTATAAGTGAGTGCTTAGAAAAATTTCAAATATTTTAAGTTTTTTTTTTAAAGTGTTGCATGGTATCGATAATTATGTTTTAGAAAAGAAAGCCAGCACCCTGACACTGAACACTTCTTCAACTTGCACTGGCTAAACATGTAATTTATACTTGTGCCAGGTGTCCATTTTATCAACCCGTCTTATATGCAAGTGCATGCCAAAACTCACAGATTTAACCCTTTCAACACCACAGACCTCTAAATAGGCTTTCAAAAAGTGTAGATCCAGATGAGCCGGCTCGTGACGAGCCGTCTCATCAGGATCTGCACTTTTTCCCATAAATATTACTATTTTAGACAAAATTACCCATTTTGATAAATGGACTGGTCCAAATGTAATTTTCTTATAAATTTATTGGTCTAAAAACTGATCATGGACCAGTCCATTTCAGTTACTTGGTGTTGAATGGGTTAAGGATATAGGCAAGTATGGGCAGTATAGTAAATTCAGTCAGTTGATTGTGTAATGATAGAATAAAAATGCATTTCAGTGATAATGAATAAAGAGAGTGTTTTCTGTTATAGTGTCTAAAGGAACTAAGGAACAAAAGGACAAAAAGAAGTCATCACCACCTGTAAAAGCAAATGTTCAGGACCCAAAACTAGATGACAAAACTACTGATACTGATAAAGTTGCTGCCAAAGACAGTAGCATTACAGTTAATACACAACCAAAACGGGGTCAAAAGAAGGCAAACGTAGCTGAAAAGGGCAGAAGAAGTGGAAAAGAAAAGGAAAAGAAGTTCGCTGAAGTAAAAAGTGAAGCGAAAAAGGGGATGCAGAAAGGTGGTAAAAGTAAAGATGTCGACAAAGCCAGTTCAAGCAGTAAAATGGAAAAAACAAAGACTGATATTGAAAAATCTCAAGATGATGGTGAGGAAACTGTTGGCAAAGAAGCAAATGCAGATAACGATGAATGTTGTAATTCAAAGGTAAAGCCGGAATCGGAAACTAATATTTATATTTCAAAACCAACAGAATGTGAAAAGACCAGTGACAACAACCAACAAACTGGAGACAAAGCAGATAATACTGAAACACAAACTTCTCCGGAATTAAAATTAGATAGTAGTGAATCTACATTTAAAAATGTCTTAACATCAGAAGATTCTGCTGATCTCACACCAGGAAAAGAAATAAGTTCAGAACCACAAAAAAAAGTAACTGTGGCAGAAAATGTTGCAATGATAAAATCACCGTCCTCACAGAATATTGCAAGGCCAAAGCCAGACCATACAGATAGACAGGAAGCTGTTCTTGATCAACTGGCTGGCGATACTGAAACGAAAACGGTAGGTTTTAGTCATTAGTTTGTTATTTCAATTATTGAATGAATAATTAGGATTAAATGTCTGTTTGCCATCAATACTGTAGCAGATGTACTGTTGTCTGTCTTGTTTCACTTTAATTTTATACACTTGTTCAGGACTCAAAATGCTTACACAGACTTTAAGCTGTCATTTTCAAGATACAAAATTTATTTTGAGTCGGCATGATTTAACAATGAACATTAGCTATGCATAGCTATTAACCGACATTATAAACATATAGTATAAGTTTAACAAATGTATATATAACTGAAATGAAGAAAGTATTTGAGATGTCTAGCATACACACGCACGCACGCACGCAAAGCAACTAATAGCATAAATATAACACCAATGTGCACCATACTTTTCACTTGGACAATGCTAATCTGTCCGTTGAATTATAAATAATCCAGAGTAAACCCAGAGAACACATCTATGCCATACATATGCAAACCAGGAATTAAAATTATAATACATGCAGCATATTATATAAGACATTATGACAGGAAGCTATACAAGCAACTTAAAACAACAAAGATAAAACTAACCATTATCAATACAGAAGGAGCAGTGGCAGCTATCTCCCCTCCAGGCGCCGACCAGGCTCCGAAACTGATTGAAGTTTGTTTCTTCCCGAAAGTGTTGGGGTAAAGTGTTCCAGAGCTTGGCAGCGCTCTAGCGGAAAGAGCTTAAACCATAGCTACTCGTTCTCACCTGTGGCACTGCTGCAGTGTTGGTATATCTAAAAGAATATGAGCTGTTTTTAATATTTAAAAGATCATGTAGATACGATGGAGTTTGTTTAAAAATAATTTTATAACTTTCAAGTGCCATGTATCGCATACGACGAACTTTTAGTGTTGGTAATTGAGATTTTTCTAAAAGGGATACATAGCTAGATTTGTAATCATTATATATAAATTTGAGAGCTCTCTCTTGAATTTTTTCTATCTTCTTGGTGTTTACCTTACCACAGAAGTGCCATGTCAGAGGACAATAATTAAAATTGGACATGATAAAAGAGTAATATATATTGAGCTTACCTAGCTTACAAAGATATTTACCTATTCTTTTTAAAACATTCAACTGTCTGGATGCCTTTTTACAAACATTGAACACATGGCTATTAAAATTTAACTTAAAATCAAGTGTAATGCCTAAAAGCTTCACTTCTTCATCACATAAAACTTCATTATTATCTAAATTAAAAGAAATATTACATTTTCTGGTCTTGGAGCCTATGGCAATGGCTTGAAACTTATCAGGGTTAGCCTGCATCTTATTGTCGGAGAACCATTTAATAAGTGATAGGCTATCAGTTTCTAAATTTGATTTAACTGTATCTATGTTATGGTGCGCGCATGATAATGTGTTATCATCAGCATAATTGTAAAGATCACAGTTGTTGACATAGCTAAAAATATCATTAATAAATATGTTGAATAAAACAGGGCCTAAGATGGATCCCTGAGGCACACCTTTGTATATGCATTTAAAATCACTTTTTACTTTTCCTATCTTTACGCATTGTTCTCTATTACTTAAATAACTGTTAATGAGGCTGAGGGCATTTTTGGATACACCATAAAATTTTAGTTTCAGAAGAAGAAGATCGTGAGGTAAACAATCGAATGCTTTCGATAAATCCATCAAAATCGCTGCCACATATTTGTTATCATCTAGAGCCTGCTTCCAATCCTCGATAACTTTTAAAAGTGTAGTTTGACACCCGTAACCTGGCCTAAAAGCTGATAAAAATATGTTAAAATGATTGTTAAAAAGGTTTACTAGTTGCACATTCATGGCCCTTTCAAATATTTTGGATATAACTGGCAATATGCTAATGATAATTACGGTAATATATAATTTATATGCTAACATGATGGTTATTGAAAATTACAGGAATAAATCGGGCAAATATATACATGTACCTTCATCTTCACTTCTAAGCATTTGTAGCAGTATATAACGGTACGTATGTACCACAAGTGTGGTATGAATGAAGATGTTGATCTATTTTCTGCGTTAAGTTACATTTTGTGTGTTTTGATGTCATTGCATTGTTACCCTTAGGATACATGTATGTCCTGATGCCACTTTTCTCTAGTGGTTTTCGCCTTCACCAAGTGGTTTGACCACCTTCACCAAGTGGTTTTCGCCTTCACCAAGTGGTTAACGCCTTCACCCGCCTTCACCAAGTGGTTAACGCCTTCACCAAGTGGTTAACGATGCTGATTGATAATCACTTTCCCTCACTGATGTGTGTTCAAGCCCTACTTGAGGTCATATTCTTTTAATTGCGAATGCTATCCAGCTGGCTTGCAAGAGGTCAGTGGGACTCGGTGTATCGACATTTACCAAAGTACTCGCCCGTTCCTGATATATAATATGCATAGAGGTACCCATGATCTTTCCCGCTACCTTGAAGCTGGAAGCTTGGCATATGACCTTTAATAGCCGTTTGTGCGACTCCAAAAAGAATCAAATCAATGACTTATCTCTAGATATTTTGATCACTTCTGTTGTATAGTAATCTAAGCATCTTTTATATAACAGAGTGGTTGGGGCTGGGGCTGGGGAAAGTCTCTACTAGATGTGGCCTCAACATCCGTGTCTACATTCACCAACCAAGTGGGTAAGTTGCTTCAAACGTACTTATACACAGACACCGGGGAAACATAGACAACACAGGTATATATTATGCTGAATAGTTGAGACATTTGTTACAAACTGTACAACTTTGGTCGATATAAATGGGGTTACTCCGAAAGGGGGCCTGAAAAAAACACACAAAAAAACATTTGTTACAATCGGTGAACAAATCTAAATTGACTGTGTGGATTTAGCACTCATTCCTCAAAAATATTGTACTGTTACGTTGCAACTTAGGACAATGAAACAACTTTTCGACACAGTCAATTTTAAATACATTTGAACCTCATTGCATTTTTTAAAAGAATCACAACTTTTCCATAAATAATAGATTTTTACTTGTTTGCATACTAACTATTTTACAGCTGATATTTTTGGCATTACATTTTTATAGCTTGATAAATGTTGTTGCAATGACCGTTCATTACAGTTTTACTACATATATTTTCCAAATTTATTTTTATCGATTTGTATATAATACAGTCAAACCTGTGTTAGTGGTCACCTCCATTAAGCAGCCAACCTGTATTAAGCAGCCATTTCACTGATTCCCAATATGTTGTTTTATTATACATTTGACCTCTATTAAGCAGCCACCTGTGCTAAGCAGCCACTTCCTGTGGTTCCCTTTGCTGGCTGCTTAAGACAGGTTTGACTGTATGCTTAACCCGGCACGTTTTAGCCTGAACTGTGCTATGTGCTATGCACTAATCAATACTCACTCATAATCTGTGTGTTACCAGTATAAATCTAGATCTTCATTCTTTTGATGTGTTTATCAAATACTCTAAACTATCATCTCATTCATCTGGCTTGTGATAAGTAGTAGACTATCATCTCATTCATCTGGCTTGTGATAAGTAGTAGACTATCATCTCATTCATCTGGCTTGTGATAAGTAGTAGACTATCATCTCATTCATCTGGCTTGTGATAAGTAGTAGACTATCATCTCATTCATCTGGCTTGTGATACGTCGATGGTTAATCCAGGTGTCAGAACATGTGTGGTTGAATGGGTTTATATGTTTTGTAATGGTTCGAACCCCTCTCAAGGCATTTGCCCCGATGATCGTATAGTTTTATGGTTCTTTATATTTCATCTATTTTATCTTTGGGTACGAAGTACTGAGTCTATAGAAAGTGTGTATTATGTATTTATTACCTCATATATCTAATGATAAGATGTATCCCTTTTATGTTACTATTATTTTACTATAATATATATACATATACACGTTCTGTACGATTACTAGTACTAAGTATCTGTAGTACTGTTTGATTACTCAAACTTTGACGGCTAGATAGATTTCTCTACTTTGACTGCCATGAGTAGAGTTCTGAAACACCTTATATATCGTGTCGCACGGGCCAGTGGACGACGATTGGTTAATCTAAACCACCAGTTTACTATGAGTAATGGTTAATCTATACCACCAGTTTACTATGAGTAATGGTTGATCTAAACCACCAGTTTACTATGAGTAATGGTTAATCTAAACCACCAGTTTACTACGAGTAATGGTTAATCTAAACCACCAGTTTACTATGAGTAGTCACAACGGAAATCCGACAGAATTACCCCGAATAGAGCTTGGCTGTTTCCGTAGAAGCACATACAGATGATAAAATTATAACGTTGGCTACTACACATGTATGAAACGAGTAGATCCCTCTATTGTCTTCTTCTTAAAGCTATAATGCCACTATGTTACAAGTCCAATAAACAAACAGAATTAATGCTTAAGTATAAGTTTCTTACTAAGTATTTATGCTTGTTTGATAGGAGAAGGTCTGCACACAATGATAGAGACTGTAGAATCTACATTGAATGTTCCAAATCCTGAAGAACTAGCACAGACATTTGTCAAGAAGAAGGAAATGGATGATAAGCAAAGTGATGGTGGCAGCAAAGGTAAGAGTATGTTCTGACGCAGAACTAGCACAGAAAGTTGTCAAGCAGAAGGAAATCGATGAACATAATGATGGTGCAGCAAAGGTAAGAGTATGTTCTGATGCAGAACTAGCACAGACATTTGTCAAGCAGAAGGAAATGGATGATGAACATAATGATGGTGCAGCCAAGGTAAGAGTATGTTCTGATGCAGAACTAGCACAGAAAGTTGTCAAGCAGAAGGAAATGGATGAACATAATGATGGTGCAGCAAAGGTAAGAGTATGTTCTGATGCAGAACTAGCACAGAAAGTTGTCAAGCAGAAGGAAATGGATGATGAACATAATGATGGTGCAGCAAAGGTAAGAGTATATTCTACATGCAGAACTAGCACAGAAAGTTGTCAAGCAGAAGGAAATGGATGATGAACATAATGATGGTGCAGCAAAGGTAAGAGTATATTCTACATGCAGAACTAGCACAGAAAGTTGTCAAGCAGAAGGAAATGGATGATAAGCAAAGTGATGGTGGCAGCAAAGGTAAGAGTATATTCTACTTACAGAACTAGCACAGAAAGTTGTCAAGGAGAAGGAAATGGATGATAAGCAAAGTGATGGTGGCAGCAAAGGTAAGAGTATATTCTACTTGCAGAACTAGCACAGAAAGTTGTCAAGCAGAAGGAAATGGATGATGAACATAATGATGGTGCAGCAAAGGTACCATATTTAGCTGTGTATAGTGCGCACATTTCTTACTGAAATCCTCATCCATTTTATCTACTGCGTATTATGCACCAGTACAGACATCAGGACATTTTTTTCCGGACCAAAATTTACCAATATTTCGTGAAATTCGACCCGAACTGGCCCCACAGTCATTCTATAATTTGTTACATTCGACAAACGTTATAAACTAGCTAATAAAACCGATTGCCGATAGTCTATATAAATAAATGAAATGAATAAGATCACAAAATTAGCATATACTGCGTTAATTTTGGCAAACTTTGAAGAATTTAATTGAAATTAGTAAATGCATAAAAATGGCGATTTGATAACATCACGTGGTTTTATCGTATGTAATATTTCCCGTACTTTTTGCGTACTTCGCCGCATAAAGCGACGCTGCAATCGTACGATATCATAGAGATAAAGAAACTTTGTAATAATAGTTTATTTGATTTAATATACTGTATGTTTTTAAATACGACATGATTGAAGACACGATGTGTTGGTTATTTTTACGGGAAATATTTACTATGTACAATGCATTGCATAAAAAACTTTTTTCGGCTGCAGTATTTCAATTGTTTGTAGCGATAATTAATTTCGACAAACCTTTCACAATGGGTCCCAGTTAATTAGGTAGGCTACACATGTTGAGAAGTTTGAGCATCTGCTGACATGTTTGAGAACGTGTTGACTGTTGAGATGTTTGAGAACGTGTTGAGAAATTTGAGCAGGTGTTAAGTTCAAGCTCAACTTGTCAATTTAATGCCATGTCATCGAAGCTGTCATCAGACAAGCAGTAAACATTCTCTGATTGACATCATATCACTCAGAATACCTCTCAGATTTGTCACACCTCTCAGTTATTGTCAAAACGTATCTACTTATACTGTCACACCATGGGTAAAGTCAGAAACTCCTACACCGCCCGAGAGAAGCTGACCATCATCAAATACGCAGAAGCTCACGGCAACCGCAAGGCAGGAAGAGAATACAGCATCGGGGAATCAGCGATCCGGAAATGGCGAGTACCGGTACAGAAGCAACATATCATGCAGCTACCCAGTTCCTCAATGAGGTATCTCGAGTGATTAATATAAGTTGTAAAAATCACGGAGCACAATTTTTAGCGATTCTTGAGAAATGTTAAATTTTGACTTGGAAAATTGCGTTTTTCACGTGCGCAGTATACATCGGAACTCAGTTTTCACCCCGATTTTCGTGCCAAATCGTGGGTGCGCATTATACACGATAGCGCACTATACACAGCTAAATACGGTAAGAGTATATTCTACATGCAGAACTAGCACAGAAAGTTGTCAAGCAGAAGGAAATGGATGATGAACATAATGATGGTGCAGCAAAGGTAGAGTATATTCTACACGCAGAACTAGCACAAAAAGTTGTCAAGCAGAAGGAAATGGATGATGAACATAATGATGGTGCAGCAAAGGTAAGAGTATATTCTACACGCAGAACTAGCACAAAAAGTTATCAAGCAGAAGGAAATGGATGATGAACATAATGATGATGCAGCAAAGGTAAGAGTATGTTCTGATGCAGAACTAGCACATAAAGTTGTCAAGCAGAAGGAAATGGATGATGAACATAATGATGATGCAGCAAAGGTAAGAGTATGTTCTGATGCAGAATTAGCACAGAAAGTTGTCAAGTAGAAGGAAATGGATGATGAACAAAATGTTGGTGCAGCTAAGGTACATTAGGACATTCTAATTGTAGAACTAGCAAAATATGTCAAACAGAAGGAAATGGATGAACATAATGATGGTGCAGCAAAGGTACATTAGGACATTCTTATTATAGAACTAGCACAATGATTTATGTCAAACAGATACAATTATTCCTGTTTAGATATATGTGCCATCGGTAGTTTGTAGAACATTTAGTATTGAATTTCTTTGATATATATATAAATTAAATCCCAAATTATTCAATATTGACAACAAAAACAAACTAGAGGATATCACTCGGAAAAATGCAAACACCCGCGCTCTGCACTTAATTTATAATAACACTTGTTCAAAATAATTGTCTGTCGGTGCATAGTGCATGTTTTTGCAGAACAATGAACATTATTTACCATGCTGTCAAACAGTGTATCGTAGTTCATTCAATCATTACTTCCTGTAACCAAGCTTGCATGGTTCTCTTGTGTGTTTTACGTTTATTTATCGTCGCTACCGGTTGCCCATATGAGCGACGCCTCCTGAAGAGATTAGTCATTTTAGATTTTTGATGGATAATGCAATGATACAGACATAGACCCATTCCAGAGTCTCCTCGTTTTTTTTTACATGCACAGTGTAAAGCACCGACACGAGACCTCGGTTTTACATCCCATCTGAGAGACTGTTAATTTTATTAAGGTCAGACGGGCGATCCCTGGATTGCATGGTTCTACGACTGGCTATCTATTTTATACATAGGCACTGGAAATATTGGTAAACCAATCAGATAGAAATATACACGGCCACCTTGACCTGAGTAATTTTCCGCAAATAGCGTTGGGAATTTCCAGCGAATTAATTGTTTTATTATTAGCCAATTTTTGACAATGGCTAAATTGGTGATTGCTAGTTCAGGCTCCGATATTAACACCTACCTGTATTCAAACACTGATTGTTATAAATTGATATCTTGTGTCATACAATATCGTTAATTTGCATAATATCATCTGGCTAATTATGTTAATTAGGCTGCGAATTATGTAACAATGCTTTACATCGGCGTCGCTGATTGGCTATCCGTATTGATTGTATTAAGTTTATTGTCGGGATGTCGGGGAGATTAGATTATGCTTCGCGGCATGTATTTCGAGACTGTCAAATGACAAACATTACTTAGCAATTATGCCATCCAGAAATAAGGCCAAACGGATGTCGTCATTATGTCTATTGCCGCCAAAGCTACGGAAAATAAAGCAACAATTTGGCTTAAATCGCCCTCTGGTGTGAGCCCTGAATAGGGATATAATAATTTGCACACATAAATGGCAACTTGTTATGTTGTATAAACATCGGATGTATAATAGGCATGCAGTGATTGGTTAGTACAAGAGCATGTGATTAAATATGGTCATGTGTCAGGTCAAAAGTATGTGTCAACTAATTTAACTATTTGTCCAAGGGAAATAACTACAACTATACTGCACTGTACTACATATGCTACGTTACAAGTAATTGTTTCTATGTTGCTAGTTTCAATAGGGAAAAATGACAAGCGAATATATGTGTTCAGAGTTTTATGTATTTGTTTTATATATTTTGCAAAAATGGTATCTAAATAAAATGAGGACAGCTTTAGGAATAGTCAAACCTGTCTTAAAGGCCTGCAGGTTGACCTTAAACACACGAGGAATAGCGGTACAAATCTGACGGTCAACGCACTAAACACACGAGGAATAGCGGTACAAATCTGACGGTCGACGCACATCGTATTTGCCACATGCGAGGCCCTGCATGGTATACATCTAATACATGAGCACCACTTATATCTATTATGACCCACGTACATATCAGAGGTTATAAATTGCTGAAATTGAAGTTCTGTATTTTTATAGTACTTACAACTGGTATAAACAATTCAACTCCACTTATGGCCCAAATAAGGCTGGTTGCGCGGGTTAGGCAGCCAGTTCCTGCATTGCTGTACCACACATTCAGGCATCAGTTCCCTCTTATGCCAAGTACAGTCTCCTCTTCTAGCCGCTACTTTTCTCTCTATATATCTGACATCTTTCCATGCGCCACAATTATATAGCATTGCCCAAAACCTCCTGTATAGAAGCTTTCTCTCATGTGAATTTAGATTATGCGGTGGACGATTATTAGCAGGCCACCAAAGTTGTTTGTTCTGTTCATTTATTATGCAAGGGGAACACAAGCACAGTGGACACTCAGCAACACCTTCAGCATGCTGAGGCATAGGGGGAGGTACGTAAGCAGCCTCTGCAACGGGCATGGCGGTGGCTGTTTCTTCTATTTCCATCTCTACGTCCCAGTTCTTATTTTGCAAGAAAGTCAGCAATTCTTTTCTCTGCTCATCAGTTACATACATTGTTATTTTACTCAATGGCATCTTGTAGAAATCGGCAGAATATGTGTAATACTCGTATGTTCAAGAGATTATAATTATAATATTATACATGTACTCATAGCATTCACTGTGATTATTATGTAGCATCAATATCGGTAAACACACACTGACACAGAGAAATATTTAAAATATAACAGAAAACTTGCGAATAATACTGTAGATATATAATTAAATGAAGTATGAAGGTTACCATATAACGAACACATATAGTTTATTCATATAAATACATACATATTATATACATGCATACAAATTATCAGTCTCAGTGATTACGCTACGGCTGATGAGGCACCTACATAACATGTAATCTATGTCCCTGGGCTGATCTGGATTATGTAGTTTGAATACTCATAACTATCAATTTTCTTTACAATCAATAATATACGTTTACTTAAATTGTCAGGGCCTCATTTTGACTAATTCTCAGCTCACAGAGTGATCGTGCATATTAACCGTTAGAAAATACCTACATACGCCAAATTATACTGAATGTACTGCTACATTGTTGATACAAGCCACTAATCACATGGAACAGGTAGTAAAGTATAAACCTTTACAATTGGACGGGGTCAAACTGCAGGCCTTTAAGCAGCCAGCCAAGGGAATCTCACAAAGTGGCTGCTTAGCACAGGTGGCTGCTTAATAGAGGTTAAATGTATAATAAAACAACATATTGGGAATCTGGAAACTGGCTGCTTAATACAGGTTGGCTGCTTAATAGAGGTGACCACTAACACAGGTTTGACTGTAGGTGACATTTCATTAAACTAAACTAACTTTTGTTTTCTGTGATTTTAATTGTACTGTATTTTATATTCTGTTTATTTTTCATCCAGAGACTGGTATTGGATCAAAGGTAGAAGTAGACATTGCTAATACACAAAGTAAAACAAGTCAAGAACCTGAAGACCAGTCTATTAAACCCGAAAAGGCTGATGATCAATCGGCTAACACTGAACTTGCTGAGCAGCAGTCTGTCAAAACAGAAAACACAGAGCCACAGTCCAGTGAAGCTGGAGAGAAAGCCGATAACCAGTCTGGTGAGGGGTGGTTCTCGGCGTGGGGCGTGTCCAATATAACAAAGATGGTGGAAAGTACGGTAAGCGTACAGTTTCGTTTCTATCCTGTCCCCCTTGATAACTGAAGAAATTTTATATGGATGTTGGACCAGTGGATAAACAATGTGGGGTTTTGGATTACTTGAGCATTTATATGAAAAAGTTGGCAGTTTCTTACGGAGGTTGGTGCACCCAAGTACTGGTTTACCGCTGGAGCCTGCCCAGGAAAGGTGTTGTTAGGTAAACTGCCCGCCGGCGATATAGCCCAAAATGGTGCTGATGCAGGCGTAAAACCCGAAATATAACATAACATTGAGCAAGTATGCACATCCAATGTTTTAAGCCTATTGTTAGAATACCTAGAAGGGTGCATTTATATTTTACAAATATTTCTTGTTAATTACTATGATGATGTCAAAAATGTTTTAGTAAACCTAATGAAGTCCAGCATGGAAGAATCGTTTGATAAAACTTAGTGATTTTGTTGAATTTGTTAATTTATTCTAAGATTTATCGTTAATAACTACACATTTGTACGACCGATCACCTGCTTGAATCTTTCTTTGGACAGCTTACCGTAATACAGAATTTTGTATATAGTCCTGTATGTGGTGTATATCACATCAGTTATGGGTCCCATAAGCATTGGCACTTTGCTGTGCTAGCGTGTTCGCTTCAGGTGCGAAAGGCCAGGAGTTTGAGCCCAGCTGGAACCGTTACCATTGTGCCCTTAGCAAATTCCACATTGCCTCTTCTCTCTTCCTTGTGGCGATCGATTCCATCAGGAATGAGGTCTTGAGAGTGATTAATATAAGTTGTAAGAAGTTGTTTCGCAATCGAGCTAATATAAATTTGTATAAACTAAACTAAACATAATTTTGTTTTGAACTGTGCAGGGAAAGAACCTGGTAACTGGTAGCCTTGATGTTTTGGAAACTCTGGGTAAGAAGACGTTTGATGTGATTAATGACCATGACCCCGGCCTGAAGAAAGCGAGAGGATTTCTACATGACAGGGGAGATAAGCCAAACCTGTCAGCTGTGCTGCGTGAAGCTAAGGAACAGCAGGAAGCTCGTACCCAGCAGGAGAAAGAATCTGAAGAGGCCAGGAAAGCTCACTTTGGTTCCCTCTTTGATGACTTCCAAGGTTCGTTACTGTGTCATGTGTCTCTGAGGCTGTAACAATTTCTCCAATCTCAAGCTCAGACTCTATAATCTGATTGGTTCAGGCGAGTGTAAATCTAAGATTCAACTAATGTAAACTCCATCTGCTAAATGTATCTCCAGCCTTTTGACTATAATAGATTAATATCAATGTTCTAATGCAAGCTCCATCAACTAAATGTATCTCAAGCCATGTTCTAATGCAAGCTCCATCAACTAATATATCTCCATTCATGTTCTAATGCAAGCTCCATCAACTAAATGTTTCTACATCCATGTTCCAATGCAAGCTCCATCAACTAAATGTATCTCCACCCATGTTCTAATGCAAGCTCCATCAACTAAATGTATCTCCATCCATGTTCTAATGCAAGCTTCATAAACTAAATATATCTCCATCCATGTTCTAATGCAAGCTTCATCAGCTAAGTGTATCTCCATCCATGTTCTAATGCAAGCTCCATCAACTAGCTGTATCTCCATCCATGTTCTAATGCAAGCTCCATCAACTAAATGTATCTCCATCCATGTTCTAATGCAAGCTCCATCAACTAACTGTATCTCCATCCATGTTCTAATGCAAGCTCCATCAACTTTACTGTTGTAGTCATGGTATTATTATTGCGTGGCATCCGTGGTCCAGTGGTAGAGCGTCGGTTTTTGGAATCGATCGGTCCCGGGTTCGATACTCGGTCAGGCCACGTATGTAGTGTCATTGAGCAAGGCATCTCGCACACATTGCTTAGTACTGGTTAACCACTTGGGCGGCTAAGCTTGCCCAGGAAAACACGTCTACATCCCCCGCAAGGGGTTTGACATTAATGGAACATACATACATTAAGTTTAATCGTGAATACTCACATTTCAGGACTAGCCCACCTGGAAGCATTAGAAATGCTCTCTAATCAAAGTGAGAAACGTGTGAATGTGTTACTGAATGCCCTGCCGGCCGAGGCAATCTCCACCCTGAAGCCTCAGCTGTTGGAGATAAAGCAGAATTTTGTGATTGAGGACACAGACGACGACGACGAGGTTACGGAACAGGAGTTTGGACTGTTGGTTACTAGCTTACTGAAGGAACTCGATGTGGGAACCACTCCGGTTAAACTTCTGAAGGTGCCTTTGAGTAGTTTTTCTCAAATGATACAGAAGTGGCAACTAACGCGAAGAAGTTTTGTCAATTAATTATCAAGGTTTGGTGGAATACATTTAATGGATTGTCTACAGGTTTGGTGGAATACATTTAATGGATTGTGTACAGGTTTGATGGAGAACATTTAATGGATTGTCTACAGGTTTGGTGGAATACATTTAATGGACTGTCTACAGGTTTGATGGAATATATTTAATGGATTGTGTACAGGCTTGGTGGAATACATTTAATGGATTGTCTACAGGTTTGGTGGAATACATTTAATGGATTGTCTACAGGTTTGGTGGAATACATTTAATGGATTGTCTACAGGTTTGGTGGAATACATTTAATGGACTGTACAGGTTTGGTGGAATACATTTAATGGACTGTCTACAGGTTTGGTGGAATATATTTAATGGACTGTCTACAGGTTTGGTGGAATACATTTAATGGACTGTCTACAGGTTTGGTGGAATACATTTAATGGACTGTCTACAGGTTTGGTGGAATATATTTAATGGATTGTGTACAGGCTTGGTGGAATACATTTAATGGATTGTCTACAGGTTTGGTGGAATACATTTAATGGACTGTACAGGTTTGGTGGAATACATTTAATGGATTGTGTACAGGTTTGGTGGAATACATTTAATGGATTGTGTACAGGTTTGGTGGAATTCATTTAATGGATTATCTACATGTTTGGTGGAATTCATTTAACTGATTGACTTTGTATCAACCTTGTATTTTCACTTACCTTGTATTTTCATTTACCAACCTTGTATTTTCACTTACCAACCTTGTATTTTCACTTACCAACCTTGTATTTTCACTTACCAACCTTGTATTTTCATTTACCAACCTTGTATTTTCATTTACCAACCTTGTATTTTCACTTACCAACCTTGTATTTTCACTTACCAACCTTGTATTTTCACTTACCAACCTTGTATTTTCACTTACCAACCTTGTATTTTCACTTACCAATCTTGTATTTTCACTTACCAATCTTGTATTTTCACTTAGAAACCTTATAATTTCATTTATCAACCTTGTAATTTCATTTACATGTTATTTTCAGACACATGACCAGATTGATGAACATATTACAGAATGTTGTGAGAAAGTTAATGATTTGGATGTGAAGGTGAGAGAAATGTTGATGTTTTGTGTTTTACGTTTATTTATCGTCGTTACCGGTTGCCCATATGAGCGATGCCTACTGAAGAGATTAGTCATTTTAGATTTTGGAAGATAGTGCAATGATACAGACAGAGACCCATTCCAGAGTCTCCTCTTGTTCTTTTACGTGCATGATGTACAGCACAGACACGAGACCTCAGTTTAAATGCCCACCTGGCCTACAAGGATAGGATTCTGGAAGTACGGATGTTCACAAGAGGTGTCTCATAAGTCAGTAATGGCTGGCCCTTTAAATAGGTGTGACACTATAATAAACAAAACACTTTGCTTTGACTGTTTACAAAATATGAGAAAACAAATCAAGAAGTCAAATTATGGTCCATCCCTAATGGCAATAAAACATCTTCTAATGTCATGTATGACCAACCTACCAATTTCAACCAATCCTTGGAAGTTGTGATAACACAGTGGTGGCTCGTTTGCTTCAGGTGTGAAAGGCCCGGAGTTTGAGCCCCTCTGGAGCCGTTACGATTGTGCCCTAAGGCATTTTTAATTCCACATTGCCACTTCTATCTCCGTCGTGGCGATATATTCCATCAGGAATGAGATCTCGAGAGTGATTAATATAAGTTGTAAGAACTTGTTTCGCAATCGAGCTAAAATAAATTTGTATATAAAAAATTCCAATCCTTGCTGTATACCGAGGCCGTACTGCAGAGTACTCGTAGCTAGAGTCAGTCCTGCGTTAAATACCACAAGTGGAGCCCTTCGTTGTGAAATGGAATCCTAGCCTGCCTCATTAATTGAGAGATTATTAAATCGAACCCCGAAGACTCTTAAATCCACATTACCTCTTCTTGCTCCCTCAGGACGATGGATTCCATCAGGAATGAGGTCTCTATAGTGAATCAACTAATGTTGTAAGAACTTGTTTCTCACTCGAGATAAATGTCCACTGTCGGGAAAACACCACCCTGTGGATATAGATAACCTAATTAGATCTTTGTAGAATACTTGAACAATGTAATTTAGACCAGTTGTCTGTAAAGACCAACTCTCTGTCTGTAAAGACCAACTCTCTGTTTGTAAAGACCAACTCTCTGTCTGTAAAGACCAACTCTCCTCTCCCAAGGGTGGTCTTTCTTCACAGGGTTTACTATGCAGTCAAACCTATGCTAGTGGCCACCTCAATTAAGCAACCAACCTGTATTTAAGCAGCCAGTTTCCAGATTCCCAACATGTTGTTTTTATTATACATTTCACCTCTATTAAGCAGCCACCCTGTGCCAAGCAGCCACTTTCTGTGATTCCATTAGCTGGCTGCTTAAGACAGGTTGACTGTACATCTATTCCTAGCCTACGTATATCTACAATGATAATATTTTGTGCAGGAGATTCACCGACTTGCCATCAGTAGTTTGGCTGAGCTCACGTCTAAGTGCATTGAACAGTTTCACAAGGCTGGAGAGCTGATGCTCATACAGAGGTCTATGGTTCCCGACTTAGTTCACTGCAGTGATACACTTCTCAGGTATAGCAACTTTATGTACGTCGTTATAATGATAAAGATATACTTTATTTCATATCCAATATGTCAATATGACCCATGGGGTACAACAATTTACACGAACATAACAAATAGTGGTGACAAATCTTGCGGAGAAGGCATAGTATGCATTGTAACGATGTTATTATTCAATTTTAAAATTAATCACAAGAATATACTAGCATAACAATATTCATAATTTATATATCAAACCTGCATATACTTCCATTAAGAATATCACAGAGTACAACAGGTCGATTGGGCTTATCCCTACCCGCACTACACCTGTCGATTGGGCTTATCCCTACCCACACTACACCTGTCGATTGGGCTTATCCCTACCCACACTACATCTGTCGATTGGGCTTATCCCTACCCACACTACACCTGTCGATTGGGCTTATCCCTACCCCTACTACACCTGTCGATTGGGCTTATCCCTACCTGCACTACACCTGTGACATTCTTCCTTGAGTAAACACTGTTTGGTATATAATATATACATGCATGCACAAAATGAATAAAGATTGAACACTTATAATGCACTACACAAGTAAGTCGGGACATAGTGGTTGCGACTGCTGGGTCACGATTGATGTGTTCTAGGAAAAATAAGGGGAAATATTACACATTTGTTACATGGCACAATTTGAATGAAATGTCAAGCCCAACTTTCTAGGAAAAATAAGGAAAATATTACACATTTGTTACATCGGACGATTTAAATGAAATGTCAAGCCCAACTTTCTAGGAAAAATAAGGAAAATATTACACATTTGTTACATCGGACGATTTAAATGAAATGTCAAGCCCAACTTTCTAGGAAAAATAAGGAAAATATTATACATTTGTTATCTGCTCATTTCACCGACAGCGTGCTAATGTTACTGGTATGATATTGCCAATGGCTAGCCGAGTGTAATTGGTCTCAGAAGTAATTAACACAATAAATTGTCACACATATATACGGTATATATGGCCCTTGGTGTGAACAACATGAAATTAAATATATATAATTATCTGATCAAAATTGGCAGGTCACGTGTTATTATTACATTAATACATATTAATACATATACTACAATTACATACCTAGTGCAAGGTGTGGGGGAAGTACTTTTCAATTTCGGCCCGGAATATATTGGTTTTTAAAATTGTTGAAGCCCCAGTTCATAATGAACCATGTAGAATACATGTTGTCGGCTACAAAAAAAAGAATTAAGAAAATATCTATCAACAAATTATAACAACTTTCATGTTCCATATTTCTTTCTGCTATTTTGATGTGTTGAAATGTTTCAGTTTTGTTTGGCACTGTATAACCTGGTCTGTGTTAGTCAGCTGTAAGTCTAGTTCAAAACAATAGAAACTCATTAACAAAATTTGAAAATTTATTAAAAAGTTAAACATGCAGTGGAAACCAAACAGCAAATAATCTTTTCCCCGGTTGACAGACATACCCTAACCCATACTGCAGATCTATTGGCCAGTGTGTGTGTTTTACATTTATTTATCGTCACTACCGGTTGTCCATATGAGCGACGCCTCCTGAAGAGATTAGTCATTTTAGGATTTTGGAGGATAGTGCAATGATACAGACAGAGACCCATTCCAGAGTCTCCTCTTCTTTTACGTGCACGATGTAAAGCACCGACATGAGACCTCGCTTTAAAGTCCCATCTGAAAGACTGTTAATTTTATTAGGGTCAGACGGGGGATCGAACCTGCGATCCAATATACCATAACTCTATTAACCAGTATTCTCTGAATGTAACCCAGTCTACCAGATAATAACCTTTATATTAACCAGTACTCTCTGAATGTAACCCAGTCTACCAGATAATAACCTTTATATTAACCAGTACTCTCTGAATGTAACCCAGTCTACCAGATAATAACCTTTATATTAACCAGTACTCTCTGAATGTAACCCAGTCTACCAGATAATAACCTCTATATTAACCAGTACTCTCTGAATGTAACCCAGTCTACCAGATAATAACCTTTATATTAACCAGTACTCTCTGAATGTAACCCAGTCTACCAGATAATAACCTGTATATTAACCAGTACTCTCTGAATGTAACCCAGTCTACCAGATAATAACCTTTATATTAACCAGTATTCTCTGAATGTAACCCAGTCTACCAGATAATAACCTTTATATTAACCAGTATTCTCTGAATGTAACCCAGTCTACCAGATAATAACCTTTATATTAACCAGCATTCTCTGAATGTAACCCAGTCTACCAGATAATAACCTCAATATTAACCAGCATTCTCTGAATGTAACCCAGTCTACCAGATAATAACCTCAATATTAACCAGCATTCTCTGAATGTAACCCAGTCTACTGTCCAGTCTACCAGTCTAGATTCACGAGTATCCCAATACTGGCTTGTGACCAACCAAATACTCTTCAATATCTTCAGTTTGTTGGGACTTAATGCCCTTGAATTTCTGAAAATGTTAATCTGTGTTATTATTTCCTATACTATCAACGCTATTAATTCAATGAATTCCTTTTTGATTTCGCAAGCGCATTTAATTGTGAAAAAAACTATGGTCTTTACCTGCATTAAATATTTAGAAATGTGACCTGCGAATAGAACTTATATACCGTATATACCTGGCTGTAAGTCGATCTCAGCCATAAGTCGACATATTACTTACATAATATGTCTGGATAAGATAACGGTCGACTTATGGCCAAGTATATATATATATTTTTAATTTAAGTTTATTTAACATCGCTACCGGTTTCTCATTTGAGCGACAGGCAGTTTACCTAACAACACCTTTCCTGGGCATGCTCCAGCGGTTAACCAGTACTTGGGTGCACCAACCTCCGTAAGAAACTGCCAACTTTTTCATATAAATTTGTATATATGTATGTTTATATGTGTCCATGTAAAACGTGTAATTGTATATTATGTATGTTCACTTGTGCTCTTCATGTATATGGAGGTAATAAAAGGATTATCCATTATCAATTAAAATGGACTGCTGTACATGGAGATATTTATTCTATGGTACAGATGATTAGGTATCGTAACCATAACGACCATATACCTTGCATCTTCCACAAGATATTTAAAGACAAAGTCAACTTCGTCCATCTAGATATTCAGGATGAAAAGGCGGAAACAAAAGCAGTATTTTCACACGCTTCATTCCGATCTAATAATATGCAAATTGTACAGGCAATAGATGTAGCTTAACCCATTCAACACCAAGTAACTGACATGGACTGGTACATGATATTTTTAGACCAATAAATTAATAAGAAAATTACCTTTGGACCAGTTCATTTATCAAAATGGGTAATTTTATTTAAAAATAGTAATAATTATTACTAGCAAAAAGTGCAGATCCTGATGAAATGGTTCGTCATGAGCCGGCTCATCTGGATCTATACTTTGTTGTAAGCCTATTTAGAGGCCTGTGGTGTTGAAAGGGTTAATAAAATAGTTATAGCTAGAACCAGGAATATCACGTATACCGTTCATATACAGGTGCACCAACCTCCGTAAGAAACTGCCAACTGTTTCATTTAAATGAGACACGGTCTGAGCGGGGCTCAAACCCGTGACCATCAGAGATGATAGGTTACAGTGGTATACAAGTCAGCGACCTTAACCACTCGACCACGGAGGCGGTCTATGGCCGAGTATATACAGTAGTTAATCTTTATATACTGTCATGGTTCATTAACATCCTGTATTTTATTCAGGTTAACCAAAGTTCTGACAGCTGAGGTTGGAATATTGTCGACCAAGTTTTCTGCTTGTCTGAACAAGCATGTGAGTATAGCTGTTTTCATGTGATCTATTTCCACCGTTTTATAAATTGCTAAGATATAAATGAAGCATGTTTGCACAATTTCATATTCATCTTCATTAACTACCTATATAAGTTATATCTATACGGCTATATGTCGACCTTTCTCTCATCCAGAAATGTTATGTAAGTACATGGTCGTCTTGGACGAGAAACAAGCAAAAATAAGTTGTGATAACGCAGTGGATGCATCGTGTTCGCTTCAGGTGCGAATGGTCCGGAGTTCGAGCCCCGCTGGAGCCGTTACGATTGTGCCCTTAGGCAAGGCATTTAAATTACACATTGCCTCTTCTCTCTCCCTCGTGGCGATGGATTCCATCAGGAATGAGGTCTCGAGAGTGATTAATATAAGTTGAAAGAACTTGTTTCGCAATCGAGCTAAAATAATAAAAAAATTTAAAAAGCCAAATAAACAGTTGAATGTTATTTATTTTTGGAACTTTATTTATGTTTGTTTGTTTTATTTGATTTAATATAACAATTTGCTTAGACAATTATTTACTTTATAAACCATAGAAAAGTGATAAACAAACTTCATAAATTAAATTATGTCCAAAAGTACCCTCGATTTATTGAAGGATCCAGCTTAATAGCAGCTACTTCAAATAATGACAAAAAATAGGCTAACATTCATATCTACAGTCAAACTTGTGTTGGTGGTCACTACCATTAAGCAGCCAACCTGTATTAAGCAGCCAGCTTCAAGATTCCCTATATGTTGTATTACTATACATTTTACCTCTATTAAGCAGCCACTTTCTCTGACTCCCTTGGCTGGCTGCTTAAGACAGGTTTGACTGTACATAATAAACATGGATATATGTGTCCATGTAGACAACTGCTAACCTAAATGCCAGCATCTGTTTTACTGTCTTCCAGGACGGGGATGAGATAAAAGTTAATCATCTGGTTACAAATATCTACCTTGAGGTAAGTTGTAATTATACAAACATCTGTCTTGAGGTAAGTTGTAATTATACAAATATCTACCTTGAGGTAAGTTGTAATTATACAAACATCTGTCTTGAGGTAAGTTGTAATTATACAAATATCTACCTTGAGGTAAGTTGTAATTATACAAACATCTGTCTTGAGGTAAGTTGTAATTATACAAATATCTACCTTGAGGTAAGTTGTAATTATACAAACATCTATCTTGAGGTAAGTGATAATTGTTACGTATGTCATATACATAGTGTTTATTGCTTACTTTATACCCAGAATGCAATTATAACATATGGATTTGTGCTGTCCACCTGCTTTTGGATTATTGAGGTAGGTCAGTGGTTCTACCCGCATGCCTGCCCGTTCATGAAATACTGCTCGGAGGGGCATCCGGTGTCTTCCTCCACCAATAATAGTTGGAGAGTACTATGATGTTTTTGTGACGCTAAGCCCTAAAAAGTTGGCAGTTTCTTACGAGGTTGGTGCACCAAGTACTGGTTAGCCACTGGAGCCTGTCCGTCGCTCAAATGGGTAACCAGTAGAGACATTAAATAAACTTAAATAAAAAAACAACGAAAAAGCCTTAAACTGTTTGTGGATTAAATGCATGGAATAATTCACTTAAGTTTGTTGTGGATAGTGTTAGTAAAATCTGTTGTACGAATTCCATACGGATAAGTACCTGTGTACTTGGTTTTCAGGCGAGCAACAGCGGTTCTTATGTCCAGGACGGTTTCCAGCTTCTACTTCCTGTATTTCAACAAGTTGCCATAGAGAAAAGTCAGGAACCAGAAAGCTGATTCCCATCCTTGTTATCTCAGTAGAACTGTCATTGAGGAAGAAGCCGGGAACCAAGAGATGCTGTGCTAAACTGCTTGTGCTAAATATCAGTAATATTTGTGCAATTACAAATACATGTCGATTAAATATGCACTATATCTATATATTGTAATTAGGATTCATACATCTAATACAAGTTCAAACGCAGTTATCTCTCCTACATTGGTTACTGCCACCAAATGTAAACTTAACCTCCGGGAGAGTTCAAACTAAATTTCCCCCCCGTTTATTGCATGGTAATTATTCATACATTTATGGACTGCTGGCTTAAGAATACAACTGGCAGCTTCTATTCGAAAGAATGATGTTTGTTTTTGTTGAAAAGATTTCACGTGTATTTTGTAGACTATTTTTAGGATTAATTCCATCAACCACATGACATCTGTACGATTTCATTGGTCACATAAGATTACTGCATAGAGTTTGTCTCATTTTAATATTAATCGTTTTTTATTTATGGATCGGACAATTGGTCTGTTCAGCTTCTTGATAATTATATAATACTTTAGCCTGGGTTCCAGTCTGTCGATTTTTCACTTTTTCACTTTATATGATCAGAAACTCAATACAGCCCAATTAATGGTTATGGTATATTTATTTGACTGACCAGGCAAAATATATCAACGCCTGTTCCCAGGCTAATAATACTTGTGTATATAGCATAAGCAAATAGAAAATTCTAACTTGTGATTATTTCATAATCTATATAATGGTGTGGCATTTATAACCACTAAATTCATTATTCTGTTTATTTAATGCATATGAGGGAAAGGGGTAAAAGTGTCCCAGAATGCAACTGCGGTGGTATTTCAAAATCTTTCTGGGGGAAATACCCCCCCTATCATAATGGTGCATACACATATATGAAGCCCCAGCTATGCCCCTGATTGTGAATTAAACCTTGAAAATCGTTATTACGTCGGCTGGTTGTGTCATACTTATATAAATGTGAAAATGTTCGTGCAATCAAAGTATGCTATATATTATAGTAGATTTTTATTAAGATTAAAGTATCGTAGTACATGTGCATTATATTAGCTAACCATGACAGATGTACGGGTCGCTATAGTGATGCCCCTTGTCTCTGCATATGTAGCTGCAATTCACTTCAAACTTTATTTACTCAATGATTGTTTTTGTCCAAGCTGCTGAGCATATCTACTTTAACCTTTTCCACCTTGAGATTTATTACCATGTCTCCATACATTACATACTACATATAGCTATCAATCGGTGTGTGTTTTACGTTTATTTATCGTCGCTACCGGTTGCACATATGAGCGACGCCTCCTGAAGAGATTAGTCATTTTAGATTTTTGGAGGATAGTGCAATGATACAGACAGAGACCCATTCCAAAGTCTCCTCTGGTTCTTTTACGTGCACGGTGTACAGCACCGACACAAGACCTCGTTTAAAGTCCCATCAGAAAGACTGTTAATTTTATTAGGGTCAGACGGGGCTTCGAACCTGCGATCCCTGGATTACCAGTCCAGCGTGTTACCACTGGACTACAGATCCGTTTGTGTATTGGTGGTATCAATCGGTGGATAAGCAGTCACCTCCATGGATATTACTTGGACTATGTGAGATTCTGTCCATTATTAAAGCGACACTACATCGGTGAAAACACAAATTTCTACAGAATGTAATTTCGTGGTGTAATTTTGTTCGAAATATTTGCTTTAGCATTTCAACTAATAATTAAATGTTGTGTACGTTTGTTGACATAACAAAGTAATGTAAATGCGTAAATACACGCGCAATGATTTACGATACAGATTTACCGTTACATCTCACATTTGTGCCTATGGATATCTGATTTTAGACTAATCTAAGGTAAATTATCTCTAAACGACAGTATCACGCGTTTAGTATTGAATCCAATGACAAACAAACATCAATTTAGGAGCGGGGATGACCGTTATATAAAATCCTACTTTCACTTTTGAAAGTTTGTAGACCACAAGAACACTGTTATTGATTCAATGTTAGTGTTAAATATTTTTAGGAAGAATTTGTTGCAACGATGCATTTAAACAGGAAAAAAATGTAATGTTTTGCTTTTTGCGATGTAATGTTGCTTTAAGAATGTTGGTTTGGTTACTACATTGTCAATGTATGTGGTATTGGAGTCGAGACGCATTTCTGTGTGGGAAATGGTTAAATTTATCATGTGTCTTCAGAATATTGAGGTGCATTTTCCGAGATGGTTAAGTTGTTACTATGATTTGCTTGTGGTACACTGCTTCAAACATTTTCAGGAAATTCATCGTGCCGACACTTGCGCTGTGAGGTACATGTCTGTGTAATTTTGTTTTAGTGTTCGATTCAAGATGGCCGCCGTGTTGTAATTTTGTGTTCGTGTTCAATTCACGATGGCCACCGTGTTGTAATTTTGTGTTCGTGTTCAGTTCAGGAAGGCTGCCGTGTTGTAATTTTGTGTTCGTGTTCAATTCACAATGGCCGCCGTGTTGTAATTTTGTGTTAGTGTTCAATTCAAGATGTGGAAGTTGTGATAGCGCGTTTGCTTCAAGTACGAAAGGCCCGGAGTTCGAGACCCGCTGGAGCTGTTACGATTGTGCCCTTAGGCAAGGCATTTAAATTCCATGTTGCCTCTTCTCTTTCCCTTGTGGCGATGGATTCCATTAAGAATAAGGTCTCGAGAGTGATTAATATAAGTTGTAGGAACGTTTTTTGAAAATTTGTATAAACTAATTCAACATGGTCACCGTGTTGTAATTTTGTGTTCAATTCAAGATGGCCACCGTGTTGTAATTTTGTGTTCGTGTTCAATTCAAGATGGTCACCGTGTTGTAATTTTGTGTTCGTGTTCAATTCAAGATGGCCACCGTGTTGTAATTTTGTGTTCGTGTTCAATTCAGGAAGGCCACCGTGTTGTAATTTTGTGTTCGTGTTCAATTCACGATGGCCACCGTGTTGTAATTTTGTGTTCGTGTTCAATTCAAGATGGCCACCGTGTTGTAATTTTGTGTTCGTGTTCAATTCACGATGGCCACCGTGTTGTAATTTTGTGTTCGTGTTCAATTCACGATGGCCACCGTGTTGTAATTTTGTGTTCGTGTTCAGTTCAGGAAGGCTGCCGTGTTGTAATTTTGTGTTCGTGTTCAATTCACAATGGCCGCCATATTGCAATAATTTTGCTTTAGATATATTTATATTTGCATAGTCGTTACAACTCGCGTTCTCTACCTGTCATGGACTCGTGATAAATGTGAGAAAATTGTCAGTTGCTTACGGATGTTCGCTAGTCGAGTACTGGGACTTGCCCAGGAAATGTGAGTGGTCTACACTCTTATCATAACAACCTGGAATTAATGTTCAGATTTGCACTACTGGAGGGAGTCCTGGTCTCCCTAGAGGAAAAAGAAGGGAAATTCTATATGTTTTAAGTTTCTTTGTCAAGATATCAATTTATTTGTACATATTTACAAGTTTATTGTGTACATGGAAAATAAGATTTTCATTATTGAAGTGGTAAGAATAACAATGTTAAATAATAAACGTTGCAAATTGTACCCTATTTATTTATATACATGCATAATTATATAGGCTGGTAGCAGTGATTATACTGCTTTTCTACTTTACCGAGTGGTTACAGTCACATCTCAAAATCACTTCCCCCTCAACACTGTTTTCCTTAATCCTAAAGGTGTGTCAAATTTGTTCATGCAAGCTGTCCAGCTGGCTTCAGGAAGGTTGGTGATTCGACCGGGGTGCGTTGCCTGCATCATAATTACTACTCTGAGGTGTTTTTCGACCAATGGAAAATCCTAAAGGTGTGTCAAATTTGTTCATGCAAGCTGTCCAGCTGGCTTCAGGAAGGTTGGTGGTTCGACATGGGTGCATTGCCTGCATCATAATTACTGCTCTGAGGTGTTTTTCGACCAATGGGAAAAAAAAGATGGACAGCATCTAAGCTCTGCTGTTTAAACACCCAAACTGGCCAAGTTTGATTTTAAAGTGTCAATTGGGGTAATGTTGCAAATGTATATAACAACTTCCTATATTTCATTTGTAGATAAAAATAAATTAATATTAGGAAGTGAATCGAGTGCAATAAACTAATACCATTGGAAATTCTGTTGTTTGTCTTGTGTTGTTTGTCTTGTGTTGTTTGTCTTGTGTTGTTTGTCTTGTGTTGTTTGTCTTGTGTTGTTTGTCTTGTGTTGATGTGTTTTTGCAGTCGTATGTACACACCACTTCTTACATCATATACACGCTCGGACCAGGAAGTATGCGAGATGGTACGGTGATACGCCTCTTACTTGTGTAGGATATATATACCAGATTCTCCCTGTGTATTACGAAGATGTTGTTTTGAAAAAGAAGCCAAATCTGTGATCTGTCTCGCAGGTGCTAAATGTTACAAATTGGTGGTTTTGTACAAGTACAGTCAAACCTGTCTTAAGCAGCCAGCCAAGGGAGTCAGAGAAAGTGGCTGCTTAGCGCAGGTGGCTGCTTAATACAGGTGAAATATATAATAAAACAACTGATTGGAAATCTGGAAATTGGCTGCTTAATACAGGTTGGCTGCTTAATGGAGGTGACCACTAACACAGGTTTGACTGTATATATAATACAGGATGTCTGCTTAATAGAGGTGACCACTAACACAGGTTTGACTGTATATATAATACAGGATGTCTGCTTAATAGAGGTGACCACTAACACAGGTTTGACTGTATATATAATACAGGATGTCTGCTTAATAGAGGTGACCACTAACACAGGTTTGACTGTATATATAATACAGGATGTCTGCTTAATAGAGGTGACCACTAACACAGGTTTGACTGTATATATAATACAGGATGTCTGCTTAATAGAGGTGACCACTAACACAGGTTTGACTGTATATATAATACAGGATGTCTGCTTAATAGAGGTGACCACTAACACAGGTTTGACTGTATATATAATACAGGATGTCTGCTTAATAGAGGTGACCACTAACACAGGTTTGACTGTATATATAATACAGGATGTCTGCTTAATGGAGGTGACCACTAACACAGGTTTGACTGTAATACAGTTTGGCTGCTTAATGGAGGTGACCACTAACACATGTTTGACTGTACTTAATGGAGGTGACCACTAACACAGGTTTGACTGTACTTAATGGAGGTGACCACTAACACAGGTTTGACTGTACTTAATGGAGGTGACCACTAACACAGGTTTGACTGTACTTAATGGAGGTGACCACTAACACAGGTTTGACTGTACTTAATGGAGGTGACCGCTAACACAGGTTTGACTGTACTGGAGGATTGTGCACATGCATGCATGCTGTTATTTTGCACAGTAAAAATCCAAATATTGTACAGTTAAACTTGGGTTAGTGGTCACCTATTTTAACCCATTACTCCATAGCAGACGAGGCCAATTACGATAATTCAATCATACAAATTTTCATTTATTTTAGGCTGAAAAGGGCTTTTTGCGTTATATTAACCCATTTCATTCTGGATACCGTTCAAACAGTATTTGCAAAGAACATAGAGCCAGATCAGCTGCCACGGAACGTGCCGTCTGATCAGGCTCTATTCTGTTTGCTATTCAGAAGACACTTGGCTATGTAGCAAACAACATAGATCCTGATCAGCACGCAGCGTCACGCTGCGGCTGATCTGGATCTATGTTGTTTGCAAAGACCGTTAAATGTATCCAGATGAAATGGGTTAAACAATCCAATTGTGGGCTAAATTGCACGAGTTCGTAAAATGTTCACGTTTACAACATACAGAGACTAGGAACCACACACACAAACCAGTGAGAAATAAACTGTGTGTTGTTCCGCTGTTTTCAACCTTTGATGTCACTGATGAATTTCTATATTTCACTGGAAATCATAAAATAAAATGATTAGGAATAATATTGGTCAATTTGCTACCGTGTGGCATAAACTATTCCACAATCTATTCCTCAATAGATTATTATATTTCGTGTTTTACGCCTGCATCAGCACCATTTCGGGCTATATCGCCGGCGGGCAGTTTACCTAACAACACCTTTCCTGGGCAGGCTCCAGCGGTTAACCAGTACTTGGGTGTCCGGTTTCCGTTATGATAAGAAATGATTGGCATTCAACAAAACGAATCTTAAAACTACATAGTTTCTAAATGTATGATGTAAATAAAGTAACGTTACTCTTTTATTCCAAAGAATTAGAAATGAATATGACTACGTAAATAACAACGGGCGCTGTCATTTTTACCATGACCCGAAACAGACATCTGTGGTGACTGGTACCGGAGTTATCGTGACCTTTCAGCCAAATCAATTTTGCGTAACATCGAATGGGTGTAAATATAAAATGAACACGTTTCATAAAGCATAATGATCATTTCTATTATTTTGATGAATATTTCTTTTCACAGTGAACACTTTCACAGTTTAACAAGCATTTAAGCATGTGGACACCTGAATTCATCACATAGTCTTGTAAACCTGACTTTTGAACAGTAAATGGGGTGGGTCCAATGGTCACATGGTCCAATATTTTGCAGTAAATCAAATGGACAAATGGTGATGCAATATTGCATTATGAAAGATAGCATGTTTTATACCAATCCAAGGAAAATAACCGATTTCTTACGCCTCCAAGGATTATAGGGAGCATTTTTGTTGCCAAATATGGAAACTGACCTTTGACACTATCTATTCCTGATTGGTGACGTAGTTTAATCATATTTTATTGCATTCTATATATACAATGTACAATACAAAACAAATGAACAAACATGTATAACTATCCATAATGCATAATTTGTGGCATTGTTTGCTCAAGGATTGTCATTATATGTTGAAGCAAATGGGTTGGGCCACAAGTTTTATTGGTGACGTCAGGAAACACCGATCGCGTGCAGTATTATAAATACTTACGGGGTAACGAAAACGAAGGTATCACGATTTGAGGACACTAGAGGACCAACCTCCGTAAGAAACTGCCAACTTTTTCATATAAATGAGACACGACCTGAGCGGGGCTCGAACCTGTGACCATCAGTGATGATATGTTACAGAACTTACAGTGGTATACAAATCAGCGACCTTCCTCAATAGAACTAGTCTATGCACATTTATTTTAGCTCGATTGTGAAACAAGATCTTACAACTTATATTTATCACTCTCGAGACCTCATTCCTGATGGAATCCATCGCCACGATGGAGAGAGAAGAGGCAACGTGGAATTTAAATGCCTTGCCTAAGGGCACAATCGTAACGGCTTCAGCGGGGCTCGAACTCCGGACCTTTCGCACCTGAAGCGAACGCGCATCCACTGAGCTATCACGACTTCAATAGAACTGAGTGGGTAATGTTGCTCTGGGATATAGGTATATCTCCCTCTACAATAAACCGGTACGGTGCGATGATACACAAGGAATCTGTACAAGACAACGAAATACAGTCAAACCTGTCTTAAGCAGCCAGCCAAGGGAATCACAGAAAGTGGCTGCTTAGCACAGGTGGCTGATTAATAGAGGTCAAATGTATAATAAAACAACATATTTGGAATCCGGACACTGGCTGCGTAATACAGGTTGGCTGCTTAATGGAGGTGACCGCTAACATAGGTTTGACTGTAAATATGGAGATAATGTTTTTACATTTTACACCATTTAAAGATGTTGAATTTCTTTACACATGGTAAGACTAACAGCGAATTAGAAATGAAAATCTATTTTAACATTTATGGGATCCCAAATCTGGACGTGCCAGTATTAAGGTAAACATCAACAATTTGTGAAATTACTCGATTGAGGCAGTTGAATGTGTGAAACGTGTCATCATGTACAGTCACATCTGTGTTCGTGGTCACCTCTATTAAGCAGCCAGTTTTCAGATTTCCATATATGTTATACATTTGACCTCTATTAAGCAGTCACCTGTGCTAAGCAGCCACTTTCTGTGATTCCCTTGGCTGGGTGCTTAGGACAAGTTATGCTTCTGTGAATAAAATACAGTCAAACCTGTGTTAGTGGTCACCTCTATTAAACAGCCAACCTGCATTAAGCAGCCAGTTTCCAGACTCCCAACATGTTGTTTCATTATACAATTGACCTCTATTAAGACAGGTTTGACTGTAGTCCACAATCCAGTAACTGTTGTTTCATTTCCTGCAATGATTACCCGTACAGTGTGCAATGAACAGTGAAACCTGTGTTAGTGGTCACCTCTATTAAACAGGCAACCTACATTATGCAGTCAGGTTTCAGATTCACAATATGTTACTTTGTTATACATTTGACATCTCTTAAGCAGCCACTTTCTGTGATAGCGCGTTCGCTTCAGGTGCGGAGTTAGAGCCCCACTGGAGCCTTTGCGATTGTGCCCTTAGGCAAGGCATTTAAATTCCATGTTTGCCTCTTATCTCTCCCTCGTGGTGATGGACCCCGTGATGAATGAGGTCTCGAGGTCTCGAGGTCTCGAGAGTAATTAATATAAGTTGTAAGAACTTGTTTTGCAATCGAGTTAAAATAAATTTGTATAAACTTACAGTAATGTAAATTTGTTCATTCATGTCGCAGTCACAACATTTATAATGTACCGGTGTAATATGATACGCGTATCAGATATGATGTACATATACTTACATTATCATTCTTTACATAATAGTACACACTGTATGGGTAGTTGTTGCCGTGAGTGAACAGTCACTGGATTGTAGACTAGCTTAACCCTTTCAACACCACAGACCTCTATTTATAGGCACACAAAAAGTGTAGATCCAGATGAGCCGGCTTCTGACGAGCCGTCTCATCAGGATCTGCACTTTTTGCAAGTAGTATTACTAATTTTAGACAAAATTACCCATCTTGATAAATGAACTGGTCCGAATATAATTTTCTTATTCATTTATTGATCTAAGAATATCATGGACCAGTCCAGGTCAGTTACTTGGTGTTGAAAGAGTTAATAACCACGGGGGAATATATCAATGTAAATATGTACATTTTGTTTCATCTGTAAATATAAAATTTTAAAATCTTTCTTTTTACTGCCTCGTTCGATATGTTATACCCCTAGTTATGGAGTAGAGTTAATTAATATCCAACTTTTGTACTACCGTAAGCAGCTGGAGCCAACAGTTCTTCTTGGGGTTAATGTCCTAGCCAACATTTCTTCTTGGGGTTAATGTCCTAGCCAACATTTCTTCTTGGGGTTAATGTCCTAGCCAACATTTCCTCTTGGGGTTAATGTCCTAGCCAATAATTCTTCTTGGGGTTAATGTCCTAGCCAACATTTCACTGTAAGGTGCCGATATATCCATGTTCCGGAGTACTGGAGTTGGAAGTGTTATACTATGGTATTATCAAATAAATCTTATTTCATAATCATTTCTAAATTTAGAATATACTTGTGAAACCAGTTTGGATATATTAAATTGATAAATGATGTAAAATTGAATTGAGTTTTATAATAGATGTATCTTTGTAGGTGTATTTTAGACATTTAGTATTTTATATATATATAAAGTATATACTGTTCAGACTGTGGCTACATGTACAGTCAAACATGTTGTGAAGACCACCTCTGAATAAAGACCACTGCTGAATAAAGAACTCCTCCAAATAAAGACGACCTCCAAATAAAGACCACCTCCAAATAAAGACGACCTCCAAATAAAGACGACCGCTGAATAAAGACGACCTCCAAATAAAGACGACCTCCAAATAAAGACCACCGCTGAATAAAGACGACCTCCAAATAAAGACGACCGCTGAATAAAGACGACCTCCAAATAAAGACGACCGCTGAATAAAGACCACCTCTAAATAAAGACGACCGCTGAATAAAGAACTCCTCCAAATAAAGACGACCTCCAAATAAAGACGACCTCCAAATAAAGACCACCGCGGAATAAAGACGACCTCCAAATAAAGACGACCTCCAAATAAAGACTGCCTCCAAATAAAGACCACCTCCAAATAAAGACTGCCTCCAAATAAAGACTGCCTCCAAATAAAGACCACCTCCAAATAAAGACTGCCTGCAAATAAAGACTGCCTCCAAATAAAGACCACCTCCAAATAAAGACTGCCTCCAAATAAAGACTGCCTCCAAATAAAGACCACCTCCAAATAAAGACTGCCTGCAAATAAAGACCACCTCCAAATAAAGAACTCCAAATAAAGAACACCTTTGAGAAAAGACCACCTGTCCATAATGACAATGTTTTTGTTCTCACATCAAGCTATTATCATGCAGCTTCACCTGTCAACAAGGACCACTGTCTGCCACTCCCTCGGGGTGGTCTATATACAGAGGTTTCACCGTATAGTAAATACAAGTTCAAAACTTTCAGGGAAACACTCCGCCGTCTTCGTTCCTTGACGACCTTTACAAGATCTAAAACTCCTACGAGCGGTTATATCCAGGCTAAATGTGCTATTCACCCGCAGCGAGATATTGAAATGTTCTGCGAGATGCACGACATGGTGTACTGCGTCTTATGCATAGTCGCAAATCATAGGTAATATATAGAGATGGGGTCCATGCTCGATGTATTCCACTGCTCATAAATAATGATTATGTCTTTGTACAGTAGCAGTGAAAATAATTGTAATGAAATTTGCACGATATATTTACACGAGTTTTCGATTAGAAATAAGAAAAACATTAAACATAAAAGATTAACCCTTTCAACACCACAGGCCTCTAAACGAGCCTTCGCATCAGGATCTGCACATTTTGCCAGTAATATTACTATTTTTAGACAAAAATTACCCATTTTGATAAATGAACTGGTCCAAATGTAATTTTCTTATTAATTTATTGGTCTAAAAATATCATGCACCAGTCCATGTCAGTTACTTGGGGATGACTGGGTTAATGAATTGCCGGCTGCTACAAATATTTAAGGTCTTTATTTTACCTGACATGCAAGAGTTACAGCTCCATTATCAATTAAAATGGACTGCTGTACATGGAGATATGTATTCTATGGTACAGATGATTAGGTATCGTAACCATAACGACCATATACCTTGCATCTGCCACAAGATATTTAAAGACAAAGTCAACTTCGTCCATCTAGATATTCAGGATGAAAAGGCGGAAACAAAAGCAGTATTTTCACACGCTTCATTCCGATCTAATAATATGCAAATTGTACAGGCAATAGATGTAGCTTAACCCATTCAACACCAAGTAACTGACATGGACTGGTACATGATATTTTTAGACCAATAAATTAATAAGAAAATTACCTTTGGACCAGTTCATTTATCAAAATGGGTAATTTTATTTAAAAATAGTAATAATTATTACTAGCAAAAAGTGCAGATCCTGATGAAATGGTTCGTCATGAGCCGGCTCATCTGGATCTATACTTTGTTGTAAGCCTATTTAGAGGCCTGTGGTGTTGAAAGGGTTAATAAAATAGTTATAGCTAGAACCAGGAATATATCACGTATACCGTTCATACTCGCCTATAAGACGCCCTTTTCCCCACACCATATATGGCCTCAAAGTGGCTTCCCGTCTTATAAGTGAGTGCTAATTTTTTTTAGAAATATTCTAATTTTTTAATTGTGTTATATGGTATCCATAATTATGTTTTAGAAAAGAAAGACAGCACCCTGACACTGAACAACCTGACACTGAACACTCTGACACTGAACACCCTGACACTGAACAACCTGACACTGAACAACCTGACACTGAACACCCTGACACTGAACACCCTGACACTGAACACCCTGACACTGAACAACCTGACACTGAACAACCTGACACTGAACACCCTGACACTGAACACCCTGACACTGAACAACCTGACACTGAACACCCTGACACTGAACAACCTGACACTGAACAACCTGACACTGAACAACCTGACACTGAACAACCTGACACTGAACACCCTGACACTGAACACCCTGACACTGAACACCCTGACACTGAACACCCTGACACTGAACACCCTGACACTGAACACCCTGACACTGAACACCCTGACACTGAACACCCTGACACTGAACACACTGACACTGAACACCCTGACACTGAACACCCTGACACTGAACACCCTGACACTGAACAACCTGACACTGAACAACCTGACACTGAACAACCTGACACTGAACACCCTGACACTGAACAACCTGACACTGAACAACCTGACACTGAACACCCTGACACTGAACACCCTGACACTGAACACCCTGACACTGAACACCCTGACACTGAACACCCTGACACTGAACACCCTGACACTGAACACTCTGACACTGAACACCCTGACACTGAACACTCTGACACTGAACACCCTGACACTGAACACCCTGACACTGAACACCCTGACACTGAACACCCTGACACTGAACACCCTGACACTGAACACCCTGACACTGAACACCCTGACACTGAACACCCTGACACTGAACACCCTGACACCCTGACACTGAACACCCTGACACTGAACACCCTGACACTGAACACCCTGACACTGAACACTCTGACACTGAACACCCTGACACTGAACAACCTGACACTGAACAACCTGACACTGAACACCCTGACACTGAACACCCTGACACTGAACACTGACACTGAACAACCTGACACTGAACAACCTGACACTGAACACCCTGACACTGAACACCCTGACACTGAACAACCTGACACTGAACACCCTGACACTGAACACCCTGACACTGAACACCCTGACACTGAACAACCTGACACTGAACACCCTGACACTGAACACCCTGACACTGAACAACCTGACACTGAACAACCTGACACTGAACAACCTGACACTGAACAACCTGACACTGAACACCCTGACACTGAACACCCTGACACTGAACACCCTGACACTGAACACCCTGACACTGAACACCCTGACACTGAACACCCTGACACTGAACACCCTGACACTGAACACCCTGACACTGAACACCCTGACACTGAACACCCTGACACTGAACACCCTGACACTGAACACCCTGACACTGAACAACCTGACACTGAACAACCTGACACTGAACAACCTGACACTGAACACCCTGACACTGAACACCCTGACACTGAACACCCTGACACTGAACACCCTGACACTGAACAACCTGACACTGAACAACCTGACACTGAACACCCTGACACTGAACAACCTGACACTGAACACCCTGACACTGAACAACCTGACACTGAACAACCTGACACTGAACACCCTGACACTGAACACCCTGACACTGAACAACCTGACACTGAACAACCTGACACTGAACACCCTGACACTGAACAACCTGACACTGAACACCCTGACACTGAACAACCTGACACTGAACAACCTGACACTGAACACCCTGACACTGAACACCCTGACACTGAACACCCTGACACTGAACACTCTGACACTGAACACCCTGACACTGAACACCCTGACACTGAACACTCTGACACTGAACACCCTGACACTGAACACTCTGACACTGAACACCCTGACACTGAACACCCTGACACTGAACACTCTGACACTGAACACTCTGACACTGAACACCCTGACACTGAACACTCTGACACTGAACACCCTGACACTGAACACCCTGACACTGAACACCCTGACACTGAACACCCTGACACTGAACACCCTGACACTGAACAACCTGACACTGAACAACCTGACACTGAACACTCTGACACTGAACACTCTGACACTGAACACCCTGACACTGAACACCCTGACACTGAACACCCTGACACTGAACACCCTGACACTGAACACCCTGACACTGAACAACCTGACACTGAACACCCTGACACTGAACACTCTGACACTGAACACCCTGACACTGAACACCCTGACACTGAACACCCTGACACTGAACACCCTGACACTCTGACACTGAACACTCTGACACTGAACAACCTGACACTGAACAACCTGACACTGAACAACCTGACACTGAACAACCTGACACTGAACAACCTGACACTGAACAACACCCTGACACTGAACAACCTGACACTGAACACCCTGACACTGAACACCCTGACACTGAACAACCTGACACTGAACAACCTGACACTGAACACCCTGACACTGAACACCCTGACACTGAACAACCTGACACTGAACAACCTGACACTGAACACCCTGACACTGAACAACCTGACACTGAACACCCTGACACTGAACAACCTGACACTGAACAACCTGACACTGAACACCCTGACACTGAACAACCTGACACTGAACAACCTGACACTGAACACCCTGACACTGAACACCCTGACACTGAACACCCTGACACTGAACACTCTGACACTGAACACCCTGACACTGAACACTCTGACACTGAACACCTGACACTGAACACTCTGACACTGAACACCCTGACACTGAACACTCTGACACTGAACACCCTGACACTGAACACCCTGACACTGAACACCCTGACACTGAACACCTGACACTGAACACCCTGACACTGAAACACCTGACACTGAACAACCTGACACTGAACACCCTGACACGAACAACCTGACACTGAACACTGACACTGAACACCCTGACACTGAACACCCTGACACTGAACACCCTGACACTGAACACCCTGACACTGAACACCCTGACACTGAACACCCTGACACTGAACACCCTGACACTGAACACCCTGACACTGAACACCCTGACACTGAACACTCTGACACTGAACAACCTGACACTGAACAACCTGCCACTGAACAACCTGACACTGAACAACCTGACACTGAACACTCTGACACTGAACACCCTGACACTGAACACCCTGACACTGAACAACCTGACACTGAACACCCTGACACTGAACAACCTGACACTGAACACTCTGACACTGAACACCCTGACACTGAACACTCTGACACTGAACACCCTGACA
>CM026391.1:91621140-91638147 GCA_014843695.1 Archivesica marissinica
CCTGACACTGAACAACCTGACACTGAACAACCTGACACTGAACAACCTGACACTGAACAACCTGACACTGAACAACCTGACACTGAACAACCTGACACTGAACACCCTGACACTGAACACCCTGACACTGAACACTCTGACACTGAACACACTGACACTGAACAACCTGACCTGAACACCCTGACACTGAACACCTGACACTGAACACCCTGACACTGAACGCCAGCACTCTGACACTGAACACCCTGACACTGAACACCTGACACTGAAAGCCAGCACTCTGACACTGAAAGCCAGCACTCTGACACTGAAAGCCAGCACTCTGACACTGAAAGCCAGCACTCTGACACTGAAAGCCAGCACTCTGACACTGAAAGCCAGCACTCTGACACTGAACACCCTGACACTGAACACCCTGACACTGAACACCCTGACACTGAACACCCTGCCACTGAACACCCTGACACTGAACACTCTGACACTGAACACCCTGACACTGAACACTCTGACACTGAACACCCTGACACTGAACACTCTGACACTGAACACCCTGACACTGAACACTCTGACACTGAACACCCTGACACTGAACACCCTGACACTGAACACCCTGACACTGAACACTCTGACACTGAACACTCTGACACTGAACACCCTGACACTGAACACCCTGACACTGAACACTCTGACACTGAACACCCTGACACTGAACACTCTGACACTGAACACCCTGACACTGAACACCCTGACACTGAACACTCTGACACTGAACACCCTGACACTGAACACCCTGACACTGAACACCCTGACACTGAAAGCCAGCACCCTGACACTGAACACCCTGACACTGAACACCCTGACACTGAACACCCTGACACTGAACACTCTGACACTGAACACCCTGACACTGAACACCCTGACACTGAACACCCTGACACTGAACACCCTGACACTGAACACCCTGACACTGAAAGCCAGCACTCTGACACTGAACACCCTGACACTGAACACCCTGACACTGACACCCTGACACTGAAAGCCAGCACTCTGACACTGAAAGCCAGCACTCTGACACTGAAAGCCAGCACTCTGACACTGAAAGCCAGCACTCTGACACTGAAAGCCAGCACTCTGACACTGAAAGCCAGCACTCTGACACTGAAAGCCAGCACTCTGACACTGAAAGCCAGCACTCTGACACTGAAAGCCAGCACTCTGACACTGAACACCCTGACACTGAAAGCCAGCACTCTGACACTGAACACCCTGACACTGAAAGCCAGCACTCTGACACTGAACACCCTGACACTGAAAGCCAGCACTCTGACACTGAAGCCAGCACTCTGACACTGAAAGCCAGCACTCTGACACTGAAAGCCAGCACTCTGACACTGAACACCCTGACACTGAAAGCCAGCACTCTGACACTGAACACCCTGACACTGAACACCCTGACACTGAACACCCTGACACTGAACACCCTGACACTGAACACTCTGACACTGAACACCCTGACACTGAACACTCTGACACTGAACACCCTGACACTGAACACTCTGACACTGAACACCCTGACACTGAACACTCTGACACTGAACACCCTGACACTGAACACTCTGACACTGAACACCCTGACACTGAACAACCTGACACTGAACAACCTGACACTGAACACCCTGACACTGAACACCCTGACACTGAACAACCTGACACTGAACAACCTGACACTGAACACCCTGACACTGAACAACCTGACACTGAACACCCTGACACTGAACAACCTGACACTGAACAACCTGACACTGAACACCCTGACACTGAACACCCTGACACTGAACAACCTGACACTGAACAACCTGACACTGAACAACCTGACACTGAACAACCTGACACTGAACACCCTGACACTGAACAACCTGACACTGAACAACCTGACACTGAACAACCTGACACTGAACACCCTGACACTGAACACCCTGACACTGAACACCCTGACACTGAACACCCTGACACTGAACACCCTGACACTGAACACCCTGACACTGAACACCCTGACACTGAACACCCTGACACTGAACACCCTGACACTGAACACTCTGACACTGAACACCCTGACACTGAAAGCCAGCACTCTGACACTGAAAGCCAGCACTCTGACACTGAAAGCCAGCACTCTGACACTGAAAGCCAGCACTCTGACACTGAAAGCCAGCACTCTGACACTGAAAGCCAGCACTCTGACACTGAACACCCTGACACTGAAAGCCAGCACTCTGACACTGAACACCCTGACACTGAACACCCTGCCACTGAACACCCTGACACTGAACACTCTGACACTGAACACCCTGACACTGAACACTCTGACACTGAACACCCTGACACTGAACACTCTGACACTGAACACCCTGACACTGAACACTCTGACACTGAACACCCTGACACTGAACACCCTGACACTGAACACCCTGACACTGAACACTCTGACACTGAACACTCTGACACTGAACACCCTGACACTGAACACCCTGAACCCTGACACTGAACAACCTGACACTGAACACCCTGACACTGAACACTCTGACACTGACACCCTGACACTGAACACCCTGACACTGAACACTCTGACACTGAACACCCTGACACTGAACAACCTGACACTGAACAACCTGACACTGAACAACCTGACACTGAACAACCTGACACTGAACAACCTGACACTGAACACCCTGACACTGAACACTCTGACACTGAACACCCTGACACTGAACACCCTGACACTGAACACCCTGACACTGAACACCCTGACACTGAACACCCTGACACTGAACACTCTGACACTGAACAACCTGACACTGAACACTCTGACACTGAACACCCTGACACTGAACACCCTGACACTGAAAGCCAGCACTCTGACACTGAACACCCTGACACTGAACACCCTGACACTGAAAGCCAGCACTCTGACACTGAACACCCTGACACTGAACACCCTGACACTGAAAGCCAGCACTCTGACACTGAAAGCCAGCACTCTGACACTGAAAGCCAGCACTCTGACACTGAAAGCCAGCACTCTGACACTGAAAGCCAGCACTCTGACACTGAACACCCTGACACTGAACACCCTGACACTGAAAGCCAGCACTCTGACACTGAACACCCTGACACTGAAAGCCAGCACTCTGACACTGAAAGCCAGCACTCTGACACTGAAAGCCAGCACTCTGACACTGAAAGCCAGCACTCTGACACTGAAAGCCAGCACTCTGACACTGAACACCCTGACACTGAACACCCTGACACTGAAAGCCAGCACTCTGACACTGAACACCCTGACACTGAAAGCCAGCACTCTGACACTGAACACCCTGACACTGAAAGCCAGCACTCTGACACTGAAAGCCAGCACTCTGACACTGAAAGCCAGCACTCTGACACTGAAAGCCAGCACTCTGACACTGAAAGCCAGCACTCTGACACTGAACACCCTGACACTGAAAGCCAGCACTCTGACACTGAAAGCCAGCACTCTGACACTGAAAGCCAGCACTCTGACACTGAAAGCCAGCACTCTGACACTGAATGCCAGCACTCTGACACTGAACACCCTGACACTGAAAGCCAGCACTCTGACACTGAAAGCCAGCACTCTGACACTGAAAGCCAGCACTCTGACACTGAAAGCCAGCACTCTGACACTGAAAGCCAGCACTCTGACACTGAACACCCTGACACTGAACACCCTGACACTGAAAGCCAGCACTCTGACACTGAACATTTCTTCAACTTGCTCTGGCTAAACATTCAATTTATACTGTCTTTTTTGTGTCTGGTGTCCATTTTATCAGCCCGTCTTATATTCGAGGTGCATGCCAAAACCCACATAATTAAGGACCAAGGTAGGGGGGTCGCCTTATAGGCGAGTATGGATGGTACACATTTGTTATCACTGAATGTGTGGTGATGTCCTTAGACAAGACACTTCAATCCACATTGCCTCTTCTCTCTCCCTCATGGATATTACTGAATGTGTGGTGATGTCCTTAGACAAGACACTTCAATCCACATTGCCTCTTCTCACTCCCGTGTGGATACTACTGAATGTGTGGTGATGTCCTTAGACAAGACACTTCAATCCACATTGTCTCTTCTCTCTCCATCATGGATATTACTGAATGTGTGGTGATGTCCTTAGACAAGACACTTCAATCCACATTGTCTCTTCTCTCTCCCTCATGGATATTACTGAATGTGTGGTGATGTCCTTAGACAAGACACTTCAATCCACATTGTCTCTTCTCTCTCCCTCATGGATATTACTGAATGCGTGGTGATGTCCTTAGACAAGACACTTCAATCCACATTTCCTCTTCTCTCTCCCTCATGGCGATTTGACTAATGTAAAACCGTATAAACTATTAATGAATTTGATAAATCATAATTTGTTCATGTATTTCAATAGAACATGTACAGGAGTGTCGATGGTAACCGATGTATCTGGAAGAGGATTAGTGAAATCAAAGTCAAGTCCATTGATAGAGATGATTGATGTCATAGATGCACAGCTCCAACAGGCCAGACAACATCATGAAGATCTCCTAGAACGACTTTATGCGGATAAATGCCAAGTTAGTGAAGAAATTGAAGAGATATGTTACGAACTTGTACAAGATATATATAACCTACAGCAAAAAGCCCTCAATTCAGTGGAGGATAAATGTACTGGACTTGTGTCTGACATTATGACAGACATTGACGATGTTACTGAGATATCAAATGCTGTACAATCATGCAAACAGAGAATAGCTGTATCAGAAACATTAACAGACAAAGATCAGTACTTTATCCAACGGAAACTTGGACAGAAAACCACAACAGATGCCAGAAGTCTGCTCAAACGGTTGGAATTTTGTGACCTCAAAACGGTACAATTCACTGTGAATAAAGACTTGAGGGACTATATCCAAGCGTCTGGTATAGGACATGTGGAAGAGGATACATTATCAGCTACAGTTCCAAGAGTGGGCCACATGGAAATAAAAGTTATTGGCAAAGGGCAGAAAAGCTGCGGCATATCGGGGATATGCCAGCTTCCTGATGGAACCATCATGCTTTGCGATAACTACAACGATCAACTGAAGAGGTTAGATGGGGAATACAGAGTAAAAGATTGGTGTGATACAGGGAAGCTACCATGTGGACTTTGCTGTACTGGAGAAAATGAGGTAGCAGTTAAACTGTACAATAACAAGGTGCAGTTCGTTTCCGTGAAAGAACGTTTATCTAAGACCAGAACCATTGAAATCAATGGTGGTAATGTTCTTGGAATGGAGTATTGCTTTGAACAGTTATGGGTATCCCAATTGTCAGCTGTGTGCGTCTATTCCAAATCTGGATCCCCAGAATTAATCGTAAAAAATTCAGATAATGGGGCCAATATATTCAAGTCAAGTCCTCAACAAATAGCACACGATATAACTGATAAAACCATATACATAGCCGACGGTAGCAATGGGGTTATATGTGTGGATGAACAAGGTCACTTAAAACGACTTCTAATTGATAAACGATTGAAAAATACACAAGGGGTTTGTGTTTCAAAGGATGGTGTCGTGTTTGCAGCAGGATTTGAGTCTAACAATATTGTCATGTTCAGTGTGGAGGGAAAACGTCTAGGGGAACTGGTTACAAGTGAAAAGGGTTTGAAAAAACCATGTGTTCTATGTTATGATGGGAATAAAGACATTTTGATTGTTGGCTGCTGGGTAGGTAAGACAATTACAGTTGTCCGTTTGTGCAGGTAACAGTACTGAATGTATATAATTGTAACTTGTAAAGACTATTCGCAGGAATTCGGCTAGTGACACCTGCCAATCAAAGATAATAATAACTTTCTATGTTCAGGAGTGAAATATAATTTGATCACTTAAACAAATATTTTTTTATTTTAGGCTGAAAGGTGTTTTTAGGATTAGAAAAACGATGCAACTGTGAGCTAAATGGCGCTAGAACGTCAAGTTTAGACGACGTCATCACTAATGGTTCGAGTCCGAATGTGTTTGCATTGACGTGAGCTAAATGGCGCTAGAATGTCAAGTTTAGACGACGTCATCACTAATGGTTCGAGTCCGAATGTGTTTGCATTGACGTGAGCTAAATGGCACTAGAATGTCAAGTTTAGACAACGTCATCACTAATGGTTAGAGTCCTAATGTGTTTGCGTTGACAACATTTCAACAAGCAGCGGCTAGGAACCACACATGCTAAGCATGGATAAATAAAATGTGTTTTTTTCCACTGCTTTCAATCAGTGGAATAACACATTTTACTTCACTGATACATTTCTATATTTCACTGGAAAGCATGAAATAAATCATTTTATAATCATTATTTGAAGGTTTTCCCCCGATTTGTATCAGTGAGATAACATAAATATATGAACAATGTTGAATGGTTTCGAAATCAATTCATCAGTGATGTTAGTATGGTGCCCATCTAAATTACTAGTGCCATTACAAATGTTGCATCATTGATCTCTGCTAGTGCCATTACAAATGTTGCATCATTGATCTCTGCTAGTGCCAATACAAATGTTGCATCATTGATCTCTGCTAGTGCCATTAAAATGTTGCATCATTGATCTCTGCTAGTGCCATTACAAATGTTGCATCATTGATCTCTGCTAGTGCCATTAAAATGTTGCATCATTGATCTCTGCTAGTGCCAATACAAATGTTGCATCATTGATCTCTGCTAGTGCCATTACAAATGTTGCATCATTGATCTCTGCTGGTGCCAATACAAATGTTGCATCATTGATCTCTGCTAGTGCCATTACAAATGTTGCATCATTGATCTCTGCTAGTGCCATTACAAATGTTGCATCATCGATCTCTGCTAGTGCCATTACAAATGTTGCATCATTGATCTCTGCTAGTGCCAATACAAATGTGGTGGCATCGATCTCTGACGTAATCTGCTAGCACCAATGTTCTCTATCACAATAACAATTTACCAGCATGAAATAAAAAGAAAATTTGTTTGTTGAAGTGTATGATCAAATTATAAATATTTTTAAAGCTATTATAATATTGCAATCATATAATATTGCAATCAGTGTTCATTCAGAGAAATGTGGAAGTCACGATATGCACAGTAATAGCTTTCGCTTCAAGTGAGTGGTCCGGAGTTTGTGCCTAGCTGGAGCCGTAATGATTGTGCCCTTAGGCAGGGCATTTCAATTCAACATGCCTCTTCTCTCTACCTCATGCTGATGAGGTCTCATAGTTTATACAAATTTATTTTAGCTCGATTGCGAAACTAGTTCTTACAACATTAGTTAAATCACTCTCGAGACCTCATTCCTGATGGATTCCATCGCCGCGAGGGAGAGAAGAGGAAATGTGGAATTTAAGTGCCTTGCCTAAGGGCACATTCGTAACGGCTACAGCCGGGCGTGAAATCCACCTGAAACAACTGCGCTACAACAGCGTATAACAACTGCATATAACAACTGCATATAACAACTGCCAATGAGACCTTGTTTCACAAGTAAGGTAAAATAAACTGGTACAAAACAAGATGAATATACAAAGCATATTTATCAGTGAGTTTATTATATAGAGTTATTTTCAAATTCTTTTTTGCATTCCAATGATCTTTGGCTAATAAATTTCCCCCAACACTTTCATACATTTCTTACTAGTAAGGCTGTCCGATTAGCACAGTGGTTAGCACGCTCACTTCTCACCAATGCAACCCTGGTTCGATCCTCAGACCGGGAAGTATGTAAGATGGTATGGTGGTCGCTAGATCGGACAGGTGGGTTTTCTCTGGGTACTCCGGTTTCCTCCCACACGAATGACCACATATACGCTTTCATCCGCGCCAACGAAAGTGACTAATATAAGTTGTTAGAACTTGCTACGCAATCGTTGTAAAACATATAAAGTTTAAACTTTTTTTACTAGTAATAGAATATATAAACCATATTTCGCAGTGAAATATTGGAGTTTATTACATTCAAGTTATTTTCCAATTCTTTTATGCATTCCAATGATCTTTGGCTAATAAATTTCCCCCAACACTTCCATTAATATCTTACTAGTAATAGATGGGATTACTTTTCATTGAGTAAACTCTTATCTTTCATTGGAAAGCATCTTAGAAAATTTGACGATAGACTGAAACAATGAAATACCACTAAGTGCACACATCACTTCTTGTTCTACCTGAAAACATAATTACAATCTCCAATATGAAAAACAGGGATCGGAGAGAAATGTCGACTTCTGCGAGAAATTTTTGATCATTCTGTGTAGCACAAGTAAGTTCAAAACATTCTCTCTCGCTACTGGCGTCCTTAATCCCTCAACACGACCATAAAACAAAACCACACCTGTGTAGAACCACCGATCTGCCACAAGCAAAATGGATATCTTTAAAGTCTATGAATTTGACACCGTTGAATGAGATTTAAAGCCAACAAATTAACAGCCTTTTAACCGCCCGGGCTCCGGCCATGGTAAAGCCCTTGAATCCTCTCCAGATAATCACAAGACGTGAGCCGTAACTCTTTGCATGCTGGGTAAAATAAACGCAACAAATAGTTCACAAATAATTGTAGTCAACGATAATTCATTGATGTGTCTGAAAGCTCTGGAAATATGTCATGGAATTTCTTTAGAATTGTGTCGTTAAGACGTAACAACACAATTCTAATGAAATTTCATGACATATTTTACTGTTATTTTCAAAGAGTTAATTACTGGTTACTTTTGTTTTTATATGTTATATTTCGGGTTTTACGCCTGCATCAGCACCATTTCGGGCTATATCGCCGGCGGGCAGTTTACATAACAACACCTTTCCTGGGCAGGCTCCAGCGGTTAACCAGTACTTGGGTGCACCAACCTCCGTAAGAAACTGCCAACTTTTTCATATAAATGAGACACGGCCTGAGCGGGGCTCGAACCCGTGACCATCAGTGATGATAGGTTACAGTGGTATACAGCGACCGTAACCACTCGACCACGGAGGCGGACCGTTTGTTTTTAATTATTTCATTAGGCTTGTATGTTCCAATGTTCCCCCGGAGTTCCAGGCAACTAGCATTGTACTTTAGGCATTGGCCAATATCCATCACAGAGATAACCGTCTATCTCTTGCCACGTTTGGATCCGACTGGAGGTTTATTGAGCTGAAAGGGTTGCTCAGTCGCGGTAGAAAGGTTCAGCTGAGGTGTGATGCCAGGAACGGTGCTGGAAAATAGGGAACCAGCCGGCGTTGTGGCGAGATTGGAGGTGTTTCCAAATAGACCGGGTGCTGTCCCGAAACCACTGGTCCCAGTTCCCGCCCCAAAAATGCTGGTTCCAGTCCCAAAGCCTGTAATGAAAGATAAAAATGTAAAATGAAAGGGAGCTCACTCTTACTACACTACACTCTTCACTCTTAATACATGATCAATTTGAGTTTCTGTTCTTGTTCTATAAGCGAGTCACAGAAATATCCCCAGATTTCACAACCAGATAGGTGGTGAATTTTAAAGTTCGGCATAGCACGGCTCGGCTCGCAATATAACAACACATTTTATATGAGACAACAAAATAAATACAGACGGATCTGTAGTCTAGTGTTAACATGCTGGACTGGTAATCCAGGGATCGCAGGTTCGATCCCCCCGTCTGACCCTAATAAAATTAACAGTCTTTCAGATGGGACTTTAAACCGAGGTCTCGTGTCGGTGCTGTATACCGTGCACGTAAAAAAACCAGAGGAGACTCTGAAATGGGTCTCTGTCTGAGACAACATAGATGTAACAGTATGTATGCTGTAGTCGCAGGCATGTTGTACAAGAGATCACAGTACAGCCTAGAACCCTGCTATATACCCCCAACATAGATGTAACAGTATGTATGCTGTAGTCGCAGGCATGTTGTACAAGAGATCACAGTACAGCCTAGAACCCTGGTATATACCCCCAACATAAATGTAACAGTATGTATGCTGTAGTTGCAGGCATGTTGTACAAGAGATCACAGTACAGCCTAGAACCCTGGTATATACCCCCAACATAGATGTAACAGTATGTATGCTGTAGTCGCAGACATGTTGGACAAGAGATCACAGTACAGCCTAGAACCCTGGCATATACCCCCAACATAGATGTAACAGTTGTAGTCGCAGGCATGTTGTACAAGAGATCACAGTACAGCCTAGAACCCTGGCATATACCCCAACATAGATGTAACAGTTGTAGTCGCAGGCATGTTGTACAAGAGATCACAGAACCCTGGCATATACCCCAACATAGATGTAACAGTTGTAGTCGCAGGCATGTTGTACAAGAGATCACAGTACAGCCTAGAACCCTGGCATATACCCCAACATAGATGTAACAGTTGTAGTCGCAGGCATGTTGTACAAGAGATCACAGTACAGCCTAGAACCCTGGCATATACCCCAACATAGATGTAACAGTTGTAGTCGCAGGCATGTTGTACAAGAGATCACAGTACAGCCTAGAACCCTGGTATATACCCCCAACATAAATGTAACAGTATGTATGCTGTAGTCGCAGGCATGTTGTACAAGAGATCACAGTACAGCCTAGAACCCTGGTATATACCCCCAACATAGATGTAACAGTATGTATGCTGTAGTCGCAGACATGTTGGACAAGAGATCACAGTACAGCCTAGAACCCTGGCATATACGCCAACATAGATGTAACAGTTGTAGTCGCAGGCATGTTGTACAAGAGATCACAGAACCCTGCTATATACCCCAACATAGATGTAACAGTTGTAGTCGCAGGCATGTTGTACAAGAGATCACAGTACAGCCTAGAACCCTGGCATATACCCCAACATAGATGTAACAGTTGTAGTCGCAGGCATGTTGTACAAGAGATCACAGTACAGCCTAGAACCCTGGCATATACCCCCAACATAGATGTAACAGTATGTATGCTGTAGTCGCAGGCATGTTGTACAAGAGATCACAGTACAGCCTAGAACCCTGGCATATACCCCCAACATAGATGTAACAGTTGTAGTCGCAGGCATGTTGTACAAGAGATCACAGTACAGCCTAGAACCCTGGCATATACCCCAACATAGATGTAACAGTTGTAGTCGCAGGCATGTTGTACAAGAGATCACAGAACCCTGGCATATACCCCAACATAGATGTAACAGTTGTAGTCGCAGGCATGTTGTACAAGAGATCACAGTACAGCCTAGAACCCTGGCATATACCCCAACATAGATGTAACAGTTGTAGTCGCAGGCATGTTGTACAAGAGATCACAGTACAGCCTAGAACCCTGGCATATACCCCAACATAGATGTAACAGTTGTAGTCGCAGGCATGTTGTACAAGAGATCACAGTACAGCCTAGAACCCTGCTATATACCCCCAACATAGATGTAACAGTATGTATGCTGCAGTCGCAGGCATGTTGTACAAGAGATCACAGTACAGCCTAGAACCCTGGTATATACCCCCAACATAAATGTAACAGTATGTATGCTGTAGTCGCAGGCATGTTGTACAAGAGATCACAGTACAGCCTAGAACCCTGGTATATACCCCCAACATAGATGTAACAGTATGTATGCTGTAGTCGCAGACATGTTGGACAAGAGATCACAGTACAGCCTAGAACCCTGGCATATACCCCCAACATAGATGTAACAGTTGTAGTCGCAGGCATGTTGTACAAGAGATCACAGTACAGCCTAGAACCCTGGCATATACCCCCAACATAGATGTAACAGTTGTAGTCGCAGGCATGTTGTACAAGAGATCACAGTACAGCCTAGAACCCTGGCATATACCCCAACATAGATGTAACAGTTGTAGTCGCAGGCATGTTGTACAAGAGATCCCTGGCATATACCCCAACATAGATGTAACAGTTATAGTCGCAGGCATGTTGTACAAGAGATCACAGTACAGCCTAGAACCCTGGCATATACCCCCAACATAGATGTAACAGTTGTAGTCGCAGGCATGTTGTACAAGAGATCACAGTACAGCCTAGAACCCTGGCATATACCCCAACATAGATGTAACAGTTGTAGTCGCAGGCATGTTGTACAAGAGATCACAGTACAGCCTAGAACCCTGGCATATACCCCAACATAGATGTAACAGTTGTAGTCGCAGGCATGTTGTACAAGAGATCACAGTACAGCCTAGAACCCTGGCATATACCCCAACATAGATGTAACAGTATGTATGCTGTAGTCGCAGGCATGTTGTACAAGAGATCACAGTACAGCCTAGAACCCTGGCATATACCCCCAACATAGATGTAACAGTATGTATGCTGTAGTCGCAGGCATGTTGTACAAGAGATCACAGTACAGCCTAGAACCCTGGTATATACCCCCAACATAGATGTAACAGTATGTATGCTGTAGTCGCAGGCATGTTGGACAAGAGATCACAGTACAGCCTAGAACCCTGGCATATACCCCAACATAGATGTAACAGTTGTAGTCGCAGGCATGTTGTACAAGAGATCACAGTACAGCCTAGAACCCTGGCATATACCCCAACATAGATGTAACAGTTGTAGTCGCAGGCATGTTGTACAAGAGATCACAGTACAGCTTAGAGCCCTGGCATATACCCCAACATAGATGTAACAGTTGTAGTCGCAGGCATGTTGTACAAGAGATCACAGTACAGCCTAGAACCCTGGCATATACCCCAACATAGATGTAACAGTTGTAGTCGCAGGCATGTTGTACAAGAGATCACAGTACAGCCTAGAACCCTGGCATATACCCCAACATAGATGTAACAGTTGTAGTCGCAGGCATGTTGTACAAGAGATCACAGTACAGCCTAGAACCCTGGCATATACCCCCAACATAGATGTAACAGTATGTATGCTGTAGTCGCAGGCATGTTGGACAAGAGATCACAGTACAGCCTAGAACCCTGGCATATACCCCCAACATAGATGTAACAGTATGTATGTTGTAGTCGCAGGCATGTTGGACAAGAGATCACAGTACAGCCTAGAACCCTGGCATATACCCCCAACATAGATGTAACAGTTGTAGTCGCAGGCATGTTGGACAAGAGATCACAGTACAGCCTAGAACCCTGGCATATACCCCCAACATAGATGTAACAGTTGTAGTCGCAGGCATGTTGGACAAGAGATCACAGTACAGCCTAGAACCCTGGCATATACCCCCAACATAGATGTAACAGTTGTAGTCGCAGGCAGGTTGGACAAGAGATCACAGTACAGCCTAGAACCCTGGCATATACCCCCAACATAGATGTAACAGTATGTATGCTGTAGTCGCAGGCATGTTGGACAAGAGATCACAGTACAGCCTAGAACCCTGGCATATACCCCCAACATAGATGTAACAGTATGTATGTTGTAGTCGCAGGCATGTTGGACAAGAGATCACAGTACAGCCTAGAACCCTGGCATATACCCCCAACATAGATGTAACAGTTGTAGTCGCAGGCATGTTGGACAAGAGATCACAGTACAGCCTAGAACCCTGGCATATACCCCCAACATAGATGTAACAGTATGTATGCTGTAGTCGCAGGCAGGTTGGACAAGAGATCACAGTACAGCCTAGAACCCTGGCATATACCCCCAACATAGATGTAACAGTATGTATGCTGTAGTCGCAGGCAGGTTGGACAAGAGATCACAGTACAGCCTAGAACCCTGGCATATACCCCCAACATAGATGTAACAGTTGTAGTCGCAGGCATGTTGGACAAGAGATCACAGTACAGCCTAGAACCCTGGCATATACCCCCAACATAGATGTAACAGTTGTAGTCGCAGGCATGTTGGACAAGAGATCACAGTACAGCCTAGAACCCTGGCATATACCCCCAACATAGATGTAACAGTTGTATGTGTAGTCGCAGGCATGTTGGACAAGAGATCACAGTACAGCCTAGAACCCTGGCATATACCCCCAACATAGATGTAACAGTTGTAGTCGCAGGCATGTTGTACAAGAGATCACAGTACAGCCTAGAACCCTGGCATATACCCCAACATAGATGTAACAGTTGTAGTCGCAGGCATGTTGTACAAGAGATCACAGAACCCTGGCATATACCCCAACATAGATGTAACAGTTGTAGTCGCAGGCATGTTGTACAAGAGATCACAGTACAGCCTAGAACCCTGGCATATACCCCAACATAGATGTAACAGTTGTAGTCGCAGGCATGTTGTACAAGAGATCACAGTACAGCCTAGAACCCTGGCATATACCCCAACATAGATGTAACAGTTGTAGTCGCAGGCATGTTGTACAAGAGATCACAGTACAGCCTAGAACCCTGGCATATACCCCAACATAGATGTAACAGTTGTAGTCGCAGGCATGTTGTACAAGAGATCACAGTACAGCCTAGAACCCTGGCATATACCCCCAACATAGATGTAACAGTATGTATGCTGTAGTCGCAGGCATGTTGGACAAGAGATCACAGTACAGCCTAGAACCCTGGCATATACCCCCAACATAGATGTAACAGTATGTATGCTGTAGTCGCAGGCATGTTGTACAAGAGATCACAGTACAGCCTAGAACCCTGGCATATACCCCCAACATAGATGTAACAGTTGTAGTCGCAGGCATGTTGGACAAGAGATCACAGTACAGCCTAGAACCCTGGCATATACCCCCAACATAGATGTAACAGTATGTATGCTGTAGTCGCAGGCATGTTGTACAAGAGATCACAGTACAGCCTAGAACCCTGGCATATACCCCCAACATAGATGTAACAGTATGTATGCTGTAGTCGCAGGCATGTTGGACAAGAGATCACAGTACAGCCTAGAACCCTGGCATATACCCCCAACATAGATGTAACAGTTGTAGTCGCAGGCATGTTGTACAAGAGATCACAGAACCCTGGCATATACCCCAACATAGATGTAACAGTTGTAGTCGCAGGCATGTTGTACAAGAGATCACAGTACAGCCTAGAACCCTGGCATATACCCCAACATAGATGTAACAGTTGTAGTCGCAGGCATGTTGTACAAGAGATCACAGTACAGCCTAGAACCCTGGCATATACCCCAACATAGATGTAACAGTATGTATGCTGTAGTCGCAGGCATGTTGTACAAGAGATCACAGTACAGCCTAGAACCCTGGCATATACCCCAACATAGATGTAACAGTATGTATGCTGTAGTCGCAGGCATGTTGTACAAGAGATCACAGTACAGCCTAGAACCCTGGCATATACCCCCAACATAGATGTAACAGTTGTAGTCGCAGGCATGTTGTACAAGAGATCACAGTACAGCCTAGAACCCTGGCATATACCCCAACATAGATGTAACAGTATGTATGCTGTAGTCGCAGGCATGTTGTACAAGAGATCACAGTACAGCCTAGAACCCTGGCATATACCCCAACATAGATGTAACAGTATGTATGCTGTAGTCGCAGGCATGTTGGGTGCAACATAGAGTAACAGTTGTAGTCGCAGGCATGTTGTACAAGAGATCACAGTACAGCCTAGAACCCTGGCATATACCCCAACATAGATGTAACAGTATGTATGCTGTAGTCGCAGGCATGTTGTACAAGAGATCACAGTACAGCCTAGAACCCTGGCATATACCCCAACATAGATGTAACAGTTGTAGTCGCAGGCATGTTGGACAAGAGATCACAGTACAGCCTAGAACCCTGGCATATACCCCCAACATAGATGTAACAGTTGTAGTCGCAGGCAGGTTGGACAAGAGATCACAGTACAGCCTAGAACCCTGGCATATACCCCCAACATAGATGTAACAGTTGTATCTGTAGTCGCAGGCATGTTGGACAAGAGATCACAGTACAGCCTAGAACCCTGGCATATACCCCCAACATAGATGTAACAGTTGTAGTCGCAGGCATGTTGGACAAGAGATCACAGTACAGCCTAGAACCCTGGCATATAACCCCCAACATAGATGTAACAGTTATAGTCGCAGGCAGGTTGTACAAGAGATCACAGTACAGCCTAGAACCCTGGCATATACCCCAACATAGATGTAACAGTTGTAGTCGCAGGCATGTTGTACAAGAGATCACAGTACAGCCTAGAACCCTGGCATATACCCCCAACATAGATGTAACAGTTGTAGTCGCAGGCATGTTGTACAAGAGATCACAGTACAGCCTAGAACCCTGGCATATACCCCAACATAGATGTAACAGTATGTATGCTGTAGTCGCAGGCATGTTGTACAAGAGATCACAGTACAGCCTAGAACCCTGGCATATACCCCAACATAGATGTAACAGTATGTATGCTGTAGTCGCAGGCATGTTGTACAAGAGATCACAGTACAGCCTAGAACCCTGGCATATACCCCAACATAGATGTAACAGTTGTAGTCGCAGGCATGTTGGACAAGAGATCACAGTACAGCCTAGAACCCTGGCATATACCCCCAACATAGATGTAACAGTTGTAGTCGCAGGCATGTTGGACAAGAGATCACAGTACAGCCTAGAACCCTGGCATATACCCCCAACATAGATGTAACAGTATGTATGCTGTAGTCGCAGGCATGTTGGACAAGAGATCACAGTACAGCCTAGAACCCTGGCATATACCCCAACATAGATGTAACAGTATGTATGCTGTAGTCGCAGGCATGTTGGACAAGAGATCACAGTACAGCCTAGAACCCTGGCATATACCCCCAACATAGATGTAACAGTATGTATGCTGTAGTCGCAGGCAGGTTGGACAAGAGATCACAGTACAGCCTAGAACCCTGGCATATACCCCCAACATAGATGTAACAGTTGTAGTCGCAGGCATGTTGGACAAGAGATCACAGTACAGCCTAGAACCCTGGCATATACCCCCAACATAGATGTAACAGTTGTAGTCGCAGGCAGGTTGGACAAGAGATCACAGTACAGCCTAGAACCCTGGTATATACCCCCAACATAGATGTAACAGTTGTAGTCG
>CM026391.1:91639147-91664466 GCA_014843695.1 Archivesica marissinica
ACACAAGGCTTCTTCCTCATATGCACTAATGAATCTTCTCCCTTGTATACACAAGGCTTCTCCCTCATATGCACACATGAATCTTCTCCCTTGTATACACGAGGCTTCTCCCTCATATGCACTAATGAATCTTCTCCCTTGTATACACGAGGCTTCTTTCTCATATGCACTAATGAATCTTACGAGTCTCCCTTATATGCACTAATGAATATTCTCCCTCGTATACACAAATATTTTCCCTCGTATACACGAATCTTCTCCCTCATATACATGAGGCTTCTTTCTCATATGCACTAATGAATCTTCTCCCTCGTATGCATGAAGCGTCTTCCTCTTATGATCCAACAATGTTGTATCCAGTGCTAAGATTAGTATTGTAAAACGCTTAACATTAACACTTAAATCTACATTGCCTCCTCTCTCCCTCATGGCGGTGGATTCCATCAGAAATGAGGTCTCGAGATTGATTAATCCAATGTCGTAGAAACTTGTTTTGCAATCAAACTAAAATAAATTTGTCTGAACCAATACTTTATCCTTGGTATTGAATTCAATATACTGTGTTTGGGGCAATAAACTAATCAGCATGTTCAATTCAATTCAATAAATGTATTGCATTAAAGAGACATTACATCGCAAAAAGCAAATAAAATGCATGTTTTCACTTATAAATGCATTCTTCTGAATACATTCGAACACTAACATTGAATCAATAAACAGTATTTTTGTGGTCTACAAACTTTCAAAAGTGAAAGTATGATTTCATATAACGGTCATCCACGTTCCTGAAATGACATTTCTTTCTCATTGGAGTCAATACTAAACGCGCGATACTTTCATTTAGAGATAATTTAACTAAGATTAGTCTACAAATAAATATGCATTGGCACACATGTGAGATATAACGGTACGTCTGTACGCTAAATCGTGTTATTCAGGTTACACTCATTGTATTACGCTAGGATGTCGACCCTATTTACATTATTTTTTATTATGTCAACAAATCGCATATACGACGTTTGTTTATTTGTTGAAATACTCAGTTTTTGAGGCAAATATTGGGAACAAATTATACCATATACAGTCAAACTTGCTCAAAAGACTACGTCTATTAAAAGACCACTTGGATTAAGAGACCACTTTTTCAGTTCCCGTTTGTATTGTTAAAGAACAAATTAGTTTAAGTATTAAGAGACCAGTCCCACTTACAGACCGTTTTTTGCCCTTCCCTAGGTGGTCTCTTAATACAAGTTTGACTGTAATAGGAAATTACAATCTGCAGACATTTGCGTATTCATCGATGTAGTGTCGCTTTAAACAAAGTATAATGGAAAAGTATGGATAAATTTTCATAGATCCTTGTTTCTTGAAGGATGCTGTTATTTCTTGCGTAAGTTTTGAATAATTTTCCTTCCTATTAGTCTGTAAGTAAGGTAATAAACTTTTGTTTGGTACATGTAGGTCAAGTGTAATAGTTCGATCCTCGGGCCGGGAATTATACGAGATGGTACAGTGGTCGCCAGATCGGACATGTGGGTTTTATCCGGGTACTCCGGTTTGCTCCCACATGAATGATCACATTTACGCTTTCATCCGCGCCAACGAGAGTGATTAATATAAGTTGTTAGAGCTTGCTTCGCAATCGTCGTAAAATAAATAAAGTTTAAACTTTTTTAAAAGTGTAATAGTAACTGTTCAGATATCTTTTCTTAATTCTCTAAATTTACGGCAAATAAGAATGTAATTTGACTTTAATTTGCAGAAAATTTGTGAAAGAAGAGAAAGGTGAGATGGAACAGATGAAGCGAATGTCGTCCACCTCGATTATCAAAGTGCAAGAGGACAATGCTGCTCTCAAGCAACTGTTGTCGGTCGTATCTAGTGGTCTGCAGAAAAATGCATATGCTGTGGATAAACTTAAAAAAGAAATGACACAGGTTGGTTTATGGTTCTGTTACACACACCCTGGTGTACATCTTTTGGCATTTTGTTGGCATTAAATATAACTATTGAGGAAGATCAGGGCTCATTCTAGAGGGCGACTTGGGCGAAATAGTTGCCCTAGGGACCCTGACTTCGCCCCCTGCGGGACCCACTTCTTCATAAAAAATGTTTTTTAAAACAATTGTTTTACAATTTTCATACCAAATTTTGTCCAGTAAGATACACTGGCCCATTATAAAGCACTGCTTCTATTCATATGTTCTATGTAATGATCATAATGTGTAATTTAACCCTATTTTGTTGAAATATATTTGACCGATATGTACCACCCCTTTGGCGGGCAGACGTTTATAAATTCAAACTCTTCCGCCCATTTGACCGATATGTACCACCCATTTGGCAGGCAGACATTTATAAATTCAAACTCTTCCGCCCATTTGACCGATATGTACCACCCCTTTGGCAGGCAGACGTTTATAAATTCAAACTCTTCCGCCCATTTGACCGGTATGTACAACCCCTTTGGCGGGCAGACGTTTATAAATTCAAACTCTTCCGCCCATTTGACCGATTGTACAACTCCTTTAGCGGGCAGACGTTTATAAATTCAAACTCTTCCGCCCATTTGACCAATATGTACAGTACAACCCCTTTGGCGGGCAGACGTTATAAATTCAAACTCTTCCACCCATTTGACCGATTGTACCACCCCTTTGGCAGGCAGACGTTTATAAATTCAAACTCTTCGCCCATTTGACCGATTGTACAACTCCTTTAGCGGGCAGACGTTTATAAATTCAAACTCTTCCGCCCATTTGACCAATATGTACAGTACAACCCCTTTAGCGGGCAGACGTTTATAAATTCAAACTCTTCCGCCCATTTGACCGATATGTACCACCCCTTTGGCAGGCAGACGTTTATAAATTCAAACTCTTCCGCCCATTTGACCGATATGTAACCCCTTTGGCGGGGACGTTTATAATTCAAACTCTTCCGCCCATTTGACCGGTATGTACAACCCTTTTGGCGGGCAGACGTTTATAAATTCAAACTCTTCCGCCCATTTGACCGATTGTACAACTGCTTTAGCGGGCAGACGTTTATAAATTCAAACTCTTCCGCCCATTTGACCAATATGTACCACCCCTTTGGCAGGCAGACGTTTATAAATTCAAACTCTTCCGCCCATTTGACCGATATGTACAACTCCTTTAGCGGGCAGACGTTTATAAATTCAAACTCTTCCGCCCATGTGACCAATATGTACCACCCCTTTGGCGGGCAGACGTTTATAAATTCAAACTCTTCCGCCCATTTGACCGATTGTACAACTCCTTTAGCGGGCAGACGTTTATAAATTCAAACTCTTCCACCCATTTGACCGATTGTACAACTCCTTTGGCGGGCAGACGTTTATAAATTCAAATTCTTCCGCCCATTTGACCGATTGTACAACTGCTTTAGCGGGCAGACGTTTATAAATTCAAACTCTTCCGCCCATTTGACCAATATGTACAGTACAAACCCTTTGGCAGGCAGACGTTTATAAATTCAAACTCTTCCGCCTATTTGACCGATATGTACAACTCCTTTAGCGGGCAGACGTTTATAAATTCAAACTCTTCCGCCCATTTGACCAATATGTACAACCCCTTTGGCGGGCAGACGTTTATAAATTCAAACTCTTCCGCCCATTTGACCGATACAGTGTTCTCCGGAAGCCCCGGCGGCCGGCGATTTCGCCGACTACACGCTGACTGAGCGCCGGTTACTTTCCGGTATAATAAATATATTATTTCGAAACAAAACAGCGAATATTTAGGACGAAATCGTCAAATAAATCGATCCGGAAGTGATTCTGTGGGCGCATCCATTTTATCGGATGATTTTGTTACAATGCGCATAAGAGACGCGCATCTAGTACAAATGCAAATGATCAGCGCTATCTACCAATCATATTGCTGGGAAAATCTGGATTTTCCGTGAGTTTCTAAATTTAGACTTTTTTTTTTTGAAAATGAATGCAAAAAAGAAAAGAAAACTTTCCAATAATCAAAGAGTTATGTCAGATTTTTGTCACACAGGTAATGATCAGTGATGGTACAGGTAGTAGGGCAGTGCACATTTACCATGTGTGTATGGGTCTGTGTGTTTATTAGAGTTGTGGAACCTATGCTCGGCGTATATCCACATATAATAATGACCAGTATAAAATGTTAATTGCACTTGCCGTGTATATTATTATTTTCTTAAGTCGTGAAAACAACTTTCAAAACACTCTTGTTGAATTTTTTAGCTTCATCACGTGACCTTGCTGCTCAATATCGCTATCGCAACGGTGTCGGTCGGCACCGGTTTATATGCCTGAATACTTCAGGGCACCTATGGCTATGCACTGTGTACTTGTTGTTTTTTTTATTTATCCACCATAACTTATTGAATATCTTATTTTGATATAGTACATCATTGAGTAAAAACATGTATTGGTCTTAATCAGAAATGGTATAGAAACTATTTTTCGTGTTAGGTGTAGATTTTTTAAATTCGGATAGCTACCCGAATTGCTCATACACCGTAACAGTTTCGGTGGAAACATTAATGTCAGAGACTGCCTTTAGAAGAAGATAGTGTCGAGTGTGTTGCATACATAACTGGTATATAGTTGTACAAGTGGAAAGAACGGGTCAACAATAGTAAAACAAAGTACATGTACATGCTTGAAACTCCATGACACCAAGATCTAACATTTGTTATATAGTCTCAATCTGTGTTTAACAATATTTTTTTTTCTGTGAAAATAAAATGTGTAAAAATGATCAAAAAATTGGTGTAAATATTGCCTTAAAAATGCACCAGGTTGCACGAAATGAGACCAATTTTGGAAAATTTTATGGGGGAAGCCCCCCAAACCCCCCCCCCAACAGGAGGGAAACCCCTCCCGCACTCTCCCCCTCGTCGACTACGCCGGCTCGGTAGCGAGTGAATGCCAGTTACTTATAAATTAAAACCGTCTACTTCATATTCTACGGAGAGCACTGCCGATATGTACAACTCCTTTAGCGGGCAGACGTTTATAAATTCAAACTCTTCCGCCCATTTGACCAATATGTACAACCCCTTTGGCGGGCAGACGTTTATAAATTCAAACTCTTCCGCCCATTTGACCGATATGTACAACTCCTTTAGCGGGCAGACGTTTATAAATTCAAACTCTTCCGCCCATTTGACCGATTGTACAACTGCTTTAGCGGGCAGACGTTTATAAATTCAAACTCTTCCGCCCTTTGATCAAGCATAATTAACTGTCAATCACCGTAGGTTAGCAAAATTGTCCATAGGGTAACCTCCTCCCTCACCTACCCTGCTCAAAATGCACCCTGCCCATTGTCTGGTACACCCTGCCCATTTTCTGGTACACCCTGCCCTTTATTCCAGTTTTTATATTTTTATCAGTCAAAAATCACAATTTTGTTAAATTTCATCTAGATCTGAATGCAAAATGACGTGACATTGCTTTGCATTACGACGTATGGAGAAGCTCACAAACTGATGATGGGAAAATAACAAGATTACAACTGAAATTACAACAAAATGAGATTAAATTTAAAACAGTAACATGTTTGCTCACAAGTCCGCCTCCATGGTCGAGTGGTTAAGGTCGCTTACTTGTATACCACTGTAACCTATCATCACTGATGGTCACGGGTTCGAGGCCCGCTCAGGCCATGTCTCATTTATATGAAAAAGTTGGCAGTTTCTTACAGAGGTTGGTGCACCCAAGTACTGGTTAACCGCTGGAGCCTGCCCAGGAAAGGTGTTGTTAGGTAAACTGCTCGCCGGCGATATAGCCCAAAATGGTGCTGATGCAGGCGTAAAACTCTAAATATAACATATAATGTTTGCTCACACCCAGGTTATACATGTATTCATATCATTTTTGATATATTTTTTACTATGATCAATGAATGAGGTTCATGAGACAGGCTGTAGTGTAATTTTATTACGATGTAGGAATTGAAGAATGCAGAGATGGCAGTGAGAACAAAGGAGATGCCGCCAGGTTTACAGTACGAGAATACGGCCCCAACAATGTGAGTATATGGCTATTACGATTTGATACAACACCCTAATTTTATTGAGTATAACAGGGCTCAAAATTAGCACTATCACACTCGCATTTTGCGAGTAGAAATACAAAAATGCGAGTTGAACTTTCTGGCACTAGCAAAATTTTGCGAGTTCAATTTAAAACCTGTTAAATGTACAATTTACGTTCCTGTTTGTCTACTTTCGCTTTCTGATTGTAAACACACATAAAACTATGACGTAGAACACAACTGTTTGACTGGTTTTTCGTTGTGAGCCAATTGGCGTGGGTTTTTTGAAAATCTGAGTCAATATTAAAATCCAGTCTGCGTATTTTTTCTAGCAGTAAATATTCCAAGACGGAAATAAGCAATTTTTTAATGTCAATAACAGTGGTGAGAGGAGGCAACAATCGTTCATGTACTCGAGTCTAGTTGGGAGATTCTGCCCGTAGCAAGACAATTTGCTCATCTCCAAAAACAATAAAAAGTGAACGTCGAGACGAGGCGTGATGAAAAGGCCCGCACTCAATTCGCCCTATTCCGACAGTCGCACCCAGTAGATCTAATTGCAAAATAAAATGACATTTTATAAAAATTGTGAGAAGAATTCAACTATTGCGAGTTGACAATTTAGATACTCGCAAAATTTTGCCAGTGCACAAAAAAGTTACATTCTAGCCCTGGTATAATATAATATGTAATGTCACCTTTGCCCCCCATTATGGACAAAATTTGGGTTAAACAATGTGTACATTTTCAACGGTAATTTATCCCTGATAACTCAACAACAACTTGTGTAGATGAAATATGAAACTGGCTATTCTTTTACACAAACTTTCAGCTACAGTCTACATCCATTATCTCAAAGTCGGTTATGTCAAATTCACCGGTTATGTCAGTCGGTTATGTCAAAGTCCTGTTTGAAATCAATTTACATATAACTGGCTCCATTTAAGTCAAATTATATCGATTTCATGTTTTGGTCTCTTCAATGTGAATAAGCAGTATTTCACACTCGTTATGCTAACGTGCCAGTTTGTCTCCGAAGTGCGACTTTCATTCGTCAAATTTACCTGATCAAAGACATACTGTTGTGTCGATAAAGATAGTTGATGGTATTTACTGTGACAGTAATTACAATGTGTTCAATACAGGTACATTGTACATACCAATCGGCAATTAACCAGTAATTGGATAAACGGCTCATCGTAATCGAGTATCTGTTTATAACTGCACTGTTATTGCACATCTGCGATTTATTATCACATTTTCATATATAAATGATATTTACCTGTGTGTGCTGCATTTATTAAATATTAAGTACAATATTACGGTAATTTTTTTATCAAGTGTGGCCATGTCACGGTTATAATAGACAATGGAAAATAATTTATTATGGGGCAAGTGTATACGTGTAAGACTTTACGATCTACGAGAAAACATTATATTGGGAAATATTCTCAATATTGGTTATGTCAAACTTCGGGTATGTCGATGTATTTTGTTCGGTCCGACGTAAATCGACATAACGGATATGACTCGTTGCTTTGAGAACCTTAAAAGTAATCTATAAGCTCCTCGTGTGTTTTGTTACAGGTACTTTCAGAATGTAATTGAGAATTTTGAGACACAGATGTTGACGTATAGACAGCAGATTGAGACATTAGAGAATCATCTGTCATCTCTTCACCATCCAAGCAGGCTTACACCCGAAGGTTAGTGTTATATGTCACCAGCCAAGCAGGCTTACACCCGAAGGTTAGTGTTATATGTTACCACCCAAGCAGGCTTACACCCGAAGGTTAGTGTTATATGTCACCATCCGAAGGTTAGTGTTATATGTCACCACCCAAGCAGGCTTACACCCGAAGGTTAGTGTTATATGTCACCACCCAAGCAGGCTTACACCCGAAGGTTAGTGTTATATGTACCATCCAAGCAGGCTTACATCCGAAGGTTAGTGTTATATGTCACCATCCAAGCAGGCTTACACCGAAGGTTAGTGTTATATGTCACCATCCGAAGGTTAGTGTTATATGTCACCACCCAAGCAGGCTTACACCCGAAGGTTAGTGTTATATGTCACCACCCAAGCAGGCTTACATCCGAAGGTTAGTGTTATATGTCACCATCCAAGCAGGCTTACACCCGAAGGTTAGTGTTATATGTTACCATCCAAGCAGGCTTACACCCGAAGGTTAGTGTTATATGTCACCACCCGAAGGTTAGTGTTATATGTCACCACCCGAAGGTTAGTGTTATATGTCACCATCCAAGCAGGCTTACACCCGAAGGTTAGTGTTATATGTCACCATCCGAAGGTTAGTGTTATATGTCACCATCCAAGCAGGCTTACACCCGAAGGTTAGTGTTATATGTCACCACCCGAAGGTTAGTGTTATATGTCACCATCCAAGCAGGCTTACACCCGAAGGTTAGTGTTATATGTCACCACCCGAAGGTTAGTGTTATATGTCACCACCCGAAGGTTAGTGTTATATGTCACCATCCAAGCAGGCTTACACCCGAAGGTTAGTGTTATATGTCACCATCCGAAGGTTAGTGTTATATGTTACCATCCAAGCAGGCTTACACCCGAAGGTTAGTGTTATATGTCACCACCCGAAGGTTAGTGTTATATGTCACCATCCAAAGGTTAGTGTTATATGTCACCATCCGAAGGTTAGTGTTATATGTCACCATCCAAGCAGGCTTACACCCGAAGGTTAGTGTTATATGTCACCACCCGAAGGTTAGTGTTATATGTCACCCCAAGCAGGCTTACACCCGAAGGTTAGTGTTATATGTCACCACCCGAAGGTTAGTGTTATATGTCACCATCCAAGCAGGCTTACACCCGAAGGTTAGTGTTATATGTCACCACCGAAGGTTAGTGTTATATGTCACCATCCGAAGGTTAGTGTTATATGTCACCACCCGAAGGTTAGTGTTATATGTCACCACCCGAAGGTTAGTGTTATATGTCACCACCCGAAGGTTAGTGTTATATGTCACCATCCAAGCAGGCTTACACCCGAAGGTTAGTGTTATATGTCACCACCCGAAGGTTAGTGTTATATGTTACCATCCGAAGGTTAGTGTTATATGTCACCACCCGAAGGTTAGTGTTATATGTTACCACCCGAAGGTTAGTGTTATATGTCACCATCCAAGCAGGCTTACACCCGAAGGTTAGTGTTATATGTCACCACCCGAAGGTTAGTGTTATATGTCACCATCCAAGCAGGCTTACACCTGAAGGTTAGTGTTATATGTCACCACCCGAAGGTTAGTGTTATATGTCACCATCCAAGCAGGCTTACACCTGAAGGTTAGTGTTATATGTCACCACCCGAAGGTTAGTGTTATATGTCACCATCCAAGCAGGCTTACACCCGAAGGTTAGTGTTATATGTCACCATCCGAAGGTTAGTGTTATATGTCACCACCCGAAGGTTAGTGTTATATGTCACCATCCAAGCAGGCTTACACCCGAAGGTTAGTGTTATATGTCACCATCGAAGGTTAGTGTTATATGTCACCACCCGAAGGTTAGTGTTATATGTCACCACCCGAAGGTTAGTGTTATATGTCACCATCCAAGCAGGCTTACACCCGAAGGTTAGTGTTATATGTCACCATCCGAAGGTTAGTGTTATATGTCACCACCCGAAGGTTAGTGTTATATGTCACCATCCAAGCAGGCTTACACCCGAAGGTTAGTGTTATATGTCACCATCCGAAGGTTAGTGTTATATGTCACCACCCGAAGGTTAGTGTTATATGTCACCATCCGAAGGTTAGTGTTATATGTCACCACCCGAAGGTTAGTGTTATATGTCACCACCCGAAGGTTAGTGTTATATGTCACCACCCGAAGGTTAGTGTTATATGTCACCATCCAAGCAGGCTTACACCCGAAGGTTAGTGTTATATGTCACCATCCAAGCAGGCTTACACCCGAAGGTTAGTGTTATATGTCACCATCCGAAGGTTAGTGTTATATGTCACCACCCGAAGGTTAGTGTTATATGTCACCATCCAAGCAGGCTTACACCCGAAGGTTAGTGTTATATGTCACCATCCAAGCAGGCTTACACCCGAAGGTTAGTGTTATATGTCACCACCCGAAGGTTAGTGTTATATGTCACCATCCAAGCAGGCTTACACCCGAAGGTTAGTGTTATATGTCACCACCCGAAGGTTAGTGTTATATGTCACCATCCAAGCAGGCTTACACCCGAAGGTTAGTGTTATATGTCACCACCCGAAGGTTAGTGTTATATGTCACCACCCAAACAGGCTTACACCCGAAGGTTAGTGTTATATGTCACCACCCGAAGGTTAGTGTTATATGTCACCATCCGAAGGTTAGTGTTATATGTCACCATCCAGCAGGCTTACACCCGAAGGTTAGTGTTATATGTCACCACCCGAAGGTTAGTGTTATATGTCACCACCCAAACAGGCTTACACCCGAAGGTTAGTGTTATATGTCACCACCCAAGCAGGCTTACACCCGAAGGTTAGTGTTATATGTCACCATCCAAGCAGGCTTACACCCGAAGGTTAGTGTTATATGTCACCATCCAAGCAGGCTTACACCCGAAGGTTAGTGTTATATGTTACCATCCAAGCAGGCTTACACCCGAAGGTTAGTGTTATATGTCACCATCCAAGCAGGCTTACACCCGAAGGTTAGTGTTATATGTTACCATCCAAGCAGGCTTACACCCGAAGGTTAGTGTTATATGTCACCATCCAAGCAGGCTTACACCCGAAGGTTAGTGTTATATGTCACCATCCAAGCAGGCTTACACCCGAAGGTTAGTGTTATATGTCACCATCCAAGCAGGCTTACACCCGAAGGTTAGTGTTATATGTCACCATCCAAGCAGGCTTACACCCGAAGGTTAGTGTTATATGTCACCACCCGAAGGTTAGTGTTATATGTCACCATCCAAGCAGGCTTACACCAGAAGGTTAGTGTTATATGTCACCACCCGAAGGTTAGTGTTATATGTCACCATCCAAGCAGGCTTACACCTGAAGGTTAGTGTTATATGTCACCACCTGAAGGTTAGTGTTATATGTCACCATCCAAGCAGGCTTACACCTGAAGGTTAGTGTTATATGTCACCACCTGAAGGTTAGTGTTATATGTCACCATCCAAGCAGGCTTACACCCGAAGGTTAGTGTTATATGTCACCATCCGAAGGTTAGTGTTATATGTTACCATCCAAGCAGGCTTACACCCGAAGGTTAGTGTTATATGTCACCACCCGAAGGTTAGTGTTATATGTCACCATCCAAGCAGGCTTACACCCGAAGGTTAGTGTTATATGTCACCATCCGAAGGTTAGTGTTATATGTCACCACCCGAAGGTTAGTGTTATATGTTACCATCCAAGCAGGCTTACACCCGAAGGTTAGTGTTATATGTCACCATCCAAGCAGGCTTACACCCGAAGGTTAGTGTTATATGTCACCATCCGAAGGTTAGTGTTATATGTCACCATCCAAGCAGGCTTACACCCGAAGGTTAGTGTTATATGTCACCACCCGAAGGTTAGTGTTATATGTCACCATCCGAAGGTTAGTGTTATATGTCACCATCCGAAGGTTAGTGTTATATGTCACCATCCAAGCAGGCTTACACCCGAAGGTTAGTGTTATATGTCACCACCCGAAGGTTAGTGTTATATGTCACCACCCAAGCAGGCTTACACCCGAAGGTTAGTGTTATATGTCACCACCCGAAGGTTAGTGTTATATGTCACCATCCAAGCAGGCTTACACCCGAAGGTTAGTGTTATATTCACCACCCGAAGGTTAGTGTTATATGTCACCATCCGAAGGTTAGTGTTATATGTCACCACCCGAAGGTTAGTGTTATATGTCACCACCCGAAGGTTAGTGTTATATGTCACCATCCAAGTAGGCTTACACCCGAAGGTTAGTGTTATATGTCACCACCCGAAGGTTAGTGTTATATGTCACCATCCAAGCAGGCTTACACCCGAAGGTTAGTGTTATATGTCACCACCCGAAGGTTAGTGTTATATGTCACCATCCAAGCAGGCTTACACCCGAAGGTTAGTGTTATATGTCACCACCCGAAGGTTAGTGTTATATGTCACCATCCAAGCAGGCTTACACCCGAAGGTTAGTGTTATATGTCACCACCCAAGGTTAGTGTTATATGTCACCACCCGAAGGTTAGTGTTATATGTCACCATCCAAGCAGGCTTACACCCGAAGGTTAGTGTTATATGTCACCACCCAAGCAGGCTTACACCCGAAGGTTAGTGTTATATGTCACCATCCAAGCAGGCTTACACCCGAAGGTTAGTGTTATATGTCACCATCCAAGCAGGCTTACACCCGAAGGTTAGTGTTATATCCATCCAATCAGGCTTACACCGAAGGTTAGTGTTATATGTCACCATCCAAGCAGGCTTACACCCGAAGGTTAGTGTTATATGTCACCATCCAAGCAGGCTTACATCCGAAGGTTAGTGTTATATGTCACCATCCAAGCAGGCTTACACCCGAAGGTTAGTGTTATATGTCACCATCCAAGCAGGCTTACACCCGAAGGTTAGTGTTATATGTCACCATCCAAGCAGGCTTACACCCGAAGGTTAGTGTTATATGTCACCACCCGAAGGTTAGTGTTATATGTCACCACCCGAAGGTTAGTGTTATATGTCACCATCCAAGCAGGCTTACACCCGAAGGTTAGTGTTATATGTCACCATCCAAGCAGGCTTACACCAAGGTTAGTGTTATATGTCACCACCGAAGGTTAGTGTTATATGTCACCATCCAAGCAGGCTTACACCCGAAGGTTAGTGTTATATGTCACCATCCGAAGGTTAGTGTTATATGTCACCACCCGAAGGTTAGTGTTATATGTCACCATCCGAAGGTTAGTGTTATATGTCACCACCCGAAGGTTAGTGTTATATGTCACCACCCGAAGGTTAGTGTTATATGTCACCACCCGAAGGTTAGTGTTATATGTCACCATCCAAGCAGGCTTACACCCGAAGGTTAGTGTTATATGTCACCATCCAAGCAGGCTTACACCCGAAGGTTAGTGTTATATGTCACCATCCGAAGGTTAGTGTTATATGTCACCACCCGAAGGTTAGTGTTATATGTCACCATCCAAGCAGGCTTACACCCGAAGGTTAGTGTTATATGTCACCATCCAAGCAGGCTTACACCCGAAGGTTAGTGTTATATGTCACCACCCGAAGGTTAGTGTTATATGTCACCATCCAAGCAGGCTTACACCCGAGGTTAGTGTTATATGTCACCACCCGAAGGTTAGTGTTATATGTCACCATCCAAGCAGGCTTACACCCGAAGGTTAGTGTTATATGTCACCACCCGAAGGTTAGTGTTATATGTCACCACCCAAACAGGCTTACACCCGAAGGTTAGTGTTTATGTCACCATCCGAAGGTTAGTGTTATATGTCACCATCCAAGCAGGCTTACACCCGAAGGTTAGTGTTATATGTCACCACCCGAAGGTTAGTGTTATATGTCACCACCCAAACAGGCTTACACCGAAGGTTAGTGTTAGTCACCACCAAGCAGGCTTACACCGAAGGTTAGTGTTATATGTCACCATCCAAGCAGGCTTACACCCGAAGGTTAGTGTTATATGTCACCATCCAAGCAGGCTTACACCCGAAGGTTAGTGTTATATGTTACCATCCAAGCAGGCTTACACCCGAAGGTTAGTGTTATATGTCACCATCCAAGCAGGCTTACACCTGAAGGTTAGTGTTATATGTTACCATCCAAGCAGGCTTACACCCGAAGGTTAGTGTTATATGTCACCATCCAAGCAGGCTTACACCCGAAGGTTAGTGTTATATGTCACCATCCAAGCAGGCTTACACCCGAAGGTTAGTGTTATATGTCACCATCCGAAGGTTAGTGTTATATGTCACCATCCAAGCAGGCTTACACCCGAAGGTTAGTGTTATATGTCACCACCCGAAGGTTAGTGTTATATGTCACCATCCGAAGGTTAGTGTTATATGTCACCACCCGAAGGTTAGTGTTATATGTCACCATCCAAGCAGGCTTACACCTGAAGGTTAGTGTTATATGTCACCACCTGAAGGTTAGTGTTATATGTCACCATCCAAGCAGGCTTACACCTGAAGGTTAGTGTTATATGTCACCACCTAAAGGTTAGTGTTATATGTCACCATCCAAGCAGGCTTACACCCGAAGGTTAGTGTTATATGTCACCACCCGAAGGTTAGTGTTATATGTCACCATCCGAAGGTTAGTGTTATATGTCACCATCCGAAGGTTAGTGTTATATGTCACCACCCAAGCAGGCTTACACCCGGAGGTTAGTGTTATATGTCACCACCCGAAGGTTAGTGATATATGTTACCATCCAAGCAGGCTTACACCCGAAGGTTAGTGTTATATGTTACCATCCAAGCAGGCTTACACCCGAAGGTTAGTGTTATATGTCACCACCCAAACAGGCATACACCCGAAGGTTAGTGTTATATGTCACCACCCAAGCAGGCTTACACCCGAAGGTTAGTGTTATATGTCACCATCCGAAGGTTAGTGTTATATGTCACCACCCAAGCAGGCTTACACCCGAAGGTTAGTGTTATATGTCACCACCCAAGCAGGCTTACACCCGAAGGTTAGTGTTATATGTCACCATCCGAAGGTTAGTGTTATATGTCACCATCCAAGCAGGCTTACACCCGAAGGTTAGTGTTATATGTCACCACCCGAAGGTTAGTGTTATATGTCACCATCCAAGCAGGCTTACACCCGAAGGTTAGTGTTATATGTCACCACCCGAAGGTTAGTGTTATATGTCACCATCCAAGCAGGCTTACACCTGAAGGTTAGTGTTATATGTCACCACCCGAAGGTTAGTGTTATATGTCACCATCCAAGCAGGCTTACACCCGAAGGTTAGTGTTATATGTCACCACCCGAAGGTTAGTGTTATATGTCACCACCCGGAGGTTAGTGTTATATGTCACCACCCGAAGGTTAGTGTTATATGTCACCACCCGAAGGTTAGTGTTATATGTCATCATCCAAGCAGGCTTACACCCGAAGGTTAGTGTTATATGTTACCACCCGAAGGTTAGTGTTATATGTCACCACCCGAAGGTTAGTGTTATATGTCACCACCCAAGCAGGCTTACACCCGAAGGTTAGTGTTATATGTCACCATCCGAAGGTTAGTGTTATATGTCACCATCCGAAGGTTAGTGTTATATGTTACCACCCGAAGGTTAGTGTTATATGTTACCACCCGAAGGTTAGTGTTATATGTCACCACCCGAAGGTTAGTGTTATATGTCACCACCCAAGCAGGCTTACACCCGAAGGTTAGTGTTATATGTCACCATCCAAGCAGGCTTACTAATCCTTTAAATCTACAGAAGCAGGAAAGTGTGTGGTAGTCTGCTGCAGTAGTGTGCAGTAGCATAGTATGAAATACTTAATTAATATAAGTTGTTAGAACTTGCTTCGCAATCGCAATCGCAAATAAATAAACGTTAAAAAAAAAAAATTTAAATGTAAAAGAAAATAAAAATATTACAAAGCAGTTATTATCTGCTCATTTCGCCTACAGTCTATTAATGGTTGAAAGGTGCTTGTAAAAACTTTAATAAATCAAAATCACTTGTATCTTTCAGAGTTGGTACTGTTGCTAAGGAAACTACATGAAGCATTTGTTTCCATGGCATCTCAGTTGCAACAGATACATGAATCCGTCAAGGTATGTTACCATTGCATTATGAACCGTTCATTTTTGATCCTGGCACACAACATGGCCCCTTATCGGGAAATCGTGAGAATTAGTGGGGCTGAAATGTGGGAAATTATCACTTGACCCTGATATTCTGGCAAGGAGCCAGCATTATTTTCTTTTGTCCACAAATAGCTGATGGAATGGCGGAACTTCCTTGCCTGATGGAATGGCGGAACTTCCTTGCCTGATACGAGTTTTGCCTCGGCAATTACCAGTAATCTGTCATCAAGGTTTCTGTCCTGACACTGATGAAGTAGAAAGTCCACTGACATAAATGTTAGACAAAAGATCATTTCTTTTGCACACCATCCTGCACCCTTTAACAGAAGTATTAAAACATTACCCAGTGTGTACGCCATCCCACTAGGCAAGTTCTTCTTGTTTTGTTTCAATTTTAAGCCAGTGCTATATACTGTTATTTTTCTCTGCTATTTGGTTAAACCCCTCAAACCAACCAATACATTTAAAACAAACATCAGACTGTATGGTACCACCTTTTGTGGAAGTCGTGATAGCGCAGTGGGTGTGGTGTGCGTTCGCTTCAGGTGCGAAAGGTCCGGAGTTCGAGCCCCGCTGGAGCCATTACCATTGTGCCCTTAGGCAAGGCATTTAAATTCCACATTGCCTCTTCTCTCTTCTTCATGGCGATGGATTTCATCAGGAATGAGGTCTCGAGAGTGATTAATATAAGTTGAAAGAACTTGTTTCGCAATCGAGCTAAAATAAATTTGTAATAATCTTTTGTAGCACCGCAATTAGGGCTGCGGTTGGGACCAACGTGGCCAGCAATTGAAACATGTCCCATCTCTGCACCACTGAGACACTTAGTTGATAAGACGAGGCGAAACTGAAAATGTTCGAAACGTTTAAATGACGTTGATGAAAACTAACCGAATGGTTGGAAAGAAAAACTAACGAAAAACACTTGTTGCCTTAACGACGGACCGGTCCGGTTCAGGCAAACAAACTAGCATCTAACTCTGGGCTAGGACCTCATGCATACTTCTGTTCCCTATTCAGACACAGAAAGAACACTACCTTAACTACAGAAAAGTTTTCCATGGTGACGATCGTAACATTTTTGAACGCCAGAAGAAAGCTCCTGTCAAAGTGGCACCTAAGACACATTCGGATATGTACGGCCAACCACCATTTCCAGGAGTCAATAATGCGGCTGCTGTTGCCATGGCAACTGCCCTCAACCGCACTCCGCAACCTGCTGTAGGTGCTCCACCCGTTACAGGATTTAGCAACATTCAACCTACGACAGGATTTGGTGCATCAGCTGCAGGTATGCGACATTTAACATTTCATTCTTATTACCATCAAAACCAATATTGGTGATGAAAATATAGGCTCTATGTTGGGGGTATATACCAGGGTTCTAGGCTGTACTGTGATCTCTTGTACAACCTGCCTGCGACTACAACTGTTACATCTATGTTGGGGTATATGCCAGGGTTCTAGGCTGTACTGTGATCTCTTGTACAACATGCCTGCGACTACAACTGTTACATCTATGTTGGGGTATATGCCAGGGTTCTAGGCTGTACTGTGATCTCTTGTACAACATGCCTGCGACTACAGCATACATACTGTTACATCTATGTTGGGGTATATGCCAGGGTTCTAGGCTGTACTGTGATCTCTTGTACAACCTGCCTGCGACTACAACTGTTACATCTATGTTGGGGTATATGCCAGGGTTCTAGGCTGTACTGTGATCTCTTGTACAACATGCCTGCGACTACAACTGTTACATCTATGTTGGGGTATATGCCAGGGTTCTAGGCTGTACTGTGATCTCTTGTACAACCTGCCTGCGACTACAGCATACATACTGTTACATCTATGTTGGGGTATATGCCAGGGTTCTAGGCTGTACTGTGATCTCTTGTACAACCTGCCTGCGACTACAACTGTTACATCTATGTTGGGGTATATGCCAGGGTTCTAGGCTGTACTGTGATCTCTTGTTCAACCTGCCTGCGACTACAGCTGTTACATCTATGTTGGGGGTATATGCCAGGGTTCTAGGCTGTACTGTGATCTCTTGTCCAACATGCCTGCGACTACAACTGTTACATCTATGTTGGGGTATATGCCAGGGTTCTAGGCTGTACTGTGATCTCTTGTACAACCTGCCTGCGACTACAACTGTTACATCTATGTTGGGGTATATGCCAGGGTTCTAGGCTGTACTGTGATCTCTTGTACAACCTGCCTGCGACTACAGCATACATACTGTTACATCTATGTTGGGGTATATGCCAGGGTTCTAGGCTGTACTGTGATCTCTTGTACAACCTGCCTGCGACTACAACTGTTACATCTATGTTGGGGTATATGCCAGGGTTCTAGGCTGTACTGTGATCTCTTGTACAACATGCCTGCGACTACAACTGTTACATCTATGTTGGGGGTATATGCCAGGGTTCTAGGCTGTACTGTGATCTCTTGTACAACATGCCTGCGACTACAACTGTTACATCTATGTTGGGGGTATATGCCAGGGTTCTAGGCTGTACTGTGATCTCTTGTCCAACCTGCCTGCGACTACAGCATACATACTGTTACATCTATGTTGGGGGTATATGCCAGGGTTCTAGGCTGTACTGTGATCTCTTGTCCAACATGCCTGCGACTACAACTGTTACATCTATGTTGGGGGTATATGCCAGGGTTCTAGGCTGTACTGTGATCTCTTGTACAACATGCCTGCGACTACAACTGTTACATCTATGTTGGGGGTATATGCCAGGGTTCTAGGCTGTACTGTGATCTCTTGTACAACATGCCTGCGACTACAGCATACATACTGTTACATCTATGTTGGGGTATATGCCAGGGTTCTAGGCTGTACTGTGATCTCTTGTACAACATGCCTGCGACTACAGCATACATACTGTTACATCTATGTTGGGGTATATGCCAGGGTTCTAGGCTGTACTGTGATCTCTTGTACAACATGCCTGCGACTACAACTGTTACATCTATGTTGGGGGTATATGCCAGGGTTCTAGGCTGTACTGTGATCTCTTGTACAACATGCCTGCGACTACAACTGTTACATCTATGTTGGGGGTATATGCCAGGGTTCTAGGCTGTACTGTGATCTCTTGTACAACATGCCTGCGACTACAGCATACATACTGTTACATCTATGTTGGGGTATATGCCAGGGTTCTAGGCTGTACTGTGATCTCTTGTCCAACATGCCTGCGACTACAACTGTTACATCTATGTTGGGGTATATGCCAGGGTTCTAGGCTGTACTGTGATCTCTTGTCCAACATGCCTGCGACTACAACTGTTACATCTATGTTGGGGGTATATGCCAGGGTTCTAGGCTGTACTGTGATCTCTTGTCCAACATGCCTGCGACTACAACTGTTACATCTATGTTGGGGTATATGCCAGGGTTCTAGGCTGTACTGTGATCTCTTGTACAACATGCCTGCGACTACAGCATACATACTGTTACATCTATGTTGGGGTATATGCCAGGGTTCTAGGCTGTACTGTGATCTCTTGTACAACCTGCCTGCGACTACAACTGTTACATCTATGTTGGGGTATATGCCAGGGTTCTAGGCTGTACTGTGATCTCTTGTACAACATGCCTGCGACTACAACTGTTACATCTATGTTGGGGGTATATGCCAGGGTTCTAGGCTGTACTGTGATCTCTTGTACAACATGCCTGCGACTACAACTGTTACATCTATGTTGGGGGTATATGCCAGGGTTCTAGGCTGTACTGTGATCTCTTGTCCAACATGCCTGCGACTACAGCATACATACTGTTACATCTATGTTGGGGGTATATGCCAGGGTTCTAGGCTGTACTGTGATCTCTTGTCCAACCTGCCTGCGACTACAACTGTTACATCTATGTTGGGGGTATATGCCAGGGTTCTAGGCTGTACTGTGATCTCTTGTCCAACATGCCTGCGACTACAACTGTTACATCTATGTTGGGGGTTATATGCCAGGGTTCTAGGCTGTACTGTGATCTCTTGTACAACATGCCTGCGACTACAGCATACATACTGTTACATCTATGTTGGGGGTATATGCCAGGGTTCTAGGCTGTACTGTGATCTCTTGTACAACATGCCTGCGACTACAACTGTTACATCTATGTTGGGGTATATGCCAGGGTTCTAGGCTGTACTGTGATCTCTTGTACAACATGCCTGCGACTACAGCATACATACTGTTACATCTATGTTGGGGGTATATGCCAGGGTTCTAGGCTGTACTGTGATCTCTTGTCCAACATGCCTGCGACTACAGCATACATACTGTTACATCTATGTTGGGGGTATATGCCAGGGTTCTAGGCTGTACTGTGATCTCTTGTCCAACATGCCTGCGACTACAGCATACATACTGTTACATCTATGTTGGGGGTATATGCCAGGGTTCTAGGCTGTACTGTGATCTCTTGTCCAACATGCCTGCGACTACAACTGTTACATCTATGTTGGGGGTATATGCCAGGGTTCTAGGCTGTACTGTGATCTCTTGTCCAACATGCCTGCGACTACAACTGTTACATCTATGTTGGGGGTATATGCCAGGGTTCTAGGCTGTACTGTGATCTCTTGTACAACATGCCTGCGACTACAACTGTTACATCTATGTTGGGGGTATATGCCAGGGTTCTAGGCTGTACTGTGATCTCTTGTACAACATGCCTGCGACTACAGCATACATACTGTTACATCTATGTTGGGGGTATATGCCAGGGTTCTAGGCTGTACTGTGATCTCTTGTACAACATGCCTGCGACTACAACTGTTACATCTATGTTGGGGGTATATGCCAGGGTTCTAGGCTGTACTGTGATCTCTTGTACAACATGCCTGCGACTACAACTGTTACATCTATGTTGGGGTATATGCCAGGGTTCTAGGCTGTACTGTGATCTCTTGTACAACATGCCTGCGACTACAGCATACATACTGTTACATCTATGTTGGGGTATATGCCAGGGTTCTAGGCTGTACTGTGATCTCTTGTACAACATGCCTGCGACTACAGCATACATACTGTTACATCTATGTTGGGGTATATGCCAGGGTTCTAGGCTGTACTGTGATCTCTTGTACAACATGCCTGCGACTATAACTGTTACATCTATGTTGGGGGTTATATGCCAGGGTTCTAGGCTGTACTGTGATCTCTTGTACAACATGCCTGCGACTACAGCATACATACTGTTACATCTATGTTGGGGTATATGCCAGGGTTCTAGGCTGTACTGTGATCTCTTGTACAACATGCCTGCGACTACAGCATACATACTGTTACATCTATGTTGGGGTATATGCCAGGGTTCTAGGCTGTACTGTGATCTCTTGTACAACATGCCTGCGACTACAGCATACATACTGTTACATCTATGTTGGGGTATATGCCAGGGTTCTAGGCTGTACTGTGATCTCTTGTACAACATGCCTGCGACTACAGCATACATACTGTTACATCTATGTTGGGGTATATGCCAGGGTTCTAGGCTGTACTGTGATCTCTTGTACAACATGCCTGCGACTACAGCATACATACTGTTACATCTATGTTGGGGTATATGCCAGGGTTCTAGGCTGTACTGTGATCTCTTGTACAACATGCCTGCGACTACAACTGTTACATCTATGTTGGGGTATATGCCAGGGTTCTAGGCTGTACTGTGATCTCTTGTACAACCTGCCTGCGACTATAACTGTTACATCTATGTTGGGGGTTATATGCCAGGGTTCTAGGCTGTACTGTGATCTCTTGTCCAACATGCCTGCGACTACAACTGTTACATCTATGTTGGGGGTATATGCCAGGGTTCTAGGCTGTACTGTGATCTCTTGTACAACATGCCTGCGACTACAACATACATACTGTTACATCTATGTTGGGGGTATATGCCAGGGTTCTAGGCTGTACTGTGATCTCTTGTCCAACATGCCTGCGACTACAGCATACATACTGTTACATCTATGTTGGGGGTATATGCCAGGGTTCTAGGCTGTACTGTGATCTCTTGTCCAACATGCCTGCGACTACAGCATACATACTGTTACATCTATGTTGGGGGTATATGCCAGGGTTCTAGGCTGTACTGTGATCTCTTGTCCAACATGCCTGCGACTACAGCATACATACTGTTACATCTATGTTGGGGGTATATGCCAGGGTTCTAGGCTGTACTGTGATCTCTTGTCCAACATGCCTGCGACTACAGCATACATACTGTTACATCTATGTTGGGGGTATATGCCAGGGTTCTAGGCTGTACTGTGATCTCTTGTCCAACATGCCTGCGACTACAGCATACATACTGTTACATCTATGTTGGGGGTATATGCCAGGGTTCTAGGCTGTACTGTGATCTCTTGTCCAACATGCCTGCGACTACAGCATACATACTGTTACATCTATGTTGGGGGTATATGCCAGGGTTCTAGGCTGTACTGTGATCTCTTGTCCAACATGCCTGCGACTACAACTGTTACATCTATGTTGGGGGTATATGCCAGGGTTCTAGGCTGTACTGTGATCTCTTGTACAACATGCCTGCGACTACAACTGTTACATCTATGTTGGGGGTATATGCCAGGGTTCTAGGCTGTACTGTGATCTCTTGTACAACATGCCTGCGACTACAACTGTTACATCTATGTTGGGGGTATATGCCAGGGTTCTAGGCTGTACTGTGATCTCTTGTCCAACATGCCTGCGACTACAACTGTTACATCTATGTTGGGGTTCTCTGTACAACATGCCTGCGACTACAACTGTTACATCTATGTTGGGGGTATATGCCAGGGTTCTAGGCTGTACTGTGATCTCTTGTACAACATGCCTGCGACTACAACTGTTACATCTATGTTGGGGGTATATGCCAGGGTTCTAGGCTGTACTGTGATCTCTTGTACAACATGCCTGCGACTACAGCATACATACTGTTACATCTATGTTGGGGGTATATGCCAGGGTTCTAGGCTGTACTGTGATCTCTTGTCCAACATGCCTGCGACTACAACTGTTACATCTATGTTGGGGGTATATGCCAGGGTTCTAGGCTGTACTGTGATCTCTTGTACAACATGCCTGCGACTACAACTGTTACATCTATGTTGGGGGTATATGCCAGGGTTCTAGGCTGTACTGTGATCTCTTGTACAACATGCCTGCGACTACAGCATACATACTGTTACATCTATGTTGGGGTATATGCCAGGGTTCTAGGCTGTACTGTGATCTCTTGTACAACATGCCTGCGACTACAACTGTTACATCTATGTTGGGGGTATATGCCAGGGTTCTAGGCTGTACTGTGATCTCTTGTACAACATGCCTGCGACTACAGCATACATACTGTTACATCTATGTTGGGGTATATGCCAGGGTTCTAGGCTGTACTGTGATCTCTTGTACAACATGCCTGCGACTACAGCATACATACTGTTACATCTATGTTGGGGGTATATGCCAGGGTTCTAGGCTGTACTGTGATCTCTTGTACAACATGCCTGCGACTACAGCATACATACTGTTACATCTATGTTGGGGGTATATGCCAGGGTTCTAGGCTGTACTGTGATCTCTTGTCCAACATGCCTGCGACTACAACTGTTACATCTATGTTGGGGGTATATGCCAGGGTTCTAGGCTGTACTGTGATCTCTTGTCCAACATGCCTGCGACTACAACTGTTACATCTATGTTGGGGGTATATGCCAGGGTTCTAGGCTGTACTGTGATCTCTTGTCCAACATGCCTGCGACTACAACTGTTACATCTATGTTGGGGGTATATGCCAGGGTTCTAGGCTGTACTGTGATCTCTTGTACAACATGCCTGCGACTACAGCATACATACTGTTACATCTATGTTGGGGGTATGCCAGGGTTCTAGGCTGTACTGTGATCTCTTGTACAACATGCCTGCGACTACAACTGTTACATCTATGTTGGGGTATATGCCAGGGTTCTAGGCTGTACTGTGATCTCTTGTACAACATGCCTGCGACTACAACTGTTACATCTATGTTGGGGTATATGCCAGGGTTCTAGGCTGTACTGTGATCTCTTGTACAACATGCCTGCGACTACAGCATACATACTGTTACATCTATGTTGGGGTATATGCCAGGGTTCTAGGCTGTACTGTGATCTCTTGTACAACATGCCTGCGACTACAGCATACATACTGTTACATCTATGTTGGGGTATATGCCAGGGTTCTAGGCTGTACTGTGATCTCTTGTCCAACATGCCTGCGACTACAACTGTTACATCTATGTTGGGGGTATATGCCAGGGTTCTAGGCTGTACTGTGATCTCTTGTCCAACATGCCTGCGACTACAACTGTTACATCTATGTTGGGGTATATGCCAGGGTTCTAGGCTGTACTGTGATCTCTTGTACAACATGCCTGCGACTACAGCATACATACTGTTACATCTATGTTGGGGTATATGCCAGGGTTCTAGGCTGTACTGTGATCTCTTGTACAACATGCCTGCGACTACAGCATACATACTGTTACATCTATGTTGGGGTATATGCCAGGGTTCTAGGCTGTACTGTGATCTCTTGTACAACATGCCTGCGACTACAGCATACATACTGTTACATCTATGTTGGGGTATATGCCAGGGTTCTAGGCTGTACTGTGATCTCTTGTCCAACATGCCTGCGACTACAACTGTTACATCTATGTTGGGGGTATATGCCAGGGTTCTAGGCTGTACTGTGATCTCTTGTCCAACATGCCTGCGACTACAACTGTTACATCTATGTTGGGGGTATATGCCAGGGTTCTAGGCTGTACTGTGATCTCTTGTCCAACATGCCTGCGACTACAACTGTTACATCTATGTTGGGGGTATATGCCAGGGTTCTAGGCTGTACTGTGATCTCTTGTCCAACATGCCTGCGACTACAACTGTTACATCTATGTTGGGGGTATATGCCAGGGTTCTAGGCTGTACTGTGATCTCTTGTCCAACATGCCTGCGACTACAACTGTTACATCTATGTTGGGGGTATATGCCAGGGTTCTAGGCTGTACTGTGATCTCTTGTACAACATGCCTGCGACTACAGCATACATACTGTTACATCTATGTTGGGGGTATATGCCAGGGTTCTAGGCTGTACTGTGATCTCTTGTCCAACATGCCTGCGACTACAGCATACATACTGTTACATCTATGTTGGGGGTATATGCCAGGGTTCTAGGCTGTACTGTGATCTCTTGTCCAACATGCCTGCGACTACAACTGTTACATCTATGTTGGGGGTATATGCCAGGGTTCTAGGCTGTACTGTGATCTCTTGTACAACATGCCTGCGACTACAGCATACATACTGTTACATCTATGTTGGGGGTATATGCCAGGGTTCTAGGCTGTACTGTGATCTCTTGTACAACATGCCTGCGACTAC
>CM026391.1:91665466-91757722 GCA_014843695.1 Archivesica marissinica
AATAATAAAAGTATAATAAAATAAGTTGTTATCTTCAACGATAATTTTGATGTTACATCGTAAAAAGTAAATTTCTGTTTCTGGCGGTACTATATACTAAGTATAACCCATAGTCGGAACATATTTATAATAGTATAGTCAAAATTCGTTCACCATTAAATACGTATATAATATAAAATAATAATTTTTGTTTGTTTGTCATAATATAAAATATTAAATTGTTTTAAGTTTTCTGTGTTGAAAGTGCGAACATGTGTGAATTCCGTTGAAGTAATTATCGACATCCTATCGCTTCCTGTCCCCATCGGGTACAATGGGAACCTTAGTTTGTTGTGTATTTACCTTCTTTGAGTAATATGGATTTAAATATAGTGACATCTGACATTGTGAAACAGTGACACAAACAATAGAGTGGTCCATCGTTCGCACCTTTGGTAATTGACAGCAATATCTTAGTGCTAATACAGTCAGTCACTATGCCGGTCAATCTTCTCACGACGTGCACGTCGTGACCGGTGCACATCCCGCAGCAGCAGCGTAGGATTCTGGGATCTTCTGGTCGTCGATCTTGCGAAGGGGGAGGCCTAGCCAGCATGTGGATCCATGACTACGGACAGATCCGTCGTCTCTTCTAGATAGTGCCTAATTTAACACTATATCTTCGCTGGCTACTTCAATCTTTCCTCCTCCTTATACTTCTCCAACGGATAGACGAGACGGCGGACCTGAGGAAGCGGCAACGGTCGTGGCATCCACGCTCCCCTGAGTGACAACTGACGACCAGATGTCTAACTGCCAGATCCGTATAAATGCTGCTGCGGGGTGACCAACAGTGAGGAGGGTGGCCCTACAAGGGACCGAGTACAGAAAGACCAGGCATTGTCACCCTGCCACGGAGTCAAGAAACCTCCTGAGGATGTCATCCTGAGCTCACATCGGGAGATTGTGTCACCGTTCCGAAGTGACCAATCCACGCCGCTGACGCATACAGACGAGGACCCGCATCGACTCTTCGGAGTGTCAACACTTACCTAGATCGGCGACAGCTAACACTGGGGCGCTGAAGAGGCACACCCTCAAACTCTTTTATCCGTCTACCAATGAAGTCCGTTGGGGACGGAGGGATGCGACCTCGACCCCGGATGCGTCAACGGGGTGGACAACGACGGAACAACCGAACCATTCTGCTGCTGTGAGCCGACCCAGGAAACCGGCACAGGGCTTGTCACCCTGTTGTCGGGGAGATGATGCCAGGCGCAGGGAACGTCACCCTGTCGTTTGGTAACGCTCCATAACTGGGTCAACGATGAAGAAGCGCCTCCACAGCGACTGGATGACCTCATTTCTTCATCCAGTCAGCGACCAGACCTTCAGCCGCCTTGACTTGGACTACCGGAGCCGCGGTCTACGCTAGAGCCTAATCATCTTGGACTACCCTACCAGTACCACAATCATCTTGGATTTAAACAACTTGGACATAATCATCGAGTAACGTAATCGTCTTGGACCATAATCTTCACGGGAATCTACAAACTTCAATCTACACCATTCTACAAGACACCGACGACACAACACTTCATCACATCGAATAATCGACGGTGCGAAAGCACGTGAGCTCGCCCATATGGTTTACCGGTGGCGAGGGTAAATATACGGAATCATCATCAGCTTCGCGAGATTGCTCGCCCATATGGTTTACCGGCGGCGAGGGTAAATAAACGGAATCATCATCATCGCTTCGCGAGAGAGTACGTGTTAACTACAAGCTTATTCACGAAGGACATCCACTTCCAAAAGAGTATCCAACAAAATCTGTGCTGCCAGATACATACATCGCAGAGAGATTGATCAAAAGAAAAGAAACCCCAAAGGTAAATTCTAGTATCGTAATACTTATCAACATTTTGGTCTTCTTAGGTCATAGTATACGAGATGTTATCCAAACATGCGGATATTTGCTATTATGTTAGTAGTGTGTTGCATCATTACGAAGCTATCAAGCCCGTGTATGCTCATGTAGAACAATTTTCGTCATATCCGTAGCTTATCGATACCCGGTTGTCGTGTTGTTGCAAATATGCATCCTGAGAATATGAAAAATAAGCTGAAACTGGTATCCATGACAGACCAATAACTTTCATAGTACGAACGAACGATGTAATTTTGTTTATAGTCGCCACCGCATAAATGCATTTGGGCGACTGTATTTTCTAAGATGGTTATGTCCTAAGGTGATTCTTCTTGTCTAAGGTGATTCTTCTTGTCCTAAGGTGATTCTTCTGTGGTGGTTATTCGATGATGATTATACGTGTTCTGTGATGATTATTCCTATGCTTCTATGATGATTGTTCCTGTTCTTCTACGTTGATTAGTTCGGTATTCTCTGAAGGTTCTGTATTCTGTGTGGCTTATGAAGACGTCATCAGGTGGTTACTTCTTTCTGTGCCGGCCAGGTTGACAAGGCCTGGTCTGTACGTGGTCCTTTGTAGGGCCACCCTCCTCACTGTTGGTCACCCCGCATCAGCATTTATACGGATCTGGAAGTTAGACATCTGGTCGTCGATTGTCACTCAGGGGAGCGTGGATGCCACGACTGTTGCCGCTCCCTCAGGTCCGCCGTCTCGTCTATCCGCCGGAGAAGTAGAAGAAGGAAGAGAAAGTGTCGAAAAAAGCCGGCGAAGATATAGTGTTTCATTAGCACTATCTAGAGTGTCCACTATCTAGAAGAGCTGGTGGATCTGTCCTGATGTGCTGTAGCCGTGAATCCACATGCTGGCGAGCCTCCCCCTTCACAAGATCGACGACCAGAAGATCCCAGAATCCTACGCTGCTGCTGCGGGATGTGCACCGGTCACGACGTGCACGTCGTGAGGAGATCGACCGGCTCTTTCATAGTAAACTCTAAATAACATCTTCATTGTTACAAAGCATTCCTGTTATAGCCGTATTCGTCGTTCAATTGTCTTTGGTATAACTTCTGACAAAATCAGTATCAGTATGAAATTGCACATGATGCCTTAAATATGATATTTGATACCAGGATCGTTTTGATTTATTTATCTATGTTCCTGATGATCCATACACGATATATAAATGGTAGTAGTTTCGTCAACCTTATTTGTATAGTAGTTTACTATTGTGGTCGCGGAGGTGTTTTATCACCTCTGCCTTACAGAACAAACTACTATATAAATTAATAGAAGAAACACAAACAAAGCAATTACGCCTATTATTAAAAATACAATTATGATTGGATTGGTAGATAGATAGAGATAGATACTTTTATTTCCTCCATTTTTGTTTGTTTTGTGATAAAATGATTTAAAATACTCTTATTGACTATTCTGAAATAATTATGTTTTATTAAAATGTGTGATATACTGTATATCAGACGAAACATCCAGTCCAGGTAGTACATAACACCAGTTTGACGAAATTGTAGGTAGTAGTAGTAGTAATCTTTATTTACATCTCATCATTGTACGTACAATATTTACAATAATATTACATGTATAGTTTACATTATAAAAGTACAATGCCACTCCAACATGGAGTTATAGGAGATGAACAAAATTATACATACTCATATTTATCATAGTATGTTAGGGATAAAGCTGCAATATCCCTGCTAATCGGATATTAAAAACTGCTCTAAGACAATTATAAAACACTGAAATACAAAATAGGTACTATTGCACACTGATTAAGAATTGGTCATATGAAATCTAACTTCGCTTTGATCAGATCATAGCGAATATGATTAGCAGTGATATTACAGACGAACTAAAAAATGCAGTTAGAGATACAAGTAATAATGACATTATTCACAAATTAAAAAATTATTTACATAATAAAAACTGACGCCTCTGTAGAATAATAAAGAGGTTTTGGCACAATTACGAATCATCTCTTGGTTTGAAAACAGGAAACAATATTTATCATAATCAGACATTGAGTAAAAATTGATATTACACGCATATGACTTTGATAATAATTCTTGTCTTAAATCATTGTAAACTGGACACTTCAATATTACATGCATCTCATTTTCAATAGTAGCAGTATCACAAAACGGACAAATCCTAGATTCCTCTGGCAAACCTTCATACCGACCAGTCTCTATCCTAATGGGGGCAATCCCCAGTCGAAATTTGCAAAAAGCAGAACGATGTCTGGGTGGTAATACAATTTTGCAATATTGCTCTGCAATATAGTCAGTTTTAAACAAATTATATACTCTCAATTTATTCCGCCCGCGTCCAGAAGGACCTATGACATTGTTTATCTTGGTTGACCAAGAGTTTATATACTTATCATATGCTTTGACCTCTATATTATGTGTGAAAGAACGAGATATGGGATTAGCAAAGCTAGTGTACGTAGGAAAATCATTAGCCTCATAATAGCTCTTAACCTTAAAATGCCAATTTCTACATGAACGACTAGCTTTACTATATGCCCAGAGTGCCACTCGCTTATTGATCCTTGCGGTATCCATACCTGAAAGTCTCGACCAATAAAGCGAGATATCTTTCCATTGTCGGACTATTGGGGGTTTCCAACCCATATCTCCTGAAATACCATTGTTTGGTGAATATTTGCCGACACCCAGAAAATACCTTAATGCCCTATTATGGACGGCTTCGATACACGAATATGATCGAAACCCCCACAAAGGAGCACTATAACTGATTACAGGCCAAACTACCGAATCGTATAACTTTGTAAAAACATCATAGGGCACACCACCCATTAATTTACATTTTGCAATAAGTAAGCCCAATGCGCGACTGGCACTCTGAGAAACAGATTTAACTGTAATATTATTATCTAAATGTTCATGCAAAACAACACCTAAGTAAGTATATCTGTCAACAATATTAATCTGATTTATTCCACACGTGAACCTAAACTGTGTGCTTAATTCTGACTTGGGACGAAAGTGCACAACATTACTTTTAGACGCATTTACAGTCATATCATTTAGAGCACACCACTCATTTAAAGCATTCAGTAGCACTTGTAAATCATCAACAGACTCCGCTATTAACACAATATCATCAGCATAGAGCATTATACAAACATTCTCATCCCCAATTGTGATACCAATACCAAATGTCTTAAGATATAGAGACAAGTCATTTATGTATAAATTAAACAAAAGAGGTTGACGAAACATCCGTAAATCATATAAATTATCTAGATTGTGTTCACCCATAAATTCATTTGGAAACATTGTGTTCACCGCATAAATGCATTTGGGCGACTAAATTATTTTCTAAGAAGATTAAACAATCTAAACATAATTAATAAAGAATTAAAATTACAATAAGAATATTTTTAGAGGGCTACATGGGTTGCATTGATCTAAGTGTGTGTTTACCAACTTCGCAAAAAATAAAGCTATTTGATTCTTTAGTAGGTTCGATCCTCAATTTTAGTGCCGAAATATGGGGAACACATAAAGCCACGGACATCGAACTTGTCCATACAAAATTCTTGCCCAGAATTCTCGGAGTAAAAAAATCAACAAATTTAACTGCGCTATACGGAGAATTAGGTCGATTACCGCTCCATATCTATCGACAAATTAAACTACTTAAGTATTGGATTAAGATATTAAAACAAGAAGATTCAAGTTTAACAAAACAACTTTATCTATTATTAAAAACGGACGTTGATTTAGGTCACACTTATAACCGAAAAAATTGGGCGTTTGAAATAAAAACAATACTATCAGATCACGGATTTAACAATATCTGGAATGAACAGTTCACCCATGACATCCCTCTGGACATTATTAAGCAACGGATAATCGATACATATCTACAAAAATGATTTAGAACTTCATCACATAACCTTTTTATTGAAACAGGGAGATATAACAACGTGGCTCGTGAACTGAGAACTTGTAAATCCTGTACTATGACAAAAATTGAAAGTGAATATCATTTTCTACTTGTATGTCCACATTATCGCGATATAAGAAAGAAATACTTTTAAACGCTATTATTGTCATTGGCCGACAATGCATAAATTCGATGCTCTAATGTCCGCTACGTCTAATAAAACTATGTGTAACCTATCAAAGTTTATATACGTTGCCAACAAAATACGCATTATCTAAGTACCTTAAATTCTGTATCTACCTATTGTATAGTGATTGTTAATCTGCACTGTTAAAAACCCATGCTCTTCTGAAAAAACTTGTGTTCACACTGTATTATATATTATATGTTTGTTAACATTAATATGAAATGTTTAATGCTGATTAAAATATTTGTATTGTATATTGTATTCATGTTATGTCAATATTGATTATTGGGTTGATCAGGTATAAAATCATTAACCGTGACATATTAATACATGTGGATGACACTTAATTCGCAAATGGACAACTCGACGAAATTAGCGGAGAAGCACGAGTGGGAGGTGTAATTAATGCATAATTAACTTGACCTTGTGTGTGGCTATGCGACTATTCACGAGGCATAATCTATTGTTGAAGCAAAGTAACTGAGGAATTAGGTATACGGTAAAACACTTCCATTCAATGTCGTGTACATGTATCGCTTGTACACAAAACTATCTAACCGGTAACACGTATCCACAGTTATAATAAATCAATAAATTTAATTCAACGTTTGACGGTTTCGTCCATGTTGGAAAAAACCATTTATAACGTCACAATTGTTATGTGACGTCATTGAGAAATAAAATAATAGATAATTAAGATAGTTGGATCTGCACCAACTGCTCAATGCATATACCTGTGTACCACCCCACGCACCTCCGCTAGGAGCGTGCACCTCACAGTGTGTTGTCAGATTCCACTTTGTGTACTGTAACGTCTGCCGTACCACCTGAATGTATAATCACGTGTTTGTACATTACAACCATTCCTTGTGATACGCTTCGGCAAGATTAGAACATGCGTGTGCTTAATAAGGACATGTATTGGTATTTTGTGCTGAATCAATATTGCTGGTACGTTTACTAATATGCTCAGATACGTTGGGTTTTACATGCTATATACTTGAGTAGCTGTCGTTTCTTCGAGCTATACGTAAATAGGCGGATGTGCATCCGAGGTCCGAATGTAGTCCTGATAACTAATATAGTTCGTTTTTCTTTTTGGTAAACACATGCATTTTCATGACAGGCTGTGTATAGGTTTTGTGTCCTTTGAGAAAATATGTGACTTGGGAATACTTCAGACTAGTTAATGTGTAGAATAGATGTGATATAAGAAGGCAGACAATTGTAAACTGAAGGTGGGATATACTGTACTATTTGGCGGAAGAATACAGTGTGTAAACACAGTGACGTCATTCACAGGTAAATGTTGTCAATGTTCTACAATAAATTTGTAATATTTTTGCTGGTTTTGAGATTCATTCGAAAACCTCTATACAGTGTGTGTGGCAATTTATTTGTTGTATTACAACCTTTAGATGCTGGTAAGATGCTGGTAATGTGATACCAATGTCATCACAATTGACAACACGGTACGGGACGTGAAATCGATCACAACTACTGTTATGGCCAGTGTGCGGTCTCCCAGATTAATGTGTTAATGGGTGTGCTTGTGTCAGGACATGATACGGATATACATGTATACACTGTGGACATCTGACCATGGTTCAAAAATGAATATGTGAACATATGTCTCACCTGAAGGGACTGTTAGCTAGGGCATTAGCCGCCATTATTTTGTTTCATGTTCCATTATAAATGGTAAAGCATTGGATGAAAAACTGTGAATAAGAATGGCCACGATATATATGAGGAACGCTGTATAATCTGACACTATAAGTGGTAAAACGGGGGATGAAAAACTTTGAATAAGTATGGTCAAGTTTTCAAATTTTAATTGAGGAACTATGTATATTTAATAGGGATGGCAACCCATTCGGTCGAATATTCGAATACTTTTACACATTCGGAAAATATTCGGAATATTCGGAGGAGCCAACATGTACACTTGTTTTCATATGTCCTCCTATCTACCCTGTTCTGGACTGTGGGTAGATAGTCTGGGGTAGTGGGTGTGTGCCGGATTCTGTTGGGGGCAATTAACTTACCTCCCAGATCTACCACCATATACTTGGAACCTATTGTGCACATGGAATTGGTCATATGTTCATTGGTGAGCTGGTGTGAGGTTAGGTATTTACAATAAACAGAAGCAGCCTCCGACTCCAGGGCAATACTCAAGTTGTTGTTCTCTATTCCTGCCTGAAAATAGGTTTATATGTTCATTATCGAAAAGATAAATACTGAATTATCTTAGAAACATAATTGTTCAAAATTCATAAAACTTAATATCAGCGTTTTATTATTAAGATAACTAACCTAGTAGAAACAGCTTTTGGTCGGGTTTTCAAAATAAATTATTATTTATTATTAGTCGTAAAACTATCCCGCCCCCACCACGCACATGGTATGTAACCGTTTTCCATTTTGTCTATATTCCTATTATAGTTCAGCATTTGTAGCTTATTGTTTATAGCTACGGAACTATAGAGCAGAAATTATCAGATACAAGGATTAACCGGTCAGCGATGTGTCCACTCCTATTCAATTATATACAGTCTACATTCGCTATGTCAAAGTCGGATATGTCGAATTCTCCGGTTATCAAAGTCGGATCAAAGGCCCGCTTCAGACACTATAATTTTACATATAACTATGTTTATATCGAATTTCGTTACGTCAAACTACGGTTATGTCGAAGTATCTTGTTCGGTCCGACGGAATTCGACATAACGGATGTAGACTGTATATAGTAAACGTTGCAAGCCGACACTCGAAATCTGAGCAGGAAAGGCATATAGTTCAATGAAACACCATAATTATGACCTTTCAAATAAACCATACCCGTGACATCGAGGTCATGTTAAATCACTCTAGGTCATGTTAAATCACTCGAGGATATGTTAAATCACTCGAGATCATGTTAAATCACTCGAAAACACCAGGCCATGTTAAATCACTCTAGGTCGAATCACTCGAGATCATGTTAAATCACTCGAGGTCATGTTAAATCACTCGAGGTCATGTTAAATCACTCGAGGTCATGTTAACTCACTCGAGGTCATGTTAAATCGCTCGAGATCATGTTAAATCAATCATTTGTTCTTCTGGCAAATACAAGCACGGGGGGTTGCATCTCAACGAGTACTAACGTCTAATATAGTTTGATGTTGATCTAAATGGCAATGTTCCGATCACCAGTGACTGTGTGACAAATCGATACATTGTCGGGAACTGCATCGCTTATATATATGGACAACAAACTGATATGATACCTTCTGGGCTGCCTCTCTCATACACTGTTTAGCACCGTTTGACCATATTGCTGGAACTGTCAGTACCCAGTGTATATCCATCATGTCTATCATCTGCCCTTGTGTGTTCAGCGTGCTCAGTGCGTGCTTCTTCAGATAACGTATCCCGTGTACGAACACTGTCATCGCATCCATGGTCTTATCCGTCTCGTCTTCAATTTTGTTATCACGTCGCACATGCTAAATAGATAATAGAACAGATACGCAGGATGCAGTGACTTAGCTGCCTTCAAGCAGCACCGCCAGAGCTTGCACATTATTCTGGCTTTTTTAAATTTGTTTTGTTGTTGGGTTTTTTACAAGGAGGAATAGCTTCACCCCCCCCCCGCACAACATTAGTGGCTGTCCGATTAGCGCAGTGGTTAGCGCGCTCGCTTCTCACCAATGCAGCCCGGGTTCGATCCTGGGACCGGGTAGTATGTAAGATAGTTCGGACAGGTGGGTTTTCTCCGCGTATTCCGGTTTCCTCCCACACAAAAGACCACATATACGCTTTCATCCGCGCCAACGAGAGTGATTAATATAAGTTATTAAAACTTGTAAAATAAATAAAGGTTAGACTTAAACACACAACATTAGGCTTGCACATCAATGCAGGGTCAGGTACACCACTGCTATGCAGTTCATACAACATACCTTACAATGAATATACGATGCAACGGCATACGCCACGGCCGGAATTTAGAAGTGCATGTACACTGTAAAAAGGGTGAATGATATGTTAGCAAATGGACACACTAATTATTATTCTATTATAGAATAGCTGGAGCCTCTTTGGTGTAATGGGTACGGTGTCAGCCTCGTAATCAAACGGTTATGGGTTCGAACCACGCTTTGATTTTGTTTTTGTTACCGATTTGGTGTGTAGACTCATCTTGAAACGTCTAAAGTAGTAGTATGCTTTATGGTCCTCCTTTTCAGATTCAGAGTCCTCCTTTTCAGATTCAGAGTCCTCCTTTTCAGATTCAGCTATGGCATTGTACGTGTCTTCGGCCTCGTAGCCGAACTTGTAGAAAGTCTTGTCAGGTTTCAGTAACACATACGTTGGTGTTTTGTGCGATACTGCAATGAGAGACATCGGTCAGTTACTGCCCCTGGATACTCACTAAAAGTATGTAGGTAAGTTGTTTCCTCTGTTTTTATCGGTGTTACCTTTGCACAACATGCTATCAATTTTCGTCCACTTTCTCGCGTTTATAATTATTATGTTACTATACCTCGACAGATATCCTGCAGTATATCCAATGGGTAACAAAATATGTAAATAATTTTTATCAATTAACTAACATGATTTGGATAACATCACCAAGGGAGGTAATAGAAAAACCAGCGAATCCCCCCCCCCCATTGTTCAGAATAAACGTGATGGAACGCATAGTTTTAAATGAAATTATGCAGAGAAGATGTATCGACGAACGTTCATGTCTGTAATCAGGTACAGAGACTTTGTAATAATAATAACACTAATAATAATAATAATAAAGACTTTATTTTACGAGAAAACTCATTTAACGAAAGAACATACGGAGGCAGGATGCAATTCCCACATAAAAGAATATACGGGACTGGACTGGAATAAATAAACACTTAATAAAAAGGCCTTACCGAGTCCCTGTGATGCGCTCCATGGCTTGTTAGAGCAGATCTTCATGGGCTCAGATTCGAAATCTTTACCAAGGGAAAATGCGTATCCAGAATACGTAGTGCCAAAGTCAATGGCTACAACAATGAGATGATCACTCTGTAGCGGGTCCATTGTGAATGTGAACAGCAGTGACTGGTCAAACCTGAAACAAATCAGCTCAACAATTCTGACTTATATATGTGACCGAGTGGGGAGGTATGAGGTTCTCCGCCGTCCGTGGCCTTGTGAGGAGTCTACGTGGTCGAGTGGTTATGGTAGCTGACTTCAAATCACTTGCCACTCAACGTTGCAGGTTCTAATCCTACTGGGTGTGGCGAATTAGTTCAGGTGAGGAAGTTATCAAACTGGCTTGCGGAGGATCGACCGTTTCACCCGGGCGCCCGCCAGCCCCAGACATACTGCTCTGATGTGCACTCATGCACGGTCTATCTCCACCAATACACACTGGATATTCATCATATGACAAGAACTGTCGGCGCTACTTTAAACCTCTAAACAAACAATGCTTCTCACCAATGCAACACGGGTTCGATCGTCGGACCGGGAATTATGTGAGATGGTATGGTGGTCGCCATATCAGACAGGTGGGTTTTCTCCGGGTACTCCAGTTTCCTCCCACACGAATGACCACCTTTACGCTTTCATCCTCGCCAACGAGACTGATTAATATAAGCTATTAAAACTTGCTTCGCAAGAGTTGTAAAATAAATAAAAGTTTAAACTTTTCGTTTTCAGAAATAATACACAGAGAATACTAAACTAGTTCTCGAATTAAGGGCTATAATTACCATTATAATACAAACCAAGTTATATATTAATTATTCCAAAAGAAAATATATAAATTACTTGTGTTCGGTGTTTCACCTAGTAATTTACTTCTTTCGGTTTCGAGTTAACCGATTTCCGATACAAAAACTATTGATTATAATCGTGAACAAATGATCATAACATTATTTTAAAACTGGTCATGAAAACAAATGTGCACGAAACGATGTAATATGTTAACATTAATATATGCAGTCAAAATGCATGGATACTGGAAACTAAACTACTGCAATTCTCAATCCTACATGTATGTACATATTATGTATACTTGACTATGTATATTCAAAGAAATAAATATTGTTTAAACTAAACAGCAATTCTCAATCCTACATGTATGTACATATTATGTATACTTTACTATGTATATTCAAAGACATAAATATTGTTTAAACTAAACAACTGCAGTTCATAACTTTTCTTAATGTAGTATAATATGTATACACGTAATAGTCCTCGATAATCAAGCAACTCCACGCAAATAATCTGCAAACTATTAATGTTAGTAAGTGACACAAGATGATCCAAGGGGGATTACTCACTATGGTAGAATACTAAGACAATGTACAATATCTACAATTTATTTACATATAAATGAATGATGATACTATATATAGATGTAATGACTGAAACGTTATGTGGCGGCCTGGAAAAGTGCACGTGTTCCGTTGTTAGTTCTCTTTGCTGGTTAGACACTTGATTTATTTAATCACTCGCGGAATATTTCAATGATGTAACGTTTTTACATATATCTGGGTTGGTCCGATCTTAGCGTGTCGGGCCAACCTCCTATGCCGGTTTCCTGGTTGTCCGGTCACGTGGTAACTCCGGGTCGTTCCGGTCTGCAGTTCCACTGTTAGTTGCTTAGCCTGGTGGGTCTGTCGTCGCTCATCTGGCGATTACGTGGGTGACGTCCTTTGACGGCTATCCACACATTGGCAGTTCCCCAGCTGTTAGCATCTCACACTCCACTCCATGTTGCGTGCGGCTACAATTTTATAAGTACGTCATATTAAAGACGAGCATCTAGTATGCATGTTCATTTGTATTCCATACCTGTGACTTCACTAAGTCGGTTCCACCTGGTGTAGGCTCAGCTCCTATCTCATAGTGCCCTTCGCATCTTAATTCACCAGTTTCCGTGTCAATACATACAGTTTCGTGACATCTTATCAATTATGTGATTACATCGACAAAGTTCCATTATACAAATTAAGTTCCAGTATATCAATGTTCCATGATCGACATTCTAATATATCAACGTTACCTGATATCAATCAAGTTCCCTCATACACGAGTATATACATAATACGTCAATTGTACACTTTAAGCGGTGTACATAACACCTTAATTATTCACTGTACGCGGTGTATGGTTACATTAGTTCATAACGGACGGATGCCGTATAATGTATCGGACTGGCACCATTCATACATCCGACGGACGATATCTCACAGTGACATTCACCTTTATACATCCATGACAATATAAAGTAACAATATAAAGTAATTACATTCAAAGTATGCAACATAGTAACATGCCTTAGACTCCTTATTCCAATGGAACATGTTTCGCCATCGGGCGAACTATAGTTGTATAAATAACCACCTGGTTACTAATTTACAATGAATAAAACCCCGGTCAGTTCTACATAATGAACTCGTTTCGTAATCAAGTGAATGCATCGTAATCAAGTGAATGCAAACTGCATACCAAGTTCTATATACTGAACTTGTTTCGCACTCAAGTGAAAGTAACTATATACTAAACCATTGCAATAATTTACTCGAATAGCTATAACGCAAAAGACACCACCTTCTGTAGGCTGGTGAAAACAGTCACGATTCCTTGCACAATTTGGCTATAAATATACAGTGAGAATAGTAGCCAAATTGAGTTTAAAAAGAAATATCTATAAATTGCACTTACGTGATCAAATCCGCATTTCGCTCTGACCAAATTCTCACAACGTTTGCTCCACTCACGGTCAGTTCGTGTTGTGTCGTTTGAAGTGAATGGTAATATGTCAGGTCTCTTACTGCGTTAAATAGTTGTTCAGCCCATGCTAATCTCACAATTCACTAAATCCCTGTGCTACCGTTATCATGTGATATGTAAAATAAACTAGTTTATAGAGGCCCTGGTATATGGATTTATTACAGTAGGTTACACAGAAATAAACCGTATTATGTTATCTCTGTCCGATATTAGCCAGGAAACGCTTTAAATAGTTCCCCTATAACATACAAGAAGATTGGATCACCTTAGATCACCATACCTCCCCTTATACTCCACTTATACCTGGATCTTCGAAGATGTGTTTACCTTGATTGGAAAACCCCTTCTATAAAATGGGAAAATGAGGCCCCGACTTAGGGTTATAATAATGTGTTCATTAATACAAGAGTCATTTTGTGACAGTAAGCATTGATTTAAGCAGTTGATTTTCAACAACTATACAGCATTCATGAACGCAAACTACATGCATAATAATGTTGAATGTGTAAAGGAAGCTGATATGCCGCGACCAACCAGAATCTACACACGTTGTGTTACACTACACGTGCACGTGTGTACATACAAGACAATATGTAATTTAAATAAAGTAATTGAAAGAATTGTATTTAAACACACTTTCAACTTTCTACATGCCAATAACATCCTTACTCATTTACAGTCTGGATTCGTCCCGGCTGACTCCACCATTAATCAATTAACTTATATGCATAATGTTTTCGCACAGGCAATTGACTCCGGTAAAGAAGTCTGGGCGATCTTCTGTGACATCATGCAGTAAGGCCTTTGATCGTGTCTGGCACAAAGGGTTATTATTTAAACTTAACTCAATCGGTATTTCTGGACCCTTGCTATCCTGGTTCTCGTCTTATCTGCGTAGCAGAAAACAACGTGTGGTTCTCCCCGGTTGTAAATCTTTGGATAATTTTCTCACTGCTGGTGTGCCACAAGGATCAATTCTCGGACCTCTTCTTTTCCTTATTTATATTAACGACATTGTTCGAGATATTCAAGCTAATATTAGACTTTATGCTGATGACACCAGTCTATACATTGTTGTTGAAAATCCAGTTACGGCTTCTGCTATCCTTAACTCTGATCTCCACACAATAGATTCATGGGCTTCAAAATGGCTTGTAAAGTTCAATCCTACTAAAACTGAATCCTTACTGATATCACGTAAACACCAAAGAAATAATTATCAACCTCCACTTCAAATGCACACTCAACAGATAACAGAAGTCCGGCATCATAAGCACCTAGGTTTGCATCTGTCACATGATCTTCGCTGGTCCACACATATAGAATACATGAAAACTAAAGTATGGAAAAGGATAAATATAATGAAAAATTTAAAACTCCAACTCGATAGAAGGTCATTAGAGATAATATATCTAACATTTAAACGATCGATTCTCGAGTATGGTGATATTCTATTTGACAACTGTACCCAATATGAAAAAATAGATTTGGAACAAATTCAACAAGATGCTGCGATAATTGTTACCGGGACTACGAAACTGGTATCAATTGCTAAACTTATGACAGAAGTTGGATGGGAATCACTTGAAACAAGACGATTCAAGCATAAACTAATTTTCTTCTATAAAATGAAAAACAATCTTACTCCAGCCTATCTTTCAAATCTTGTTCCATCATCTGTTGGTAATGTTCATCGGTGTCCATTAAGAAATTCACAAAATATACAGTACACGTACAGATTTTTATTACAAGTCATTTCTTCCATCAGTTATTAGAGATTTTAATGCTCTTCCCGTTTTGACACAAAATGCAGGCACAGTAACAGCCTTCAAACGTCTGTTAAACAATGACTTACCGAAAGTGCCAGGTTATTTCTATACAGGAGATCGAAAACTTCAAATACTTCACACAAGATTACGTACTCACTGCAGTTCTCTCTGTTCTGATTTGTTTGATAAGAACATAATTAATTCGCCATATTGCGAATGTGGAGCAATTGAAAATTATCACCACTATTTCCTTGTTTGTTCACAATACACACATTTACGGACAGAAATGCTGAATTCAAGCTCTCAAGTTTGTAGTCCTACAATGGATGTCATTCTGCAAGGAGATCCGACGCTTACATATGAATCGAACGCAGCATTGTTCAGTGTTATACGTAATTATATTAGAGACACAAAACGGTTTTACTTCAGTTAGTTTGTGAAATGAAGTAGGTATACAATGGTTTATAATACATTTTATTTCGAATGAGTATATATAGATTTTCCTTTCCATCACTGACAATGTAGTGCAATGTCGAAATTCTCGCCCTGTCGCTTCCAAGAATCATGGCGGAGTGTTGTTCATTCATTCTGTATATCTCTTTTTTCTCCTTCTCTATGTTCATTTACTTTTTGTTTCTCATCTTCTAATTGTTGTTTCTCTTTCATTTAATTTTCAAAACCTGTCATGTTCTGTACTCTTAAGTATTACATATTTACATACATATTATGAATTAAGTTTAGTAATGTTAAGTACATATATTTTATCATTCTAAAACATTACATTTTCCCTAAAGAAAATTCATTGATTTATGAAATTGTAAACTATTATGCCATGAAATGTTTGTGTATATTATTTAGAAAGGAGAGGACAATCATAAGCTATACAGCTTTCTGTCCAATTCCTTATATCAGTTGTTGTAAATAATCATGTATAGACAGAAAATAAATATGTTTAAACTAAACTAAGACAATATGTGATGGCTGCATTAAACTGAACACCCGTCAAGTAATATGATAATTAAATCATACACATATTGGCATGTCCGTTTTAGGGTTTTTTCAATCTGACTGATATGAGAATTTATATTATTACGATTAAATCGCTTGCCGGTATGGTGGTTCTATAAAAACAGTGAAAACATCAAATCAAAATAGTCGGAACATCACATCAAACCAGTGGGAACTTCACATAAAAACAGTGGGAACATCACATCAAAACAGTGGAAACATCACATCAAAATAGTGGGAACATCACATCAAAACAGTGGGAACATCACATCAAAACAGTGGAAACATCACATCAAAACAGTGGGAACATCACATCAAAACAGTGATCAAAACAGTGGGAACATCACATCAAAACAGTGATCAAAACAGTGGGAACATCACATCAAAACAGTGGGAACATCACATCAAAACAGTGATCAAAACAGTGGGAACATCACATCAAAAGTGGGAATATCACATCTGCCGCTATGCGGCCTTCTGTTACAGTCAGCAATTCGTAATTTATAATGTAGATGTTGCACCTCAAGAATCCCACTGGGGGGTGTCGAATTTATAATGTAGATGTTGCACCTCAAGAATCCCACTGGGGGGTGTCGAATTTATAATGTAGATGTTGCACCTCAAGAATCCCACTGGGGTGTCGAATTTATAATGTAGATGTTGCACCTCAAGAATCCCACTGGGGGGTGTCGAATTTATAATGTAGATGTTGCACCTCAAGAATCCCACTGGGGGGTGTCGAATTTATAATGTAGATGTTGCACCTCAAGAATCCCACTGGGGGTGTCTAATTTATAATGTAGATGTTGCACCTCAAGAATCCCACTGGGGGTGTCTAATTTATAATGTAGATGTTGCACCTCAAGAATCCCACTGGGGGTGTCGAATTTATAATGTAGATCTTGCACCTCAAGAATCCCACTGGGGGTGTCGAATTAGTTTCTGTTAGGAAGCTATGCAGCTGGCTTGCAAATGGTCGGTGGTTCTACCCGGGTACCCGCCCGTGCTTGAGATACTGTTCAGAGGGACACCTAAGCTGTTGATACGACTTAAAACCCAAAAACCAAACAAACGCAAGCTCAACAAGGTAACATTAATTTTATTTTCCAAACTTAGTAAGTGACGATCTTGATGAGAATGCTGCCTATGTTCCTGGGCCGATGGTAGGTTGGTGGATTTCTAATTATTGGCACAACAAATTCGGCATGGCTTGCTTTCGGTATTCCCAGGCAGGGGACGTGGAATGTCTCGTTCTTAGCGGGTACTGTTGGCCTTCTGTGAACACTTTCTCCGTCATCTACAACAAAAGCATATTTTAAATATTGTTGGATTATTTCGTTTCTCTGACAACAGAACCAACACGACCATATCGAAACTATATCGAACACAGAGAGAAAACTAGGAATCTCAATAGTTTAATATCGACATGAAATCAACGTAGTGTCGATATCATTCTACCGTCGATAAACTAAACTAATACAGAACCGTTACCTTGCAGTATTATATTTCTTACACAAAACAAGGTACGCGAATCATAACAATGCTTGCAAAAAAATGTTATCTTCGTTTCAAAACTAATAAATACCGATTTTCTAAAACAGAACCAAGTCATTTATACAAGTATAGTGTGGTCCGTCAAATTATAAGTAAGAGCGCATAAACGCAACATCGGCAAGGAATCTCCAATATGTTCTCGTTTTCAGTCGGGTTTGGGCTTGGTCCTGGTGTGCAATTCTTTGGAAACCGGACAGTGGATTGAGCAAACTAACATATTTCTTTGAAAATTCACAGACTGACTATATTAAATCTTGTAAAATGCATTATGTACTTGTTTTCAGCATTAACTAAGTAACTTGCATTCTGATGTTCTAAATTAATTTTAATGGTCCAATGACGTCAGAACTTGTGGCCCAACCCAGTTGCTAAATTTCTATTTGTACAACGATTGTGATTGTTATATACATGTATATAGAGCAATACAATATTATCAAATCAAAAGAATCCTGAAAGTATTTGTTAAGTAATACCATTATATTCTGTCGATAGAATAGACCAACCAATAAGTAACATAGCTATTTCCTTTATATTTATATGCGAATACATACTATGATCCGTGTACCTTAGACAGTACGTATACGTCCAAGAAAGGTAACATCTGGTAAAACTGATATTGCTGTTTCCTGGAAATTATGAGATTTTGAAACCATTTTCTGGATCGCCATTGATACGACGTTTTATTGTGTTTTTATATTATATGATGCTTTTGCAGTTCATTATATGTATGCGCCTAAGCAGGTGAACAAAGTTGAAAGTCAATGGTTGGCTTGAAGTCGGACGAATGTTGGTCCGATTTATACTGGTCTGGTTGCTGGTCTGCATTTCCATAATTCGTCCCCAAACGTGTAAAGAAATGTATCCTACCTTCATGCTAAATAACGTGCAGAAACGGCCTGCCTAATAAACTTTGTATAAACGATATGACGTTATATCGCCGTGACGTAACTAAAGTTCACAGATGATATATCGCCAAATAAATTTATATTTATAAGACAGTGACCTAATATTCTCAATGCATATTAATTTTTTGAGATTAATATGAGAGATATTGATGGGTGTTTCAGATACGCAGCATCGTGTTCCCTAGATATTACTTTCCCGCTTAATTCTTTAAATTAAGTTTTATTTTTACCTTCAATGTCCATGATGTCAGTTCTATTGAAACCAGTCTCCACTATAAGTGTCTTCTGTCCAACCACAGGAACTTGACATTTTATCCATAAGCCACCAACGGTCTCGTACCTCTTTTGTTAATAGAGGGGGGGGGGTGTCCTAGGATAGAGGTACGAGACCGTTGGTGGCTTATGGATAACATTTCAAGTTCCTGTGGTCCAACGTCGATTCGACGTAAGGCAATTCCTTCCATCTCCATAATACAGTTATTGGAGGCCTTCACCACCAAGAACTTGAATTTTAAAGCAGTATTTCTTGGCACCCTGAAAGCAAACAAGAACTTCTATATTAAATCAGTATGTATCAGCGACCTGTAAATACATTCAAGAACTTGTATCTTTATTTCAGTATATCTCAGCAAGCTATAATTAATCAAGAACTTGTATCTTTATTTCAGTATTTCTCAGCAAGCAATAATTAATCAAGAACTTGTATCTTTATTTTTTCTCAGTTGTTTCTCAGCAAGCTAAATACAATCGAGAACGTGCATAAATGTCAATATTTAGATGCACCATGTAACACATATATTGCTCTCAACTCCTCATCTCGCCACCTCACACACATTCCTTAATACTGGTTAATCGCTTAGGTCGGCTAAGCCTGCCCAGGAAAACATGTCTAGGTCCCAGAGAGGGGTTTGACATTAATGGAACATACATACAAAATATACATCTTGCATATTACTCCCAACACTCAACGCTGCGCATGACAGGAAGGCGCTTGTCATGCACAGTTGTAAAACATATCATTAATTGAGACACAGAGTGTTAAAAATAACTACATACTAAAGTTTAAAACAGTCATTTGTGTTGCATCAGTACAAATGGTTATGGTTGGGATGGAATGTAGGCCTACATAGTAGGGAAGGCCATTCCAAAGACGTATTATTCGTGGGGGGAAAAGGTTGATACGGTACTGGGTTCGGGACTGCGGAATTAAAAATCAACATATGACCTCTATATCGCCATTTGTTCAATTATTGATTTACATAAGCTTTATTTTATCCTACGTCATATATAAGTGCACGCTCCATAAGCAAGTTCTTGATTCCAGGCCGAATTCCTCCATGTCGCGGTCGGGGTACATCTCGCAGCAGCAGCGTAGGATACTTGGAACTTCTGATCGTCGACCTTGCAACACTGGACATACGCTCCAGCAACGCCGTCTTATGGAAGTTGTGGAGGTATGACCAAACCATAGAGCGTCCGAAACGAACATATGTCTAACTGTCAGATCCGTTTATATGCTGCTGAGGGATGCCGAACAGTGGGGAGTGTTTCCCTACAAATAACCCTTTTCGAAAGAGAACACTCACCCTGGACCAGATGAAGAAAATGCCGTGCTCCGGATGTCACCAGAAGCAACGTAGGACATATACACTTCTTAGAGAAACCAGTCGCACACATGCCTCGGCAGAGGTTACTTTAATGAACCCTACTCATCGTCATCATCATTATTTGGAATCGAACGATCCCGGGTTCGATACTCCGTCAGGCCACATATGTAGTGTCAGTGAGCAAGGCACCTCACACACATTGCTTAGTAATTGTTAACCATTTAGGTCGGCTAAGCCTGCCCAGGAAAACACGTCTAGGTCACCGCAAGGAGTTTGACATAAATGGAACATACATACATCGTCAGCAAGTTCTTGATAGTATGGACATCGGCCAGGCATATCCATTTCTAATGCATTGTCTTTCTTGTATCCAATACATAACTAGTAAACCGAACAAGATCTAGGGTTCTTAAGAAGACATGTACATGTGTCCTTTAGACTACATATAAAACTCTAGTCAGACCCCAGGTTGAGTACACAGACGCTTGTGGTCTGTATAAATGGTTTCGGGTTCAGAACCAAGATATCTATTTGTTGACACACCATAGGCTTGACACGATTCATACAAATTGTTTAGACAAAATCCAAGCATGTTTAAAAGTGACACCCCGTAATTATCACAAAAGTGTCAAGCAGATAATGTATCAAAATGTTCTTAAAAAATACATTTTGATTTTGATCCAGAAGCCATTTGTCCATACCCCGACCGCTTGTGGTTGAGTATGCATCCAATATTTAGTGCCATTTGCACATACTGTTATATATATGTGTGTGTGTACGTGCGTGCGTGCGTGCGTGCGTGCGTGCGTGCATGCGTGCGTGCGTGTGTATACTAGAAAGTGTGCAGATAACAGGAGCTATATGATGTTTTAATCGTTGGAGTTGCCAGTATCATATTGCGGAGATGCAGGCATATATTTAATCCCTACAATAACATAGGCAGATCTACAGGATGAATTGTTTTACCTTGTTTATATATATATATATATATATATATCAATTTACAAGGTAAAACAATTAATCCTGTTGATCTGCCTATGTTATTGTAGGGATTTAAATTTAATATATGCCTGCTGTACCAATATCTATATATATATATATGTCTGTACATCACCCAAGCTCCATGGTCAACATGGTCTTCTTCGACAAAGGTCTATCAATATACCATCAACACCCCTGTCTTAATCTGGTGCAATGATGCACTCCTTCCTCTATGGAATTCACTTTGGATACGGTAAATTAGTTCAACTCTTAATTTTAGACTTGCACAAAAGGGTATGTTGTGGAACTTGTATCAACGTTCTCCATACTTTCTTGTAAATAGTTTTACTTTTTGTATCGACTTTGTAGATCATAATATATCTTGATATACTGTTTAAGATTTATTTGTTAACTTTGTTCACAATAAACGCAATTTACAATTACACAGCACAGTATCATTACAATCAAATGTTTAACATACATTTATAACACGACAAACTCCACTTACATGTACATATATATACTAACACCAAAAAGAAACGGTGCACTTGTCTTAGAGGTAAAATTTATATCCTTTTAAAAAAACTATATAGGTAAATTTGGCACCAAAATGTGCGAAATATTGGGTAAATTAGTACAATGTGTGAAGGATTATCGTCATTCATGATAGTAAAATCCATAATTCTTAACATTTGTAGCGAAAAAGTAACGCTTAATATAAAAGTGCACATATTTTGTATGGTGTCAGTATATATATTTTCAACGTGTAGATGGCTTGGGCTACACGCTTTCACAACATTAGCAACAGCTCTACCCAAACTGTCAATGTTGCTGCCAACTTGTTCCAATGTACGTAGTAATAATATAAGTAGGCCTAAGTGATAAACATGTCCAAGAATGAGACAGCTGACGAAATATTGGGTAATTTATTATGTGCATTTGGTGTGCAATAAAAGCATGTCGTAGCATTGCTATTTCAATTTGTTAGCGTTTCTTTACATACACATACACGTATACGGTAACTAGCCATATTTGGTGCCAATTGCTTAAAATAAACTAAAATGGTTGACAAAATAAGACTTTTTCAGGGGTAAAGTTACCACACACACTACCAATGTAATATTTCAATACTTCAAAGTAGCGGAAAAAGAACATGCATCTGATTTTCTGATATGAGTGTCATGTCATGTGTAACATATTAACAGCTATAGTTACTTGTTACTGTCAAAACTGGTTAAAATGCCATATGTAAATAGTGACCACTTTGACACGGATATTTGATCCGATGTGTGCCTGTATATGTACGGTTTATATGCACACCAATGCTGGATGTCTTTAATTAATGTTGTCAATACATGATAACTACTTCCATTGTACATGGCAAATGCATATAGAAGATATTCTGGCATGTGCATATAAATCGTCTGTGTTCATAGAAGGGTGATTTACCCCACCCACTATGTATACACTATATAACATGTATATTTAACTGGATTAAAATGTGGATATAATGCATCAATACTTATGTTAGATCTGTATGGTTTATATAAATTAAGTACACGTACATGTATGTTTTATATCCTCTGTATTCGGTTCCTTATTGGAGAAAGGACGCATTCCTTAGTGTGCAAACTTATTATACCACATTGATTGAGTGTCATTACTTGTTTGAATGCACATTTTTTCTGTCAAGTAGAAGGAAATATCTAAATCCAAAATATCATAGAAGGTCCCAGAATATTTATAATCTTAAATCAGTTATGCATATAATTTGCGACAATGTCATAGAATTTAGAAAATTGTGTATGTTTGCTAAGGATATTGTACAGCATTATACTGAAATATTTATTGGAAATAAGTAAATATGCAATTCTACACTGGATTGTTGGTTATATGTAACATTTATAATATGTTATGAACTTATAATTACAATGTTGGGGTACCCTCATGCATGTTTCCTAATTGCCATTGTGCTCCGAAATGAGCCTCATATGTCTATTCCATATGTTTTGTAACCTCATGTTGTCCTGTACTGAATGGAATAACATTATTATTATTATTATTATATTATTAATGATTTAATTAATTAAAATGTCCGCTTAATTATGAAATGTATTTAGAAAGTATATTCTTACCAAACACGAGCCGGCGCACAGCTATGCCTAAATATGGATTACGCACCATTCTATGGAGGTCCGGGGGCATGCCCCACCCGGAGATATTTTCCCTGCTATATGGTCTCAGGTGACTTTTGCCTACTATGAACATCACCTACAATCAATATATGTTGGCATTTGTTCATGTCTTCTTCCCTGTGAATGATCAATGTCAGTGCCCCCTTACCCCCTTACGATTAAGTTTTCATTGCATTTTTCGCATTTATTTAATTTTCATTTTCAGGAACTGTTTAAATAAATCTAACACACATGCGTAAACCTAGCTACACGCCTGGCGAGAATTTATACAATCGGTATAATCCTCTTCTAAATATTCATACATTAACCAAAATGCAATAAAACAGTAATATAAAATATAAAATATAAAATACACCACAATCACACACAATTAACTCCAATTACAAGCTTATTTAGTTCAACGGCAAATTGAGCGCATTCGAATAAATCTTCATGAGGCTCACGAGTCGCTCATATGGGCAACCGGTAGCGACGATAATACACGTAAAACACACACATATACATATATACCATATTAATTAAATACAGTATTTATTATAGTCCCTACATGTTAATTATCGTATGCCAAAAAAAAACCTGTGTTTACTGTATCATGATGCAAAAACAAATAGGGTCCGTCGGTAGGGAAATTGATTATTTTTTACAATGCTCTTGGGCACAGAAAAATGTGAATTCTTCAAAATTTCATAAAAAATATTCATGTTAAAAAAACGGATTGGTCCGGAAACCGTAAACACCAGTTTGTTTGTGTTTTGCCTTATTCAGAGACGAACATATATAAATAATGTTACAACTCTTGTAGAATAAGTCACACGTTGCGGCAATTTGACTTCACACCACATGGTTCTGTTAGTACGGTGTATTTTTCTACTTTTGACTAAACTAGCAACACATGATATAGAATTGTATTTTGTTGGGTTCTAGGTTAGTTGAACACACGATGACGTTAATAAATGATCGTTTGAGAAACCCGACAGTACTACCCAGACACATTAGTACGCATATGAACTAATCCGTTATAGCTGCCACCACCAGCACCAGATTCAAACTACAAGTTTCATGATTCATTTGTACTGCCACTCCGAATAACTCAGTCTCCGTGGTATAATGGATACGGATACAGCGTGTAAGGTCCAACCCAAAAGGCAAGCCACTTGAGTCCACCTTGTCACTTCTCTCTTCCTCGATGTGATGGATTCCACGATTGATCTACTATTTCAAAAGCTTGTTTCCCAATCAATTTGTATACAATAAATTGTCCATTATGTATCTATCGTCGTTTAGACTAACTATTATATACAATGTGTGCTGAAACATATTCTATGGTCATATATTTTACTTCTTTCCGTCAGTCTAGTGCTTACCAAGAAAGTCAAACCTAGACCGGTATGATTTACCAGACTTTTTCTCCAATGCCTCAACAGACAACTCAGTGCCACCAAAAGTCATCTTAACTTCAACAGTTCCACCGACGTCCTGTTCCATATCTGGAATATCAACGATGATCTCGCCGAGGTAATCACACCGCGGATCTGTAACAAACTCTGGTTGCTTATCAATGGATGCAAATACTCTGACACGCGCCTGTGATTGGCCCGTACTCGCACTAAGCGCCACTGTTGAAACAGCTTCTCCAACTTTTGTTGTCTGACCAAGTTCCATGTATTTATGGAAGACGTTTCGTACAATTTCTCTACCGCCTGCCATTTCTTTTCTTTCCTCCCGATACTGCCCTTCTACGTATGCTTTAGATACCGCCATTCCGTAAGTCCTCCTGCAGATCCGTGACGTCACCACCATGGAAGCGTGGCCAAAGATAACGGCGCCCTTCAATACAGCGAGTCCAGCATCAAACGGAACGATCACTTGCATGTTTGCAAACTTGGCTTTAATTGTGTCTTGAACTATTGGAGATTCAGAGAATCCTCCGACCAAGATAAATGTATTTGTCCCACGCACCTGCATCTCTCCGAGGATATCTCGCAAATGTTCCACCAAGTCATCCAACGGCCGCTTGAAAAATGATTTCATGATGTTTGAGTCAATTTTCAATTTGTCTGCAAAGCATTTTACTTTGTCCTTGTATTTTTCGTTTTTCTTGATGTCATTCTGGAGTTTTCTACCTTCGTTTCTACTCTCGTATACATCATACAGGGCTACCGGTACCTTTACATTCATGATTGGTGTGTCTGTCATGTCCACTTTTATATTTCGCTTTCGAACCTCAATCTCTCTATACAAGTCCAACGCATCTTCCATGTGACCATCAATAAATGCTTTCATGACACCATCACCGAATAGTTCAGCCAAAAACTTTATAAAGGCATCATCAACCTACAATAAAATGCATACATTGGCCTTTGTACCAGAAGTGTGTTCAATGAATGTAAAGTGTCCTTATACAAGTGTGTGTTTTCAGTTGGATGGAAAGTAATGGATAATTCCGTTACACATATTCTTAATGCAACTTCAAGCAACAATTTACAGAGTTATTGATGATTTTGTTAATAAATGTCATGATGATGCTTTTGTTAATAAATAACACGTACAATTATTTATTTTACAACGATTGCGAAGCAAGTTTTAATAACTTATATTAATCACTCTCGTTGGCGCGGATGAAAGCGTATATGTGGTCTTTAATGTGGGAGGAAACCGGAGTACCCGGAGAAAACCCACCTGTCCGATCTGGCGACCACAGTACCATCTAACATACTTCCCAGTCCGAGGATCGAACCCGGATTGCATTGGTGAGAAGCGAGCGCGCTAACCACTGCGCTAATCGGACAGCCAACACTTAAGTGGAGAATTCGTCAACGTTATACAGAATACTATGCTTATGGTTGCTACTGTCTATCTCCCTACACAGGAAGTATTTCTGTTTGCTATCGTTAGTTTATGCACATTTATTTTAGCTCGATTGTGAAACAATTTCTTAGAAAGTATATTAATCACTCTCGAGACCACATTCCTGATCGAATACATCGCCACGAGGGAGAGAAGAGGCGGTTGATTTATATGCATTGCAGAAGGGCACAGTCGTAACGGCTCCAACGAGTCTCGGACTCACGGCCTTTCGCACCTGAAACGAACGCGCTACGACTGCGCTATCACGACTTCCAAGTTTGCTATCGTTGGATTCCGCTTTCGTCTGTTACATACACTTAATTCGCAAATGGACAACTCGACGAAATTAACGAAGAAACACGAGTGAGAGATGTAATTAATGCATAATTGACCTGACCTTGTTTGTGGTCATGCGAGGCATAATCAAAGTAACTGAGGAATTAGGCACACGGTAAAATACTTCCATTCAATTTCGTGTACATTTATCGCTTGTACACAAAACTATCTAACCAGTACCACGTATCAACAAAGTTAGACGTCTATAATTATAAACAAATAATAGATCTTGGTATGAACGAACATATTGGGAAAAAACATTTATAACGTCACCATTGTTATGTGACGTCATTGAGAAATAAAATAATAGATAATTAATTAAAAGAGTGATGCATATACCTGTGTACCACCCCACGCACCTCCACTAGGAGCGTGCAGCTCACACAGTGTGTTGTCAGATTCCACTTTGTGTACTGTAACGTCTGCCGTACCACCTGAATGTATAATCACGTGTGTGTACATTACAACCATTCCTTGTGATACGTTTCGGCAAGATTAGAACATGCGTGTGCTTAATAAGGACATGTATTGGTATTTTGTGCTGAATTAATATTGCTGGTACGTTTACAAATATGCTCAGATACATTGATTTTTACATGTTATCTACTTGAGTAGCTGTCGTTTCTTCGAGCTATACGTAAATAGGCGGAAGTGCATCCGAGGTCCGAATGTAGTCCTGATAACTAATATAGTTCGTTTTTCATTTTGGTAAACAAATGCATTTTCATGACAGGCAGTGTATAGGTTGTGTATCCTTTGAGAAAATATGTGACTTGAGAATACTTCAGACTAGTTAATGTGTAGAATAGATGTGATATAAGAAGTCAGGCAATTGTAAACTGAAGGTGGGATATACTGTAATATTTGGCGGAAGAATACAGTGTGTAAACACAGTGACGTCATTCACAGGTAAATGTTGTCAATGTTCTACAATAAATTTGTAATATTTTTGCTGGTTTTGAGATTCATTCGAATACCTCTATACAGTGTGTGTGGTATCAGAAGAAGTGAAAGATTGGACATATAAATGAAAAGACTGCATATCTATGTACTTAGTTTTTACTATGTATTTAATAGGCAATTTATTTGTTGTATTACAACCTTTAGATGCTGGTAATGTGTTCTCCTGCAGTAGAGTTACATATATTTGGATATCTGACCGGATGTTCCATGATACCAATGTCATCGCAATTGCCAACACGGTACAGGACGTGAAATCGATCAAATCTACTGTTATGGCCAGTCCCCAGATTAATCGCAATATGCTTTGGAGTTTTGGCGGTCTTGGACCTTTGTTAATGGGTGTGCTTGTGTCAGGACATGATACGGATATATACACTGTGGACATCTGATCATTGTTTAAAAATGGATATGTGAACATATGTCTCACCTGAAGGGACTGTTAGCTAGGGCATTAGCCGCCATTATTTTGTTTCATGTTCCATTATAAATGGTAAAACATTGGATGAAAAACTTTGAATAAGAATGGGTCCAGGGTTATAAAACTTTTCTCAGATCTCATACTCAAATGATCTGATTGGTTGCTTCTGAGTGTTACTGTCAGCTGAACCAATCAAATGCTTGAGACTGAGTTTTGAGATTGGAGAACAGTTTTATAACCTCCAGGCATGACCACGTTATATATGAGGAACGTTATATAATCTGACACTATAAGTATACTGTTGGGGGCAATTAACTTACCTCCCAGATCTACCACCATATACTTGGAACCTATTGTGAACATGGAATTGGTCATATGTTCATTGGTGAGCTGGTGTGAGGGAAGGTATTTACAATAAACAGAAGCAGCCTCCGGCTCCAGGGCAATACTCAAGTTGTTGTTCTCTATTCCTGCCTGAAAATAGGTGTATATGTTCATTATTGAAAAGATAAATACTGAATTATCTTAGAAAAATAATTGTTCAAAATTCATAAATCTTAATGTCAGCGTTTTATTATTAAGATAACTAACCTAGTAGAAGGGAGCAGCTTTTGGTCGGGTTTTCAAGAATAAATTATTATTTATTATTAGTCGTAGAACTATCCCGCCCCCACCACGCACATGGTCTGTAACCGTTTTCGATTTTGTCTATATTCCTATTATATTTCAGCATTTGTAGCTTATTGTTTATAGCTAACAACATTATGTTAGTCCTTGATCAGTTTCAAAACTGGATCATTTTAGAAGTTTTTATTTAGTTTTCGTTCATATTTGACTAACATAGAGTAATATATATATACACATTCCATATTTGGTAGAGGTTAAGTCTGAATACGTATTCGGATCACATCTGCTGTTAATCAGTTCCAATGCACGAAGTTCGGTTCTACTAGTCCTATATACTGTATATATGAGCGCTACATAATTTGTTTTCGATCTGTTATTTTGAAAAATGCCTTGATAGTAAACTGTTACATTTTTCAAGTCTAAATAATTGGACTACGGTTCTACCAAAATAACGGAAATGGTAACACGTACATGGATAGTGTGTGCGGGTTCTACCAAAGTAACGGAAATAGATACATGTAAATGGATAGTTTGTGCGGGTTCTACCAAAGTAACGGAAATAGATACATGTAAATGGATAGTTTGTGCGGGTTCTACCAAAGTAATGGAAATAGATACATGTAAATGGATAGTTTGTGCAGGTTCTACCAAAGTAACGGAAATAGATACATGTAAATGGATAGTTTGTGCAGGTTCTACCAAAGTAACGGAAATAGATACATGTAAATGGATAGTTTGTGCGGGTTCTACCAAAGTAACGGAAATAGATACATGTAAATGGATAGTGTGTGCGGGTTCTACCAAAGTAACGGAAATAGATACATGTAAGTGGATAGTTTGTGCGGGTTCTACCAAAGTAACGGAAATAGATACATGTAAATGGATAGTGTGTGCGGGTTCTACCAAAGTAACGGAAATAGATACATGTAAATGGATAGTGTGTGCGGGTTCTACCAAAGTAACGGAAATAGATACATGTAAATGGATAGTTTGTGTGGGTTCAACATTCCTGCACACCTACTGTCCAGGACACATGTTTCCAGCTAGTTCCGACCATGTGAAATTGTGCTATCCTTTACTCTGTCACCGCCAATGTCGCATAAAAGCGACTTTGTAAAAAAGTAGAGAACCCGATCGGACAGAACAGAACATGCCGTCTGATCAGGCTATATGCTGATTGCTCTTCAGACAGTGGAACTGAAGCACCTGTCCGAATAGCAAACACCATAGATCCTGATCAGACGCGGCGTTACCTGGATCTATGTTGTTTGTACATGCTCTGAATTTATTCGGCGCTGAAAGAGTTAATGTCACGTTGACTAATGTTGTCATAACTTGCAGCCCAACCCATTTGCATTTCCCCCAGATTAAATCGTATACAGCAATAATAATAAATCCTAATATAATTTCTTATTGTTTTCTACGTATTTCAATGTGTGTATAATTGTAATGTAATGTACGAAATAAATTGTAATAAAATATTATTAAGGTAATCACATTCATATTATACTTAAATCAAAAGCAGAAGGTTATTGGTCTATTTCATCCGGGTACATATACGCACACTCGTGAATCGGTTGGATGGCATAATTGTCTTTGTCTGAATTTGTTTTGATAATATTTAATTGTATATAACAATAACACTCGTATAACCGATAAATACCCGGTCGATCTCCTCACGACGTGCACGTCGTGACCGGGGCACATCCCGCAGCAGCAGCGTAGGATTCTGGGATCTTCTGGTCGTCGATCTTGCGAAGGGGGAGGCTCGCCAGCATATGGACCCACGGCTATGGCACATTAGGACAGATCCGCCGTCTCTTCTAGATAGTGTTTGAAATACACACTATATCTTCGCTGGCTTCTTCGATCATTCTCCTTCTTCTACTTCTCCGGCGGATAGACGAGACAGCGGACCTGAGGGAGCGGCAACGGTCGTGGCATCCACGCTCCCCTGATTGACAATCGACGACCAGATGTCTAACGGCCAGATCCGTATAAATGCTGCTGCGGGGTGACCAACAGTGAGGAGGGTGGTCCTCTAAAGGACCACGTACAGACCAGGCCTTGTCACCCTGGCTCGGAAAGAAGGAGCCACCTGAGGATGTCATCATAAGCACCACAGAGGAATAATTATCTTAGTACGCTCGCTCATATGGTTCGCAGGAGGCGAGGATAAATAAACTCAATCATCATCATCAACCGATAAATAAGTACCAAATTGGTTGAGCCACAAGTTCTGACAACATTAGTGATTGGCCCTCCCCCATATGGTCTGATAAGACGTTTTCATAGAAACATGTGCGTTGTACAGCTGTCCAGAAATACTAAATTGTAAATAGCTCAGAGTGTATTAAGATTAAACATTCTTTACAACCATTTGTGAGCACTACAGATTCAATGAAACAAAGGTTGGTTCAGCAGAAATTATCAGATTCAGATTCAAAGATTAACTGCGGTCAGCGATGTGTCCACTCATATTCAATTCAATTTAATTCAATATATTTATTGCATTAAATATGACAACATACTTATAGCAAAGAATACATATATAAACAAAGTACAATGGAAAGACATGGATACATTTTCAGAAGAGCATAGATGGTTGTGGTGTTAATTAATTTCTTACTAAATTTGCGTAATACATGTATATAAATTTGGACAGGTTTTGAACAATTTTCCTATTAGTCTGTGTAAGTAAGGTAATAAACTTTTGTTCGGTTATTCAATTATATACAGTCTACATTCGCTATGTCAAAGTCGGTTATGTCGAATTCTCCGGTTATCAAAGTCGGATCAAAGGCCCGCTTCAGACACTATAATTTTACATATAACTGGCTCTGTTTATATCGAATTTCGCTATGTCAAACTACGGTTATGTCGAAGTATTTTGTTCGGTCCGACGGAATTCGACATAACGGATGTAGATTGTAAACGTTGCAAGCTGACACTCGAAATCTGAGCAGGAAAGACATATAGTTCAATGAAACACCTATACGAAATACCATATGACCTTTCAAATAAACCATACCCGTGACATCGAGGTCATGTTAAATCACTCGAGGTCACGTTAAACCACTCGAGGTCATGTTAAATCACTCGAGGTCATGTTAAATCACTCGAGGTCATGTTAAATCGCTCGAGATCGTGTTAAATCAATCATTTGTTCTTGTGGCAAATACAAACACAGGGGGGTGGGTTGCATCTCAACGAGTACTAACGTCTAATATAGTTTGATGTTGATCTAAATGGCAATGTTTCGATCACCAGTGACTGTGTGACAAATCGATACATTTTCGGGAACTGCATCGCTTATATATATGGACAACAAACTGATATGATACCTTCTGTGCTGCCTCTCTCATAAACTGTTTAGCACCGTCTGACCATATTGCTGGAACTGTCAGTACCCAGTGTATATCCATCGTGTCTATCATCTTCCCTTGTGTGTTCAGCGTGTTCAGTGCGTGCTCCTTCAGATAACGTATCCCGTGTACGAACACTGTCATAGCATCCATGGTCTTACCCGTCTCGTCTTCAATTTTGTTATCACGTCGCACATGCTAAATAGATAATAGAACAGATACGCCAGATGCCGTGACTTAGCTGCCTTCACGCTGCACCGCCAGATCTTGCACATTATTCTGGCTTTTTAAATTTGTTTTGCTGTTGGGTTTTTTACAAGGAGGAATAGTATCCAACCCCCCCCCCCGCACAACATTAGTGGCTGTCCGATTAGCGCAGTGGTTAGCGCGCTCGCTTCTCACCAATGCAGCCCGGGTTCGATCCTGGGACCGGGTAGTATGTAACATTTTGCGGTGGTCGCCAGTTCGGACAGATGGGTTTTCTCCGCGTATTCCGGTTTCCTCCCACACAAAAGACCACATATACGCTTTCATCCGCGCCAACGAGAGTGATTAATATACGTTATTAAAACTTGTAAAATAAATACAGTTTAGACTTAAACACACAACATTAGGCTTGCACATCAATGCAGGGTCAGGTACGCCACTGCTATGCAGTTCATACAACATACCTTAGTTTAAACATATTTTATTCGGATCAAATACATATATACATATATAAACACAATTTTATACATTGGAACCGATATGGGTCGAGAAACAAGCTTAAAGCTTATATGAATCCCTTCCCAACATACCTTGCAATGAATATACTATGCAACGGCATACGCCACGGCCGGAATTTAGAAGTACATGTACACTGTAAAAAGGGTGAATGAAATGTTAGTTTAAACATATTTTATTTCCCAATATAATACATATTGAACAATGCATACACCACGCATAATCAGCATACAGAAACAGGATTAGAATGGAAGATGGAAGACAGAGTCTTATATAATTCTTCTCCTGAAATGTTAGCAAATGGACACACTAATTATTATTCTATTATAGAATAGCTGGAGCCTCTTTGGTGTAATGGGTACGGTGTCAGCCTCGTAATCGAACTGTTGTGGGTTCGAACCACGCTTTGATTTTGTTTTTGTTACCGATTTGGTGTGTAGACTCATCTTGAAACGTCTAAAGTAGTAGTATGCTTTATGGTCCTCCTTTTCAGATTCAGAGTCCTCCATTTCAGATTCAGCTATGGCATTGTACATGTCTTCGGCCTCGTAGCCGAACTTGTAGAAAGTCTTGTCAGGTTTCAGTAACACACACGTTGGTGTTTTGTGCGATACTGCAATGAGAGACATCGGTCAGTTACTGCCCCTGGATACTCCCTAAAAGTGTGTAGGTAAGTTGTTTCCTCTGTTTGTATCGGTGTTACCTTTGCACAACATGCTATCAATTTTCGTCCACTTTCTCGTGTTATAATTATTATGTTACTATACCTCGACAGATATCCTGCAGTATATCCAATGGGTAACAAAATATGTAAATTATTTGTATCAATTAACTAACATGATTTGGATAACATCACCAAGGGAGGTAATAGAAAAACCAGCGAATCCCCCCCCCCATTGTTCAGAATAAACGTGATGGAACGCATAGTTTTAAATGAAAGTATGCAACAGAGAAGATGTATCGACGAACGTTCATGTCTGTAATCAGGAACAGAGACTTTGTAATAATAATAACACTAATAATAATAATAATAAAGACTTTATTTTACGAGAGAACTCATTTAACGAAAGAACATACGGAGGCAAGATGCAATTCCCACATAAAAGAATATACGGGACTGGACTGGAACACATAAACACTTAATAAAAAAGCCTTACCGAGTCCCTGTGATGCGATCCATGGCTTGTTAGAGGAGATCTTCGTGGGCTCAGATTCGAAATCTATACCAAGGGAAAATGCGTATCCAGAATACGTAGTGCCAAAGTCAATGGCTACAACAATGAGATGATCACTCTGTAGCGGGTCCATTGTGAATGTGAACAGCAGTGAATGGTCAAACCTGAAGCAAATCAGCTCATCAATTCTGACTTATATATGTGACCGAGGGGGGAGGGGGGGTCTCCGCCGTCCGTGGCCTTTTGAGGAGTCTACGTGGTCGAGTGGTTATGGTAGTTGACTTCAAATCACTTGCCACTCAACGTTGCAGGTTCTAATCATACTGGGTGTGGCGAATTAGTTCAGGTGAGGAAGTTATCAAACTGGCTTGCGGAGGATCGACCGTTTTACCCGGGCGCCCGCCAGCCCCAGAAATACTGCTCTGATGTGCACTCATGCACGGTCTATCTCCACCAATATACACTGGAGATGTGCACTCATGCACGGTCTATCTCCACCAATATACACTGGAGATGTGCACTCATGCACGGTCTATCTCCACCAATATACACTGGAGATGTGCACTCATGCACGGTCTATCTCCACCAATATACACTGGAGATGTGCACTCATGCACGGTCTATCTCCACCAATATACACTGGAGATGTGCACTCATGCACGGTCTATCTCCACCAATATACACTGGAGATGTGCACTCATGCACGGTCTATCTCCACCAATATACACTGGAGATGTGCACTCATGCACGGTCTATCTCCACCAATATACACTGGAGATGTGCACTCATGCACGGTCTATCTCCACCAATATACACTGGAGATGTGCACTCATGCACGGTCTATCTCCACCAATATACACTGGAGATGTGCACTCATGCACGGTCTATCTCCACCAATATACACTGGAGATGTGCACTCATGCACGGTCTATCTCCACCAATATACACTGGAGATGTGCACTCATGCACGGTCTATCTCCACCAATATACACTGGAGATGTGCACTCATGCACGGTCTATCTCCACCAATAAACACTGGAGATGTGCACTCATGCACGGTCTATCTCCACCATAACACTGGAGATGTGCACTCATGCACGGTCTATCTCCACCAATAAACACTGGTGATGTGCACTCATGCACGGTCTATCTCCACCATAAACACTGGAGATGTGCACTCATGCATGGTCTACCTCCACCAATAAACACTGGAGATGTGCACTCATGCATGGTCTATCTCCACCAATATACACTGGAGATGTGCACTCATGCATGATCTATCTCCACCAATAAACACTGGTAATGTGCACTCATGCACGGTCTATCTCCACCAATAAACACTGGTTATGTGCACTCATACACGGTCTATCTCCACCAATAAACACTGGAGATGTGCACTCATGCATGGTCTACCTCCGCCAATAAACACTGGAGATGTGCACTCATGCATGGTCTATCTCCACCAATAAACACTTGAGATGTGCACTCATGCACGGTCTATCTCCACCAATAAACACTGGTGATGTGCACTCATGCACGGTTTATCTCCACCAATATACACTGGAGATTCGTCCTATGACAAGAACTGTCGGCGCTACTTTAAACCTCTAAACAAACAATGCTTCTCACCAATGCAACACGGGTTCGATCCTCGGACCGGGAATTATGTGAGATGGTACGGTGGTCGCCAGATCGGACAGGTGGGTTTTCTCCGGGTGCTCCGTTTTCCTCCCACACGAATGACCACATTTACGCTTTCATCCGAGCCAACGAGACTGATTAATATAAGCTGTTAAAACTTTCTTCGCAAGCGTTGTAAAATAAATAAAAGTTTAAACTTTAAACAAACAAAGAACTTTCCGTTTTCAGAAATAATACACAGAGAATACTAAACTAGTTCTCGAATTAAGGGCTACATTTATAATTACCATTATAATACAAAGTTATATATTAATTATTCCAAAAGAAAATATATAAATTACTTGTTTTAGGTGTTTCACCTAATAATTTACTTCTTCTTTCGGTTTCGAGTTGACCGATTTCCGATACAAAAACTATTGATTATAATCGTGAGCAAATGATCATGATAACATTATTTTAAAACTGGTCACGAAAACAAATGTGCACGAAACGATGTAATATGTTAACATTAATATATGCAGTCAAAATGCATGGATACTGGAAACTAAACAACTGCAATTCTCAATCCTACATGTATGTACATATTATGTATACTTGACTATGTATATTCAAAGACATAAATATTGTTTAAACTAAACAACTGCCAATTCTCAATCCTACATGTAGGCCTATGTACATATTATGTATACTTGACTATGTATATTCAAATACATAAATATTGTTTAAACTAAACAACTGCAATTCTCAATCCTACATGTATGTACATATTATGTATCCCGGTGTTACTGGTTTTCGACGACGTAGTACATAACATACTCCTATAGGTTTAGAATGTGCATACACTGCAAACAATTGTATGTCATCGAATAAACAATATTTTACCTTTCATTCACAAAAATCTCAAAGAAAATCGATTGTTTACATTATGAGAAAATGTGACAAAATGGCGGCACCTCATTTTCAGAAATCCGGAATGACGTCACTGGTTTTCGCCTAACTGTGTAAATTGTCTACAGCGCCACCATTAGTATGTAAGCAACCGTTCTTTTTTAACAAAACAATAAACTAAGGAAGACTTACTTTAATAAGAGGCTTAATTTATCATTTTCACTCAAAATTCATTTGTTGGACAGCATTTTGTCTATATACTGTATCTAAAACACTAACATTTAATTTAACTAGGTCAAACATACGGGGCATAAGAAGTCGTCATCCCTCCTAATTACTCTGACTAAATGCAGAACCGTAAATGGACCCATCCATCGAACACATCACACGGTGCCCAACAAAGAAAAAATAGGTTTACACAACCATATATATCAGTTGGAGAACCTATGTGACAACCCGTGGACCTGAAGGTGAAACACGGTGAAAATCGATATTATTAATAAGGACCCCTTGTGTGTAATAACGGACATAACTCATAAACACGGAGCAGTGAGACTATAATGACATTTTTATTCGTAAATATATTGGCGTGGCAGACGATGCATATGTCATTTTGGAGAAAAAATTGCCAATTTCTTTAAAAAATGATATTTATATGGCGACATAAAACGGATATAGTGAAGTTAGTGAAAACTGGGGTAGGTTTAAAGTTTTCACCGCTAATTTACCTTGTCTGATATATTATGATCAGTTAGAAATAGATTGGAAGTGCACAAGGTATGTTTATTTATAATTCCGGTAACTGGAGCGTGAAATATTGCGTGATCTCTCGCGACTTGCTATTTCCACAGTTGGGCGAAAACCTGTTCTGGGCGAAAACTCTTCACGACGAAAATATACTTGACTATGTATATTCATAGAAATAAATAGTGTTTAAATTAAACAACAGCAATTCTCAATCCTAAATGTATGTACATATTATGTACACTTGACTATGTATATTCAAAGACATAAATATTGTTTAAACTAAACAACTGCAGTTCATAACTTTCTTAATGTAGTATAATATGTATACACGTAATAGTCCTCGATAATCAAGCAACTCCACGCAAATAATCTGCAAACTATTAATGTTATTAAGCATTTGATTGATTTAAGCAGTTGATTTTCAACAACTATACAGCATGAACGCAAACTACATGCATAATAATGTTGAATGTGTAAAGCAAGCTGATATGCCGCGACCAACCAGAATCTACACACGTTGTATTACACTACACGTGCACGTGTGTACATACAAGACAGTATGAGTATGCTGAATGTGTAAAGCAATCTGATATGCCGCGACCAACCAGAATATACACACGTTGTATAAAGGGTTATTATTTAAACTTAACTCAATCGGTAATTCTGGACCCTTGCTATCCTGGTTCTCGTCTTATCTGCGTAGCAGAAAACAACGTGTGGTTCTCCCCGATTGTAAATCTTTGGATAATTTTCTCACTGCTGGTGTGCCACAAGGATCAATTATCGGACCTCTTCTTTTCCTTATTTATATTAACGACATTGTTCGAGATATTCAAGCTAATATTAGACTTTATGCTGATGACACCAGTCTATACATTGTTGTTGAAAATCCAGTTACGGCTTCTGCTATCCTTAACTCTGATCTCCACACAATAGATTCATGGGCTTCAAAATGGCTTGTAAAGTTCAATCCTACTAAAACTGAATCCTTACTGATATCACGTAAACACCAAAGAAATAATTATCAACCTCCACTTCAAATGCAAACTCAACAGATAACAGAAGTCCGGCATCATAAGCACCTAGGTGTGCATCTGTAACATGATCTTCGCTGGTCCACACATATAGAATACATGAAAACTAAAGTATATAAAAGGATAAATATAATGAAAAAATTAACTCGATAGAAGGTCATTAGAGATAATATATCTAACATTTAAACGACCGATTCTCGAGTATGGTGATATTCTATTTGACAACTGTACCCAATATGAAAAAATAGATTTGGAACAAATTCAACAAGAGGCTGCCAGAATTGTTACCGGGACTACGAAACTGGTATCAATTGCTAAACTTATGACATAAGTTGGATGGGAATCACTTGAAACAAGACGATTCAAGCATATACTAATTCTCTTCTATAAAATGAAAAACAATCTTACTCCAGCCTATTTTTCAAATCTTGTTCCATCATCTGTTGGTAATGTTCATCGGTATCCATTAAGAAATTCACAAAATATACAGACCATATTCACACGTACATATTTTTATTACAAGTCATTTCTTCCATCAGTTATTAGAGATTTTAATGCTCTTCCCGTGTTGACACAAAATGCAGGCACAGTAACAGCCTTCAAACGTCTGTTAAACAATGACTTACCGAAAGTGCCAGGTTATTTCTATACAGGAGATCGAAAACTTCAAATACTTCACACAAGATTACGTACTCACTGCAGTTCTCTCTGTTCTGATTTGTTTGATAAGAACATAATTAATTCGCCATATTGCGAATGTGGAGCAATTGCAAATTATCACCACTATTTCCTTGTTTGTTCACAATACACACATTTACGGACAGAAATGCTGAATTCAATCTCTCAAGTTTGTAGTCCTACAATGGATGCCATTCTGCAAGGAAATCCGACGCTTACATATGAATCGAACGCAGCATTGTTCAGTGTTATACGTAATTATATTACAGACACAAAACGGTTTTACTTCAGTTAGTTTGTGAAATGAAGTAGGTATACAATGGTTTATAATACATTTTATTTCGAATGAGTAGAGTTTCCTTTCCATCACTGACAATGTAGTGCAACTGTCGAAATTCTCGCCCTGTCGCTTCCAAGAATCATGGCGGAGTGTTGTTCATTCATTCTGTATATCTCTTTTCTCCTTCTCTATGTTCATTTACTTTTTGTTTCTCATCTTCTAATTGTTGTTTCTCTTTCATTTAATTTTCAAAACCTGTCATGTTCTGTACTCTTAAGTATTACATATTTACATAAATATTATGAATTAAGTTTAGTAATGTTATATGTAAGTACATATATGTTATCATTCTAAAACATTACATTTTCCCTAAAGAAAAATCATTGATTTATGAAATTGTAAACTATTATGCCATGAAATGTTTGTGTATATTATTTAGAAAGGAGAGGACAATCATAAGCTATACAGCTTTCTGTCCAATTCCTTATATCAGTTGTTGTAAATAATCATGTATAGACAGAAAATAAATATGTTTAAACTAAACTAAGACAATATGTGATGGCTGCATTAAACTGAACACACGTCAAGTAATATGATAATTAAATCATACACATATTGGCATGTCCGTTTTAGGGGTTTTTCAATCTGACTGATATGAGAATTTATATTATTACGATTAAATCGCTTGCCGGTATGGCGGTTCTATAAAAACAGTGAAAACATCAAATCAAAATAGTCGGAACATCACATCAAAACAGTGGGAACATCACATCAAAACAGTGGGAACATCACATCAAAACAGTGGGAACATCACATCAAAACAGTGGGAACATCACATCAAAACAGTGGGAACATCACATCAAAACAGTGGGAACATCACATCAAAACAGTGGGAACATCACATCATCAAAACAGTGGGAACATCACATCAAAACAGTGGGAACATCACATCATCAAAACAGTGGGAACATCCCATCAAAACAGTGGGAACATCACATCATCAAAACAGTGGGAACATCACATCATCAAAACAGTGGGAACATCCCATCAAAACAGTGGGAACATCACATCATAACAGTGGGAACATCACATCATCAAAACAGTGGGAACATCACATCATCAAAACAGTGGGAACATCACATCATCAAAACAGTGGGAACATCACATCAAAACAGTGGGAACATCACATCAAAACAGTGGGAACATCACATCAAAACAGTGGAAACATCACATCAAAACAGTGGGAACATCACATCAAAACAGTGGGAACATCACATCAAAACAGTGGGAACATCACATCAAAACAGTGGGAACATCACATCAAAACAGTGGGAACATCACATCAAAACAGTGGTAACATCACATCTGCGGCCTTCTGTTACAGTCAGCAATTCGTAATTTATAATGTAGATCTTGCACCTCAAGAATCCCACTGGGGGTGTCGAATTAGTTTATGTTAGGAAGCTATGCAGCTGGCTTGCAAAGGGTCGGTGGTTCTACCCGGGTACCCGCCCGTGCTTGAGATACTGTTCAGAGGGACACCTAAGCTGTTGATACGACTTAAAACCCAAAAACCAAACAAACGCAAGCTCAACAAAGTAACATTAATTTTATTTTCCAAACTTAGTAAGTGACGATCTTGATGAGAATGCTGCCTATGTTCCTGGGTCGATGGTAGGTTGGTGGATTTTTAATTATTGGCACAACAAATTCGGCATGGCTTGCTTTCGGTATTCCCAGGCAGGGGACGTGGAATGTCTCGTTCTTAGCGGGTACTGCTGGCCCTCTGTGAACACTCTCTCCGTCATCTACAACAACAAAAGCATATTTTAAATATTGTTGGATTATTTCGTTTCGCTGACAACAGAACCAGCACGACCAACAAACATATCGAACACAGAGAGAAAACTAGGAATCTCAATAGTTTAATATCGACATGATATCAAAGTAGTGTCGATATCATTCTACCGTCGATAAACTAAACTAATACAGAACCGTTGCCTTGCAATATTATATTTCTTACACAAAACAAGGTACGCGAATCATAACAATGCTTGCAAAAAAATGTTATCTTCGTTTCAAAACTAATAAATACCGATTTTCTAAAACAGAACCAAGTCATTTATACAAGTATAGTGTGATCCGTCAAATTATAAGTAAGAGCGCACAAACGCAACCTCGGCAAGGAATCTCCAATATGTTCTCGATATCAGTCGGGTTTGGGCTTGGTCCTGGTGTGCAATTCTTAAACCACAAACAAACTAACACATTTCTTTGAAAATCCACAGACTGACTATATTAAATCTTGCAACATGCATTATGTACTTGTTTTCAGCATTAACTAAGTAACTTACATTCTGTTGTTCTAAATTTATTTTAATGGGCCAATCACTAATGTTGTTAGAACTTGTGGCCCAACCCAGTTGCTAAATTTCTATTTGTACAACGATTGTGATTGCTATATACATGTATATAGAGCAATACAATAGTATCAAATCAAAAGAATCCTGAAAGTATTTGTTAAGTAATACCATTATATTCTGTCGATAGAATAGACCAACCAATAAGTAACATAGCTATTTCCTTTATATTTATATGCGAATACATACATGGATGATCCTTGTACCTTAGACAGTACGTATGCGTCCAAGAAAGGTAACATCTGGTAAAACTGATATTGCCGTTTCCTGGAAATAATGAGATTTTGAAACCATTTTCTGGATCGCCATTGATACGACGTTTTATTGTGTTTTATATTATATGATGCTTTTGCAGTTCATTATATGTATGCGCCTAAGCAGGTGAACAAAGTTGAAAGTCAATGGTTGGCTGAATGTTGGTCCGATTTATACCCACTCAATCGGTTACAACAAAATGACACTAGAATGGTTGCTGGTCTGCATTTCCATAATTCGTCCCCAAACGTGTAAAGAAATGTATCCTACCTTCATGCTAAATAACGTGCAGAAACGGCCTGCCTAATAAACTTTGTATAAACGATATGACGTTATATCGCCGTGACGTAACTAAAGTTCAAAGATGATATCAAACACAAACCCAACTCGCCAAATAAATTTATATTTATAAGACAGTGACCTAATATTCTCAATGCATATTAATTTTTTGAGATTAATATGAGAGATATTGATGGGTGTTTCAGATACACAGCATCGTGTTCCCTAGATATTACTTTCCCGCTTAATTCTTTAAATTAATTTTTATTTTTACCTTCAATGCCCATGATGTCAGTTCTATTGAAACCAGTCTCCACTATAAGTGTCTTCTGTCCAACCACAGGAACTTGAAATTTTATCCATAAGCCACCAACGGTCTCGTACCTCTTTTTTTAATAGAGGGGGTGTCCTAGGATAGAGGTACGAGACCGTTGGTGGCTTATGGATAAAATTTCAAGTTCCTGTGGTCCAACGTCGATTCGACGTAAGGCAATTCCTTCCATCTCCACAATACAGTTATTGGAGGCCTTCACCACCAAGAACTTGAATTAAAGCAGTATTTCTTGGCACCCTGAAAGCAAACAAGAACTTCTATATTAAATCAGTATGTATCAGCGACCTGTAAATACATTCAAGAACTTGTATCTTTATTTCAGTATATCTCAGCAAGCTATAATTAATCAAGAACTTGTATCTTTATTTCAGTATTTCTCAGCAAGCAATAATTAATCAAGAACTTGTATCTTTATTTTTTCTCAGCCACAACAAAACAAACACACATTATTTCTCAGCAAGCTATAATAATCAAGAAATTGTATCGGTATGTCAAAACCAGCGGTATTTAAAAACGACTAACAGTTGTATTTGTTAAAAAAAACTGTTTGAAAAAATTTAAAAGTTTTAATATTGAATGTGCACATGATATGTTGTGATAGTTAAAAAAATGTTTACTGATAAAATGACTGATGGCAGAACACTTCAAGCTCGCGATCTCGCAACTGGTCTCTCCACTTACTCGTCTGCTCAACAGCATCATCAAACAAGCAAAGCTCCATGAAGCCTTAAAGTTGGGAATCCTCTCGCCAGTGCTGAAGAAAGGGAAAAACAAGACTATCCCGGGAAACTATCGAGGCATCACAGTCACCCCAATCACCAGCAAGCTACTCGAGGCTACACCAGCGGCATCTGGACGATATACTGCTACCAACGCAAAATCGTCTACAACGGGGGTTCACCGCCAAGACATCTCCTCTGAACGCAGCCCTACTAGTGTCGGAGTGCCTCAACGAAGCTAAAGACAGTGGAACAGCGTGCGCACTAGCTACGTTAGACGCAGAAAAAGCGTTCGACACAGTATGGCATGATGGACTGGCTGTGAAGCTCTACCACGCGGGTGTCAGAGGGAAGTTATGGTCACTGGTGTGCGACATGCAGACATCTGGACAGAACGCCGTTAAGTGGGCAAATTGTGTCTCAGACCCGTTCTCAACACAACAAGGGATCAGACAAGGAGCAAAGCTATCCACATCACTGTATAAGAGATACAACAATGGCATCCTTGACCAGATCCAGGATAGACACCTGGGCCCCGTTTTATCAACAATGTCACACCTGGGCCCCGTTTTATCAACAATGTCAGTCGCAAGTCGGTCTTATCTTAAGACCGCTACTTGCGACGTTTCCTGCGACAATCGTACGACCGTTTTATCAACACGGTCGTAAGTCTTCGGTCGCTGCTAAGATGTTCTTTCGTCGTACGACCTTAAAAACAGTGACACAGTCCGAAATGTAAACTTCCGGTGCACGCAAATGTCAACATCGGACATGTTTAAAACACGGCGCCCCTGTATATATTATTCATAACTTCTTTATTTCTTGGAATATGTTAATATTTCTTATATCGAATTAAACCTTACGCCCAGGCCTCTCCAGACATGCAATATATATTAAATCCAATATGACGTAGTTGGTCAAATCCGTAGAAGAGATTTTTTAACACGCCGGTATTGGAAAGGAAAACACGGGCCCCACTAAATCTTCCTTGTTACTGTGAATGTATAATCTATTTCAGTATAACTGGTATGATTCCATCGTGCAACAAAATTTTAAATCTGATACGTTGTTTTCATATATTGAATTGTTAAACATTTCAGACTTTTTATTATACTTTAAATAACTTATACATCGTTTTTGCGTAAATGCAAAACAGTGCTCCCACCCCAAAACGTCTTTGCTAATAGGATTATGTTGTTAAATATTATTTCATTTTGAAGGGTATGTTCCAGATTTGTGTCTGTAAATAATGTTGAGGCAATTGAATAGGGCCTACGGTATTTACATGTAACCACAATATCTAGTGATGTAAATACTGAATAGACTCCATTCATTAAAACCCACTTTTGTATCAGCATGTCTTTTTATAACGGCGATTCTAGCATATATAATATACAAATGTACAAGCTGTCATAGACTGGTCATACATTAGTCGTATATATCTGTGTGATGAGATTAATGGATCAAATACAGACGGGTCAATAGTTCAGTGGTGAACACATTGGTCTGTAGATCCAAGGTTCGATCATCAGTCTTTAAGTCCGTGAATAACACCGTTCACGTAAAAAAAAACAGAAAATACTCTGGCATGGGTCTCTGTTTCTTTTTGGGGTTTAATGTATCACCAACAGCTCAAGTAATATGGCGACTTTCCAGCTATTATTGGTGGAGGAAGATCCTGGGCGCCCCTCCATACAGTATGTCAAGTGTGAAAGGTCACCTGCCTGGGTAGAACCACAATTCCGAATAGTTTCCTTGCACGAAATAATCCGACACTCCTGGTGAGAGTCTAAACATCAGCTGTGAGAGGCAAGTGATTCGAAGTCAACAACATTAACCAATCGACCACATACTCCGTCTCTGTCTCTATCACTGCAATATCCTCAAAAATCTAAAATGACTAATCTCTTCAAGAGGCGTCGCTCATATGGGCAACCGGTAGCGACGATAATTAAGCTCAAAAACACAATAGATCAAAGACGATGATAAATGGTCGCTTTAACTACCGTACCAAATTGTTGTCAAGTTAACTTGGTCGGTAAGTTATATTGAAACTAATTATAACCAGCACAATCATGGATGTTAGGAAGTAGAAATAAAACAATGGAACTATTCTAAATTTCATTATTTATAATGTCACTGCAAATATACCCCAATATAATTTTATAATACATATAGAGATACATATTGACACTTGTAACATTACTGATAATATGGGTAATGCAGTTTTTAATCCTCGCATATATGGAATAGAATTATCATAGAATTGCCAAGATGAATTGGTTTAAACAATATGTATTGCAAACCATAAAACACATATAACATACAACAACATACATAATGAAAAGGATTAAGTAGGAAGCTAAAAGTAACAATGCTTTGAATTTGTGGTACAAAGAATGTGTTTGTTGAAATGTTGGCAGCACGTACGTCTAAGGACTCGAGCAAAGTCATTTATTACGTCACATATTGTTGTCTAAGTACGATTTAGCCCATGGCACAGTTGCATCATTTTCTATCATAAAAACACTTTTCAGCCAAAATAAAAAGAAAATTTGTTTGTTAAGTGAATGATCGAATAATACTTTACTCAAAAACATAGAAAGCTATTAATACCACTCGTGACTAGCTTCACACTTGGTAATAATGCTTTCAATGTTCATTTGGTGAAATATTATTCGATCATACACTGAAACAAACACATATCCTCTTATAATTATATCGTAGGAACAAGAAAGAAAAAACAATAAAAAACTAGATCACATGGGCTTTTTACCCCGTTCGAGACCCCGCTATACCATACTAATATCATAGTCTTTCAGATGAGAATTTAAACAGAGGTCTTGTGCCGGTGCTTTACACAATGCAAATAAAAGAACCAGAGGAGACATCATTGCACTATCCTCCAAATCTAATATAACTAATCTCTTCAGTAGGTGTCGCTAAAATGGGCAACTGGTAACTATGATAAATAAACGTAAAACACTCACAGGTATTCATGTATTATGTATATCAACATATATATTGTATCGGATTGCTTTGTGTAATGTTACAGCTTCTGTTACAGTGTAGTGGGAAGTATATTGAAGCAGTTACATTTTCACACCAAAGTCTGTCTGTCACACCCTATGCAATCTGATACAACAAATTATATTTACTGTGAATCTATTTTCGTGTTTTGTTGCATCAACATTTCTGATTTCATAGTAAAAGAAGATTTGTTGCACAAGATATAGATTGAAGATCTGTAGTGAACACAGTATGATAGACAATCTTGTTTGTACACAGGCTGGCTTCAATACCATATAATTACCAGGGTGTTTTCATGCACATCTAATTTTGCTTGTTTGGCATACATATATATATATCTATTGTTTGCTTTATTTGTGGAAACCTTAAATTTCTTTCATAATTTTTAAAACTGTGCCGCTTGTCAAAATGAAATCTTAATAGTCTATAAAAGAAAAGTACCAAACAGTATGCATTTGTATCACCGGATAGTTGCTCAGTTTTCATCAGTTTTCAAGATTTCTAAACTGTAAATATGACAGCTAAGATTAGTGTCCTTAAATCAAGTGGTGTTGACAGAGGCATGAACTGATCTGTTAAAATAGTGTTGTCCACTCTTGATTTTCTTGGCCATGCTATCACACAATCATAGATCAATAGACCATCAACTGAGCCAACTGTATTCTGTATAATATGGCACTTCCGATAAAAATCCTGCTGTACATCAATTAAAGCCATATCATCAGGGAATCTGCAAGAAATAACATATAAAAACTCTATTAACATCAAAGTTCTACATTTCTATCTGATAAATTTGAACACTGGAATGATTGTGAACAAAATTTGGACATGCATCATTAATATTATAACTAGACCAATTTTTCAAAATTGTGCATGCTAGGGGCAAATTGTAGTACAAGCAATTGGATATCATATATAACCTAATTTGGGTATGCTGAATGCGATGCAGGTGTTTACCAAGCTGAAATATGTATCATTGACCTTGAAAAAGTCAATTCAAAATGGCGACCATTAAAATGCTTAATAACCACAAAAATAATTACTGTAACCTAATATCTAATTGTACTTGGGTGTATAGTTACTTGCAATACATCTAATTTACTGTAATCAATACTATGCAGCATATAGACATAAACATATTACCCCTCATATGGTGTAAGGTCAAGGTTAACACTGATAAAATGGTCAATATATAGTTACATCTGTATGTACCGTTCTCGGTAGAACATGCCCAACGTTCACATTTCTTGCTATCCTTTACTAGTAGGTTACTCTAATGTATTATTCAACACATTTAAATGTATGGCAACTCTACCCGCGCGCGCACGCACGCACACACACCGAAGTACAGTTCATGTTTTATTTCCGGCATTTACAACGAAAGATTCTGCACTGCTGCTTACATGAACAATATATCATCTCTGTGCAACCGGCTGGAATGGGACTTAATGATATCAGAATGGGCTGAAGACCATGTTCCGTCTGTTTCCATCCCATATTCACGGGATCCGGTAGAACTGGCACACTGCACTGAGCTTGTCGCCATATCATGCGTTGATAATGTACCCTCATTAGATGGAAGCGCAGCTTCTGGTTTTCCATTCTTGGAGAACTGTAAAACACACGTTTCATTAACACAATCAGTTTGTTGCATGTTGTACAGCCTGCACATAAATGCTTCTGCATAGTGCGTTCATTGAGTTCCCACACTCCTAAGTCATTTAGCATTGTACCATGCTGCATACATACTTCCATGATGACTGTTTGGTATGGTTGGAGATGTATGATGTCGTATCACATCCAGTCAAAGCGTGGAATGGCAGCAATGCTGTTACAACGTCTTCGGACAACTTGTCACATACATCTATTATTGGAATGTATCTTCTTTTCTTAGCTGTACCTGTCATGAGCCATAAGTGTTGACACTGAATCTGCTGGAAGTGTGAAACTAGGAGAAGAAGAACGTCCGTGTCTCTTGAGGAAATCACTATGGTTGTATATGGAGTTTGCCCAGCATGCAAGATTAATCTCGTATCAGCCTCTTCATGGGATGACTTCAGTGTAGTTACTGTTTTTGTGATGATTTTGCTTCCATTTCATCAGAGAACCCTCCAGAAGCAACACTATCCTTGCCATGTGGTGCCTGTGATATCAGAGCCATCAAATTCTTCCAATTCTTAGGAAGGGGACCACCTCGGGCTTCAATAAGACGTCTGATGGGTTGAGCAGTCTTGGAGCGTTGAGTTCTTGTACTGGCGGTGATGGAGAATTCCCTGTATCTGTCAAACACTATATCAATACGGTCATATCTGGCGCCCATTTGTATGACACACTTTACAAACCGCAAGATCTCCAAATGTATTGGCATCGACTGGTTTCCCTAGTGCTGCAACAAGTGCTTGACCATCGATGATTAGTCAAGCTACTGGACCTTGTAAATCAATAGTTTCATGACACAGGATGCCTTATGTGAGCACTTCCCCCAAGATATACGTGTTTCCAGTACGAAGAGAGCCATTCATTTCAGCTAAGGATACAGGTACTGGCATCAATTTATGCATCATGTTGGGACGTAGGTCAACCTGTCGGCCTGCTTCATATACTGTGATCATTTGGTGAAGAACACTCCTGTCTACCTTCAATATCGTATTTTTGTCTTTATCTTTGCCAGGTTTCTTGAAAGAATATAGGTTCGCAAATGTTGCAGCATTCTGTTTTCATAGCGAAGCATGGATCCCAACTTCTGAAATTAAATTCCCCTTATTGACAGCTAATCGCTATTCTACAAATTTAGTGACTTCTTTCTGTCCATATTCTTTTACTCCAATAAGTGAACTTTGAATTTCAGCGGTTGGCAAATCTTTAGTGGCCATGTTCTGCAATGATTCTTTGTTTGAGTCGGGAGAATCTCTGGAATGTCGTAAACACAGAATTTTCATCATCTCTGTCACGGTTTTGTCTTGATGTTCCACTCACGGGAAGATGTATGTTACCTGGGAATAGGTTATACATTGCATGTGTGTCTGATGCAATTTGGGACCTCAAGTTGTACGATAGTGTACATCTGGAGAGAGCTGTTGTTGTTGATTGTGTAATGCCTACTATTCCACCACCTCGTTTGCCTGTGCCGTTTAACCATTCTTGAGCTTGATCTGGATCAACCTGATTGAAATGTGTAGGGGAACGTTTTACAACAAAGTTGCCCTTCATTAATTCACTTTTGATAGATTATTGACCCCATCTAGCATAATTCAGGTGATCGTATCTCATGAAGTATGGCAACATCATACTGAATGATGTTAGATACAAGTCCCATAAACCATCACGTAATGCTCGTGTAAACATCAGAAGGATTGACACTAACTCCATGTATGTCCACTAAAAGGCAAAGTTGACTATGCGGAATTTTATTTGGATGTAGTCTCTCATTACTCTCTGAAATGGATTGGTTGTTAGAATTTCAATCAACTGAATGGTGTGCTGTTCATCTTTCTCTAAATGTAATATCTGTTCATGACATTGTTGATCGACATTTTCTGTATATGAAAGCATATCGGGTATTAAAAGACGCCACAATGCTTGTACCGTCAGCTTATGGGCTCGCATGCCCTTGTTGTACGCCTTCCCTGCTAGTGCAAGTTCCACTGGTCCCGGACCTAACAATCCACTCTCTACCCAAACGTCTGCTAAACCAGGGCCATCCATATGGTCACCTATGACTTTCAGAAAATGTCATGGATATTTGTCAAGTCCTCCAAGGCGTGGGATAAGTTTATGCTGGTATTCGATAACTGCCCACTTCAATTTCATGAGCCTACAGTAAAGTGCTTGATCAACTGTAATGACAGTGTACTTTTGTCCAAAATGTGATGATATAGACATACATCTTTTCACAACTGTGTTCAAAGTATCAAGTTCATGAGCGGCTGGGGCTAGAATGATCGGTAAATATCCAACTGTTGTCTGCTCCGGGTCATTTGACGAAATTGACTGAACATTTTCCACCCAACTGTATGCGTTTGCGCCTGATGGTGAAAATAGAAAGCTAGATCGGTTGCATTTGCTTTCTTGACATACTCCTCATCTTCTGTTGATGTATCAAACCACGAATGGTGAACAGGTGTAGTCAAAACAGACTCGCTCAAAGATGTGTTTATTCTCACTGGATGTAGTTCCTGTAGGATATTAGGAACATTCAGTACATGCACTGATGATGTATCTAGGGTTTGAAGTGTTATATCATTCGACTCTCCACGTTGCCAGGATGCCAACTGAGTGGCATGAAATGTGATTTTACCATCGAGCGTCTCATCAAGAATGTCTATATTGTCAGCTGTGTAGTGAATGAACTGGTTTCTTGTAAGGTTAGTAGGGATCACAGCACCAGTATCATGAGCATGGGACTTGAGTGTGCTTTCAGCAAGTGTCATATTAACCTGTAAAACCTGATTGTAGCTCAGGCAGTGACCTGCATTATGAAATAATTGCACCAGGTGTTTCGAGCGAGTTGCCTGATGTAATGTACTTCCCAGGCCGATGTGTTTTGGAGTTCATTTCTTACCCCCACTCACACCATACACTAGATCTTGAGCTACACTCAGTACTTTACTGCGATTAACTTCAACATTATTGCAATCGTCATCATTTGACCTTTAATTTCGCTCTTGACCTTTACCTTTGAGGTTGAAATTACAAACTTAAAATAGCATACAATATATATGGTAACTAAATTATTGAACAACTACATATCTGTACCAATGTGAACAAGATATAGTAAGTATAGGACTGTTATTGTTTTTTTGCTATTAAAATATATGTAAAAAATGGTCACCATTTTAAATTGACCTTTTGAAGGTCAAGGACACATATTTCGGATTGGTAAACACCTGCATCGAATTCGGCATACCCAAATTATAATAAAACCGCTCGTTTACCAATTGTACTACGATTTGCCCCTAGCACTTTATCTAGGGCCATTTTCAGAAAATTGGTCTAGTCTATTAAGCATTTGTGAGGGTGGACCTGACAGATATTCATTTTTTTAAGAACAATGTATAAGTGATTAGTACATTGTATGTACATTAATAAGATGGAAACTATTCCATAAATCTGGGTTGCTGTGACGAAACTAAATATATTTGGAGTTCGGCCTAATTCTGTTTTTGAAAAAACTATGGTTAACTTTTGTGTTTTTACATCGTTCTTCATTGTTAATGTTAGAATAATCAACTGTATAAATATTATTTACTTTACAACATTTTCGAAGCAAGATTATAATATTAAGCACTCTCGTTGAAAGCGTATAATTATGTAGTCATTCGTGTGGGACATAACCGGAGAAAACTCACGTGTCCGATTTGGGGACCACCGTACCATCTCACACACTTCTCCGTCAGTGTAAGGAACTCGGAATGCATTGACTAGAAGCGTACGCTGCTAATCACTACGCTAATCAGACAGCTAATCGAATAAACGTAGCAATTAATGATCATGTCGAAAAGAGTTCACCTACCTGTTGATGCCATGAAAATCTGCGACTTTGGACAATACATCACCCTTTGATAGGTATCTAAATCAATAAGCATCTGAAATGAACAAAACGTTTCAACTATTATTGATACATAAAACAGTCAGTGTTTTCAACACACTATAATTATATTACAATGCAACTTTGTGGTCATTTGTTGTGGTAGTAGTTCGTAACCCAATATACATGTAAACACAGAGTTCGATATATTCCGATTTATTTCAAACTTGACAGTGTATCTATATATAATTATGGTCATCCCGACTCATCGTGTCTATCATCGCATTAAGATCAATCATGACAACTTGTAATATGGATTACACTTCTTTTGGCTGTCCAATTTGCGCAGTAGTTAGGCACTCGCTTCTCACCAATTCAACCCTGGTTCGATGGACAGTATGTGATATGGTATGGTGACAGATTGAACATGACGATTTCCTCAGAGCGCCCGTGGCATGGTGTCGGATTTGGAATCAAACTGTCCCATGTTCGATACTCGGTCAGTCCACGTATGTAGTATCATTGAGCAAGTCACTTCACAGACATAGTTTAGTACTGGTTAACCGCTTAGGTCGGCTAAGCCTGTCCAGAAAAACATTTGTATTTGGACACGTGGGGACGTTTAATTATGTGTACGAATACTGTAGCAATACACGAGCATTTAAAAAGAAACAGACGACATTATAAACACAAGCATTTAATTCCCTACCTGCACACTGTATCAATTTACTTAGTTAATGCGTTGCAGAAACATAATACGTATCGTCATTCAGTTCCAAAAAACATAATAAATCATGACTTGTATAAATAGCGATAGATTCTTATGGAAGTAGCGTCCCTTGTAATCTTAAAATAGAAATAAGGGCCTACTGTACAGAAATGTGTAATTCCAGGGTTACCACCACTTGCAATTACAATTAATGATGACCCATCACCACAAATGTATATGCAAATGCCACAAGTGACCAGCATATCTGCACCATCTGTACTGACTCCGACCACTCATGTAAACAATATTGAAGATAAAGTACCTTGGACACAGACCATTCCTAATGAACCTTCCACCTCCAAAAATGACAAGGGACACAAAAGAGTTGACCGACCCAAAAAACAGCTAACAGTATCAGGGCCGGTACCACATACTAATCAACTTCCCATACCACTAGATACCCAACTTAAAGAGGAGATGTTACACAGGAAAGAAAAGTCATTAAAAGCACAGGAGAAAGATCTCGACCACAGGGCAAAACTACTGAAGCAAAATGAATGGGATCTGCGACATAATACTCAGAAAACAGCATCACAAGAAGCTTATATATTGACACTAGAGGAGAAGTTAAAGACCCAAGAAGCTATAACTGAATCCATACAAAATAAAATGAACAAGCATGTTCAATCACCTCCTCAACCTCAACCACCGACATATGACTCAAACCTACAGTCCACTCCATCATGCCTACAACATGACATTAAAATACGGCTTCTTGAAAACAGAATCCAAACCATGGAGCTTCTATTTTGTAAGTTGCAGAATACACATGCCACAGACCCTCGCCCTGCTATTCCTGCCACGGTTGCCGGGCCACCTGCCATATACGTCATCAACCCACCAGTAAACACTTATCCGCAGCCTCCATTCAGTAGTTACTACCCTCCACCACCACTTCCGGGACACCCTATGCAGACACCTCCACCTCCAGGATACCCTATGCAGACACCTCCACCTCCGGGATACCCTATGCAGACACAACTACCACCGCATAGACATCCTATGCAGGCACCATACAACACCTTCGGAATGCCATACTTCACACCCTCAATGTGGAACTCGAAACAGCCTCTACACAGGCCATATAATCCCAATCCTCGTCCAGTGTATATGCCATGGAGTCACTACCCTCAACCTCCACCTACCTGTAGCTCACAGCAGGAACAGCAGCAGGCACATACAGAGACTGAAAGTCAAGACCCGCAAACTAGAGTCCAAATACAGAAGAACACAAGTCAGCCTGAGCCACCATCCAAACACAGTGAAGCTCCATTAATATGTTTTACTGACCCAAGTAACACAGACTGTACAGAAAGACCTAATACTACCAACACTCATGATTTCATAAATCTGATAGATCTGGAAAGCCCACATAAACATGGCAACTGTCAGGATAACATAGATATGGAGATTAGTTCACATAAACCTAACCGACATCAAGGTCAACGGAATAACCGTCATGAGTTCTTAGATTTGGAGATCAATCCACCTAAATGTGATCATCATCAAGACCTCATTGACACCGAAACCAGCTCACATAAACTAGACAACATTCAAAATTTCCTAGACCTGGAGATCAACTCTGAGCATCATCCTACAAAACAGAACGATACTAAACCAAAAGAACTAGAGACAGAATCAAATGAACTGAGAGTAAATGACACACATAAGCCAGTTGAGACCACTCCGAACATCACAAAGGATTATTCTTTTTTAGAGAAAATAGGCCTCATCCACAAAACCAGCTAGCCAAGGCCTCCACGAAAGAGAAACTACAGATACTGTCCTTCAATATTGAATCCGTAAGAAGCAACCATTTTGCCCTCAACAACAAAAATAACTATGATTTTATACTACTCCAGGAACACTGGCTTTGGTCTTATGAAGCAGATGACATATCCGAGCTATTCCCTGATCATGATTATTTCATCAAATGTACAGATGAAGGTATAGACTATACTCCAAATGACATAAGAAAACATGGAAAGCATGGTACAGCTATACTCTGGAAAAAATCACTCTCCCACCTTGTTGAAACTCATGAGGATGGATCTGATAGAATTAATGTGATCACACTACACTGCTCTCCCCTGCCATTATGTATCATAAATGTCTACATGCCAGCTCAAGGGTCAATAGAGTTTAAAACAAACTACCCCAATCATCTAGACCAAATTTACGAGATCATCAAAAAGTTTCAAGACCATATCATCATATTTGGAGGAGACATGAATGGATCGGTAACCACACCTAGATATCCACATGACAGTATTCTAAAACAATTTCTCGATGAAGTGGACCTATATCTTCCTCATGACTATCCTAATGAACACACATTCTTCTCCTATAATGGCAGCAGTCGACATCTAGACTACATTCTATGCTCTCACCCAAATACCCTGGAAGTAAAGCGACCACATCCACTTGCCACTAGCACTTCCACTCACCTACCAATACACGGTATTATTGATGTAGTACTGAGTAGCCCAAGCTTGCCACAGAGAGATGATCCACCAATCCAGAGAAGAATCAAATGGGACAAAGTAGATGTAAACAAATACAAAGATATGACCTTAAAAAATCTTGGCAAAATAAACACCACTGAAAGCATGGAGTGCCTACATGATCAAATCACCTCTTGTCTTATACTATGTGGGGAAGAATCTTCAGAAAAGCAAAAACAAAAATCTAAAAGACGATCCAAGATTCCCATCTCGCATAACATCAAGCAGAAATTGGAGGAGTGTAGGAGGATATTCAAACAAATGAAGATAGGGAAAGAAAAAACTGCTAACCATCTCACTCTCAAAGCTGCCAAAAAATCGTTGAGACAAGCCATCAGAATGGAAAGAGCAAAGGAAAGAAAAAGTCTTTACACGCAACTGATGCAAACTGAAACTGACAAAGATGTCCTCTTCTACAAGTTAGTGGCAAAACAGAGAAACACCCGACAGAAAACAGTAGGAACATTACGAATAGACGATCACGTGATACAAGACCAAAAGATGGTTTTGAAGGCTTGGGCCTCTCATTTCCATAAACTAGGAACCTTCCAACAAATCCATCCACAATATGACCAAAAACACTTGTCAAGAATAAGTAAGACCAAAGAAGCCATAACTAGCCTCAACAAACTCACCAAGCCGTATAGAAATACTCCATCAGTTACTACGGCTGAGACAGAAAAAGCAATCAAACGTCTAAACAATGGCAAAGCTGCAGACAAGCGAGGACTCACAGCGGAACACTTAAAAATGTCTATACCCCACATCCTTCAACCATTAGCAGCACTGTTCTCTAAAGCATTACATGAAGGCATTCAACCTGATGAGTTCTTCACAGGATCCCTTACACCAGTAGGCAAAAAAGGCAAGGACCTTCTAGATCCTAATAACAGCAGAGGCATAGTATTATCCCCCATACTCGCGAAGGTCTACGAGCACATCATTGACCTCAGAGAAGTTAGCGGTGACTCAACTGACCCTCTGCAGTTTGGTTTCACTAAAGGGCGGTCCCCAGTCATGGCATCACTCATCACCACAGAAGCTATTGCAGAAAGTATTGATACAAATAAACCAATCTTTATTGCAAGTCTTGATACACAGAAAGCTTTTGACGTTGTATGGCAGGACTCGCTGGCAACGAGAATATTTCTAAAGAAACCCTTTGCATACTGGAAAGCTCACACAAATCTATTGGAGAATACCAGACTATGTGTCAAACTGAATGGACAATACAGTGAATCGTTCTGTATCAACCAAGGGGTAGGCCAAGGGAAAATCCTTTCAACCAAAAATTACAAAGATTTCATCGAGCCTGTCATCGAACTAGCACGGAAGAGCACAGCAGGCATATTCTTCATCGCTACACCAACATGTGCCGATGATATACTACTCCTTGCTGATAACCCTGTTGATCTCCAAAGACTACTATCAATAGCTCATGAATACTCAAGGCAGGAAAGGTACAACATTCACCCTGGAAAAACAAGAATCATTGTATACAATGACAATTCAGGAAATACATCACACTCATGGGTATTAGGAGAAACAGAAGTAGTACCAGCCAAAGTTCTAACACACTTGGGGATAAACAGATATGCATCCTGTACCACAAGCCCAGAAACGATACAAGACCGCATTACTGAGGCACGAAGAACATCCTACAGTCTTATGAAAGCAGGTTTCCATGGTACCACCGGACTCACCAATGCCTGTTTGAAACGCATGATTGATCTATACATTATACCCAGATTACTATACGGTCTTGAGTCCCTAATAGTAACTGAAAAACAGAAGACTCTACTTGAAACTGCATACAGAGACCTCCTGAAAAGAATACAAGCTCTTCCTCAAAGAACTGCAAACGAGGCACCTTATCTTCTATTCCACTCAACGACAGCAGAAGGCACACTTGATATCCGAACATTAACATTCTTTGGGAAAATCATCAACGATAGCTCATCAATTTTACACCAAATATGCATTCGTCAACTAGCCACTAAAGAATTATCATCCAACTCATGGTTCATCTCAATTGTAAAGCTGACATTCAAGTATGGTTTACCATCTCCCCATGATGTTATACAAAATCCGATGAAATACAATACATGGAAAAGACTGGCAAAGAAAACAGTACACATGTTCTGGAAAGAGGAACTTGAAACAGCTGCTAAAGAGAAACCCACACTCCAGCTAATTCACCAGGAAATACCATCATGGGAACATGTTGAAATGAACCCATATGCTGTTGACAGAGCAAGACTTCAAGCCAGAATCCTAACAGAAACATTCACACTGCAGAAACATAGAGCCAAATTCTACAAAGAAAGCCCAAACTGCCGCCTTTGCCTACTTGAGCCTGAAGATTCTGCACATATGCTACTCAGATGCCCAGCCCTACAACTAACAAGATGCTCAGCACTTCTACCAGTCTACCAGATAATACAAGACATAGGGAACCAACCCCCCAGATCGGAAAATGAACTCTTAGAAATTCTACTAGGATTTTCAAGAGATGCTGGAATATATAAACTGGCCAGCAATGCTTGCTATGCAATTACGCATCTACGCCAATCACTCTATTCAAATCAAGTCTAGTCTATCAAATTGCTAATGTGTGCATTGTCTACCTCATATGTATATATATATATATATATATATATATAAATTATTTTGTGTTTTTCTATACAAATGGTTACTGTTACAAGCTTACAAGTTTATAAGTTTTTATTGTCAGAATATACAACATATTCCTATGTGCTCTTATGAGAGGTGCCTATAAGAGGCAGATTATACAAAGTCAAGTCAAGTACGCAAATAACACTGATTTGCACCTTAATAATGCAAGATGTAGAAATATATCAATTTCACTTTACCTGGGTCAAACCGGGTATCGAATGAGAGCGGTTCGTTCCCTTGTCCAAGTCATTCCCTCACCATATCCACAAGCAAGACAACCCATAGCCTCGTCCTGCGATATCGGGAAAGGATATTGGTGACACACGTCTCCAATGTCTCTACCGGCCCTGAATATTCTTGCTTCACGTCTCTGATGCACGGATTCTGCTTATTCGACCGCCATTTTTAAGACTTTTTCCGAAGTTGCGACTGCATCGAACCAGTCGTAAAGTTAAGACTTTATTTACGATATCTTAGCTGCGACTTTGTTGATAAAACGGACCGTGGTCTTAACCAATACGTTACGACGGCGTAACTCGGTCTTAAGCAATAATCTTAACTAAGACTGACTTACGACCGTTGATAAAACGGGGCCCTGGGTTCCAAAGTTGGCTGCCTGCATATTGGAGCCCCTACAGTGGCAGACGATATATCCCTTGTAGCAGACAACCCCTCTGACTTACAACATATGCTGAACATTGTCGGTGATGCTACCAGTAAAGATCGGTTCCGTATCAATAGCAGTAAAAGTAACGTCGTCATATACAACGCCCCCCAGTCCAGAGAGCCGCAGAGCTGGCACATTGGTAAAACCGAGATAGAAGAAACCAGTTCTACCACCCATATCGGACTAAAGCGGGCTAGCAATCTCGACTCAGACATTCGTTCACGGGTGGAGAAAGGAAGAAGGACAATGTATGCCCTACTGGGAGCTGGCCTACACGGCAGGAATGGACTGAACCCACTCGTCTCCGCACAGCTGTGGACTGTCTTCGGACTTCCTAGAGTCATATACGGCCTGGAGGTTGTATCCCTGAAAGCAAGTGAGCTCAAGGCCATGGCCACCTACGAGAGGAAACTCCTGAGGCAGATACAATACCCGCCAGATAGATGCGCTACCATTCCGATCTACATCCTCTCTGGTATAATGCCTATAGAGGCCAGCATCGACCGTAGACTTCTATCCATGTATGTCGGCCTATTAAAGCAGCCAGAGTCACTGGAACACCAACTCATACGCAGACAGCTTGCAGTCAAGGAAGGAGAGAGCTACAGTTGGGTGGCTAGAGTGAGACGTCTGCTACAAAAGTATTCCCTGCCATCAGCGTTCGAGCTCTGGGAGAATCCGCCATCCAAAGAGAACTGGAAGAAAACACTAGTAGATGCCTTCAACGCCTTCTTCCACGAGAAATGGACTACCGAGGCAAAACAGAAATCGTCCTTGAGATACCTACACATCAGTGAGCGTCCGTTCGATGGTAAACACCCAGTCTGGGCCTCTGTCTGTACAGATGCGAGGGAAATCAAGAAGGCCTGCATGAAGGTGCGACTGATGACTGGTTCTTACACCCTACAAGCAAATCGTCACAAGTTTAACCAGAACGAGGTCTCCCCTCTATGCTGTCTGTGCAAAAAAGACCCAGAAGATAGAGCTCACTTCCTTTTGAAGTGTAGTACGCTGGCCCCAGCACGGGAAAAACACCTGAACCGTCTGAGAGTAGTGTTGACTGACCATGTCTCACCAGATGCTGCAAATGATATCATGAACTCTGACGACCAACTGCTACAATGTATCATTGACGCCACTGACACGCAAATCTTCCGACTCATTGACGAGCAGTTACATGTAGTCTATAAAATTGAGACGGTTAGCCGAAACCTCATCAACGATATAGACAATCTTCGTACAAAAATCTTGAACAGCGTTATAGTGAAATAAATTACTTATTATGAATATGAAGGTCATAATTATGCTCATTATTGAAACAAAATTATGCAATTATAAACAAATAAATAGCACTATGCATAGTCATTGATTTCTAGAATATATCAAATCACGCTCTCAAAGCTTAGCCAACTAACAAACTGGTATATATAACATCGGTGAAGGAATATAAATATTGGAGAAGGAATTCGTGCTGTATAGTATTGGTGGAGGAAATTGTATCTTGGAAAATTGGTATATCTGAATTAGTGCTCTAAGTGATCCAGTGCGGGTGGATCAATATTATTCTGGTGACGGGATCAACTGTTCTTATTTACATGTAAGACCACCACCTCGCGTTATACAACGAAGAGGGTGCTCCGAAGCTACCGGAGGGATCTACAACAACAACAACAACAATGGCGACGTTCGGTGCAGGGTAATTTTTGTTTCGACTTTCACTTTGAATTTTCATTTAATTTAGCTTGGATAAATTGATTTAATTGTTTTAATGATCAAGGCCAGCTTAATCGTACGGGGAAGCCGTGATTAGTTCGCTTCAGGAATGAGACGCACCGAGTTATCGCTTTGCTCAGCTTATACAAATTACAGTCATTTCGTACACTGGACATTCCTACCTAGTTTGGATTTTTCGTACCCAATGTCCGAGTCGTTTCGTACCGAATCTCTGAGACGTTTCGTATCGATGTCTGGTCAGTTTGTACTCTAGGATTAAAAGAAAACCATCGTACCAAATGTCCGACAGATGTTATGTATCTAAGTTAATAAGTCTTGGCGTCCGTGGTCCAGTGGTAGAGCGTCGGATTTGGAATCGAACAGTCCCGGGTTCGATACTCGGTCAGGCCACGAATGTAGTGTCATTGAGCAAGGCACCTCACACACATTGCTTAGTACTGGTTAATCGCTTAGGTCGGCTGAGCCTGCCCAGGAAAACATGTCTAAGTCCCCGCGAGGGGTTTGACATTAAAGGAACATACATACATACCCTCGAGTGTCCGGCGGTTTCCGTTATGATAAGAAATGATTGGCATTCAACAAAACGAATCTTAAAACTACATAGTTTCTAAATGTATGATGTAAATAAAGTAACGTTCCTCTTTTATTCCAAAGAATTAGAAATGAATATGACTACGTAAATAACAATGGGCGCTGTCATTTTTACCATGACCCGAAACAGACATCTGTGGTGACTGGTACCGGAGTTATCGTGACCTTTCAGCAAATAAATTTTGCGTAACATCGAATGGGTGTAAATATAAAATGAACACGTTTCATAAAGCATAATGATCATTTCTATTATTTTGATGAATATTTCTTTTCACAGTGAACACTTTCACAGTTTAACAAGCATTTAAACATGTGGACACCTGAATTCATCACATAATCTTGTAAACCTGACTTTTGAACAGTAAATGAGGTGGGTCCAATGGTCACACTGTGCCCATTTGTAAGGGCTGTTGATGAATATTGCCTGTACTTTCGCTTTGTAGGTGGTGGACTGCCATAAACCTAAAACAAAATTAAAAACTATTCCTTTAAGTACACTACACGACAGGACACACTGCTTAGTTGACGATGACAGTAACACTGTATGGAACTCAAAACAATATAAGAGATGTCTCTAAAACAAACTCCCCTTACACTAATTAAACTTGTAACCCAGTCTATATTGACCTTCACATTAAATGACAGGTAGGTAAACAAATCAGACGACGCAAAACAAAACTGGAAATGGTCAATATTTTGCAGTAAATCAAATGGACAAATGGTGATGCAATATAGCATTATGAAAGATAGCATGTTTTATACCAATGCAAGGAAAATAACCGATTACTTATGCCTACAAGGATTATACGGTGCATTGTTGTTGCCAAATATGGAAAATGACCTTTGACACTATCTATTCCTGATTGGTGACGTCAGAAAACACCGATTGCGCGCAGTATTGTAAATACTTACGGGGTAACGAAAACGAAGGTATCACGATTTGAGGACACTAGAGGATACTTGGCTAGTTCGTACCCTAGGATTAAGTGTTAGGCTCTGTCTCCGTACATCGGCTTTTATCGTCTTCATTCTCCCGAATGTTTCGCCAATTTAAATATCCAGTAATATAAGCTCTCGTTACCATGAATATTGCACTGGCATTTATATCTCGTGTAACAGAAGCTCGTCATAAATACATGACGTCCAACAATTTATTTACATTTCTGTATGTTGGGCTCCCTGTATTTTTGCACATGCGCAAGTGAGGTCCGTCCGCAAGAAGTTCATGTGGCAGTTTTAATATCTTGGCTAAACTGACTACATATAACAGACACTGAGTCTGACAACACACATTTTCTACACATTATCAGAGTTCCCTCTGTTTGAAACTTTGTCGGCATCACTTCTGTCGCCAATTGAAAAATACTGAAGCCAATTTGAAAAACTTGGAGCCAACTAAGAGCCAACTAAGAGCCAACTAAGAGCCATATAGTTCACAGATAAATATTTGAAGCCATGTTGTATGTATTTAATATTGTTGTTCCAAAAAAAAAGAAGTAAATTAAAAAAAAAATGTGCCAAATATTTTCGCCAATTCACAAAAGTTAGTGCCAGTATTTGTTTGTCTGTCACAATTGACCTTTCTGCCGATTTTGATTGACAGCTGGTGTTAGCCAATCGCATCGCACCATTCGCGCACACCCCCGGCAACGGTTTATCGCCGCCATCTTGTTAGACAAACAATGCATATTAGACACACTAGTAACGAGTAGACAAATTTGAAAAGGCGAGAATTTGATCGAAAATACGGGTTTAAAATTGTTTTAATGATGTTGAAAATGTGTAGCTTTGGTGTGTGGGTTAGTTATAGTACAAAATTAGTCGATATCCTGGTGATCGACGTTAAATTCAACCCATTTCAAAATCCTTGGACAAATCTAAAAGTGTGTATATGAACCACAAAATACCAGACAGCTGCTTTAAAAACAATGCATCTATAAAAACACCGACTGACCCCATATAGTCATTCTTTTCTCACAAACACAGCAATCAAATTTAAGCGTGTCACACTGTTTATTGGGAGCAATCAACAACTTACCCACTAACGGTACATCACAGAGACCGCCGAGTTATAATACCCGATAGGGGCCACTGCTATCAAGATCAAAGTATTTCACATCGGAATTTAGCACTGATTGTGCTAATTGGTCAATTATAAAATGTGTGCACATAATTATATAATTGATTACTACACCGAGTCATTGTTTTATCGTTCTGTTAGATAAACGAGTTATGTAGTAAAATTTTAATCAAATCTGATAACGAGTGATCGTGATCTGAAATTATTTTTTGAAAAATATTTAAAATTAATTAATGCTGTCTGTCATTGACAATGGTGAAAAGATGTAGTTACGGGCTGTGTGACAGTGATGTAGATATCCAGATCGATTGATAGGTGACGTTAAATTCGTGCCATTTTCAAAACCTAAGACAAATCTTGAAAACATGTCTAAGGTGGATTAAGTTGTGTGAACGACCAAACGACCAGCTGAATACATCCAAAATTAATGCAAACAGATATATTTGCACAAAAGTAAGTTGAAATTAATTTATTTATGCATAATAAAATATTTCGAAAAAATATATTCTGCATTAATAGATCTACCGTTCACAAGAGATATGTGAGTATAGTGGTGATTATACATGTGGTTCATACATATTGTCGTGGATGGTGGACTAGGGATCAGATAGTAGTAATAGTACCCATGCATGTGCAGAGCTGTGGGATTCCCATATTAGCTCAGTGAACGTACTGGTGTTCAGTTTTTGGGCCTAATGTTCGAGTCTTCTAGGAGGCATAGGGTCGAGTCTCTCAAGACGGTGGCATATTTCATTTCTTTTGATGTCAAAGTTGACACGATGTGGTTGTTCACTCTTCCGTTGACTGCGCAAGCATTTACCACGAACACTTAACACGTCCTCATCCGTTAAATATATCTGTACTTTAGAGAAATAACCTTCACACCTACGTCTATTATGAGATGGGCTGTTGACAAATTAATCAATTACTGGAGAATATATTATTTTTCACACCTTGATTGGTCGGCTCAAACATTTGTGATGCTGGCTTGTATGCCCATGTTTTATCAGCTTTAGAGCTGAGCCGTGCCATATGTCCAAGCCCTTGAATCATGTATAAATATCATGCTCTTCACATCAATTTCATTACAACCATGGCGTCTATTTTTCCATGCGTTTTTTGCTCTCGTCACGTTTCCAGCCGTATGCATGCTCTTAGCTGCGATAAGTGCCACCGTTGGAATCATCGAAAATGCGGAATGATTTATTTATTCTCCCCCATTCACTTTAATTAATCTTGATTAGTGGCCTGAAACCTAGATAGATAATCACTCCTGGTATGGCAAACACACGGCTACATAGTCCCATTCATAATTGTGTCTAATTACCTAAATAGCTAATAATAGCATTATTATAATGGGCCTGTATAGTGCAGTACTATATATATATAAAATACGAACCTGTGATTATACGAATGCACTAGTATACGAAACTACCATTAGACGAACAAGGGATTATACGAAATCACCTGAATTCACCTAAAACCCTTGCCATCTTGCTTTCAACGAGATATTCTTATCTGGGTGAAATAAAACCGAGAAATTCGACGGAATTTTATCTAGATTAACTCGATGCAGGTCTGTGTTAGACGCCATTTTGTTAGATAGCTTGTCTCGCGTGGTTACAGCGAGCACCTGTAACTATGGGGGGCGTGCCTAAGTAGCGTTTGCAGAAAGGTCAATTGGCGACCGACAGCGGGAACCCTGATTATAATGGTTATTTTATGAACAAATTAATGAATGACTGAATCCAAAATTAAACTGTATAAACAATGCTCGCAACTGTTATTATTGCGTAAATTGCCTCAGATTGCAAATATAGTTGAACCTCGATACCTGAGTGAGTCATCGGTGATTCGAGTCAAAGATAGTACGTCTAGTGCATGCCATACTATTTAGAAACAAAGTACAATTAAATATTGCTAAATATAAGAATATTGATGATAATAATTATAATATAAAATTATAAAGCTTTTTATGTTTTATTTTAGTAATTGTGTTATTTATTCAATGCCAAAATTGAAGAAGAGAAGAAAACATTTATCGTTTATATTGAGATGCCATTCGTAGTCATCTTTATCTCAATATTGAAGTGTGCAAAATATTTCTTATTTGCATAATTATGTTTAACCCTTAACCTGCCAATCATGACTTAGGTCGTTGTTGCAAACAGCTGTCTGTCTGTCTGTCTGTCTGTCTGTCTGTCTGTCTATAAAACGCTTGTCTGAATAGCAAACAATATAGAATCTGATCAGACGCGGCATTTGATCTGGATCTATGTTGTTTGCACATTCCGTCCAATTTTTTCGACAAGGTTACGGGTTAATACCAATTTATAATATGGTTAAAAATTAATAATTAAATACATGTTGATAGAATATTTATTGCCAATTACATGACATTGAATGTCTATTCTGCTTGATGACGCCCTATGCCCCTATAGAAAAATCACAATTCAAAACTGCTCTCTAATATCAATGTCCTCTCAACATGAACTACAGTCAAACCTGTGTTAGTGGTCACCTGTATTAAGCAGCCAACCTGTATTAAGCAGCCAGTTTCCAGATTCCCAATTGGTTGTTTTTATTATATATTTGACCTCTATTAAGCAGCCACCTGTACTAACCAGCCACTTTCTCTGACTCCCTTGGCTGGCTGCTTAACACAGGTTTGACTGTACATGTAATTAAATACATGTTGATAGAATATTTATTGCCAATTACATGACATTGAATGCTTGATGACGCCCTATGCCCCTATAGAAATATCACAATTCAAAACTGCTCTCTAATATCAATGTCCTCTCAACATGAACTACAGTGAAACCTGTGTTAGTGGTGACCTCTATTAAGCAGCCACCTGTACTAAGCAGCCACTTTCTCTGACTCCCTTTGCTGGCTGCTTAACACAGGTTTGACTGTACATGTATATTTGTTGATTTAAGCAACACATGTCTGATACGGATATGAAGTCAGAAATTCTTTTATATTTCCAGATTCAATTTTGCAACCCCGGCTACTGCAACACCTGCATCCACCGGTAAGGGTCAATTGATATAGGTATTACTCCCTTTACATGTAACCATTAGCTACATTCCAGTAGTTTTAACCCAGTTGATTCTGGATACCGTTCAAACTGTATTTGCAAAGAACATAGAGCCAGATCGACCGCCACGGAACGTTCCGTCTGATCAGGCTCTATGCTGTTTGCTATTCAGATGATCTTGCTAAGACACTTGACTATGTAGCAAACAACATAGATCCTGGTCAGCATGCAGCGTCACACTGCGGCTGATCTGGATCTATGTTGTTTGCAAAAGCCTTTAAATGTATCCAGAATGAAATGGGTTAAGAGTAGTATCCTCTTGACGAATGTGTGGTACATGTAAGTATACTTGGAACAATTATGGGTGAAGATAAAATGGTACATGTACCTTTAACCCATTCAACACCAAGTAACTGACATAGACTGTTCCATGACATTTTTAGACCAATTAAATTAATAAGAAAATTACATTTGGATCAGTTCATTTATCAAAATGGGTAAATTATTTTCTAAAAATTATAATATTACTTGCAAAAAGTGCAGATCCTGATGAGACGGCTTTTCACGAGCCGGCTCATCTGGATCTACACTTTTTGTAAGCCTATTTAGAGGTCTGTGGTGTTGAAAGGGTTAATTGTGAAACTTTCTAGCTGTTTTACCCGATTTTCTACAGTATAAAGTTTAAACTTTATTTATTTTACTACGATTGCGAAGCAAGTTCTAACAACTTATATTAATCACTTTCGTTGGCGCGGATGAAATGCTCATATATGTGGTAATTCGTGTGGGAGGAAACCCGAGTACCTGGAGAAAACCCACCTGTCCGATCTGGCGACCACCGTACCATCTCACATACTTCCCAGTCCGAGGATCGAACCCGGGTTGCATTGGTGAGAAATTGTCTATTAATGTTTATTAAGCAGCCAACCTGTATTAAGCAGCCAACCTGTATTAAGCAGCCAACCTGTATTAAGCAGCCAACCTGTATTAAGCAGCCAACCTGTATTAAGCAGCCAACCTGTATTAAGCAGCCAACCTGTATTAAGCAGCCAACCTGTATTAAGCAGCCAACCTGTATTAAGCAGCCAACCTGTATTAAGCAGCCAGTTTCCAGATTCCCAATATGTTGCATTATTATACACTTGACCTCTATTTATCAACCACATGTGCTAAGCATCCACTTTCTGTGATTCCCTTGATTGGCTGCTTAACCCATTTCATTCTGGATACATTTAAAGGCTTTTGCAAACAACATAGATCCAGATCAGCCGCAGCGTGACGCTGCATGCTGATCAGGATCTATGTTGTTTGCTACATAGCCAAGTGTCTTAGCAAGATCATCTGAATAGCAAACAGCATAGAGCCTGATCAGACTGCACGTTCAGTGACGGCTGATATGGCTCTATGTTCTTTGCAAATACCGGTTGAACGGTATCCAGAATGAAATGGGTTAAAGACAGGTTTATCTGTATATGATGTATGCAGTATATTAAATTGTTTGTCTACAGTCTTGCTGCAATCTCTGGTTGTCCTATTATTTTATTTGTGAATTGTCAGATTTGCTATCATCGACATCATGCGAACTTCAAAATGATACCGTAATTTTCTATGTATAGTGCGCTATCATGTATAATGCATACCCACTTTTTGGCACGCAGATCGGGGGGAAACGTAGTTCTGGTGTATACCACGCACCGTAAAATATCATTTTCACAAGCCAAAATTTCTCCATTAACACTGCACTACCGATCAAATTTAAAAACTAGAATTTATTATATATATATTTGTTTCTCAATCGAGCTTAACCCGTCACATTAATTGGCCGGATTGTGCAAGCAGTATCTATGCTTATTGCTGTTCAGACAAGTGCTTTAGCTCCGCTATGCGAATATCAATACTGCACTAGATCTATGCTGTTGGGTAAAGCGACTTTAGTTGTGATTGTCAGGTTAACCCTTTCCTTCATAGAGATTTAGGTTAATATAATATTATATACAAATACAAATGACAGCCATTTAACCCTTTCCTTCATAGAGATTTAGGTTAATATACTATTATATACAAATACAAACGACAGCCATTTCGCTATCATACAGTGGATAAGTAGTCGCCATACCTATACCACCTCCATAGATATTACTGGGACTACATGAGATTCTCGCCTTTATTATGAACAATGCTTTGGCTACCTCATTGTCAATGTATGTCATATTGGTAATGGTGTGGTGCTTCTATGAGGAAAAAGGTTAAGAGTTAAATAAATTGGTATAAACCAAGCTATTCCATTATAGATATACATGTAACATGACAATGGGTATGTTTTCAGCCTCGGGTGGTTTTGCATTTGCTACGAGTACACCAGCCACTGCAGTGCCCCCTACTGGAGGATTTAACTTTGGCGCTCCTGTAAGTGCTGTCCCTGCTACTCAGAAAACTGCAATTCCAACTGGATTTGCACTTGGCGTGCCTGCGGTTTCAACTGCCACAAGTAAGTAAAGCTGGTTTGTTTTCTATGAATATTTTACTCGTAATCCTATAGATTAATGATTCATGTTTGTACATGTAGGCACTAGGGTGGGGGTAGGAAATGAATTGCAATTGTTAATGACTTGTTATTCTTGTTACAAAGATAAGTAAGGTAATGTACACTTTTTGTACATTTTGTCACAATATAGGGAATCAAATTGGTACAATACGCAATATGTAGTTTTTGTTTAACCCTTTCAACACCACAGACCTCTATTTATAGGCTTACAAAAAGTGTAGATCCAGATGAGCCGGCTCGTGATGAGCCGTCTCATCAGGATCTGCACTTTTTGCAAGTAGTATTACTAATTTTAGACAAAATTACCCATCTTGATAAATGAACTGGTCCGAATGTAATTTTCTTATTCATTTATTGGTCTAAGAATATCATGGACCAGTCCATGTCAGTTACTTCGTGTTGAAAGAGTTAACATTTAATTTTTTATGACTGAAAAAAGACGGGCTTGTTTGTTATGACATATTGCGTCATCACTTATTATTCTTCTTTGTCATATTCCCATTTCAATATTTCCCAGTAATTGTGTTCCGTACTTTAGTTTATACAAATTTATTTTAGCTTGATTGTGAAACAAGTTCTTACAACTTATATTAATCACTCTCGAGACCTCATTCCTGATGGAATCCATCGCCACGAGCGAGAGAGAAGAAGCAACGTGGAATTTAAATGCCTTGCCTAAGGGTACAATCGTAACGGCTCCAGCAGGGCTCAAACTCCGAACATTTCGCACCTGAAGCGAACGCGCATCCACTACGCTATCACGACTTCCACTAGTTCCGTACTTTGTTATTCAAGTATATGTACATTTGTATATATATATCGTATTTTTGCTTGAACAGATTTACCATTCGGTATATCGGCTACCACCAACAGTGCTCCTACTGGTTTGGCTCTCGGCCAGGCACCAGCGGCTACCACTGGGTTTTCTTTAGGTGGAACAGGAACCTCAGGGGTCGGCCTGCTGGGTAGCGCCACCACTGCTTCAGTAGCTCCTTCATTTGGGTTCTCCAAACCCCTTGCAGGTAAGATAAGAGTGCAAATACACTAAAGTGCTGTTCTAAATTCTTCTCTAAACTGGTGGCCAAGTGGTTAAAGTTATTGGCTTCAAATCACTTACCCCTCACAACTGCTGGTTCGAATCCCATTGGGGTGCGGATTTTATTTTATTTGAGGAAGCTATACACAGGGTTCCCACAGACCTTGAAAACTCCTTGAATTTGTGTTAGGTCCTTGAAAACTCCTTGAATTTGGTATTGGTGGTTTTTGTCCTTAAAAAGTCCTTAAATCCTGGGAAAAACTCCTTAAATTACCATAGCGTGTGCTTGAATCGCATGCAAGTTTTGAATTGGTGCTGTCCTTAATTGTGTAAGTTTAACATCATGAGAACACATATCTTAACAAAAGTATTCATAGTCATCTCCATTTTAATTTAGTAATTCAGCATGTTATTTAGTGGAGAAATATAAAAAAATAATCTTACACCATTTCCATATGTCTGAAGCACAATCCCGAATTTAACGAGTCCTTGAAAAACGATGAAATGTCCTTGAAAAGTCCTTGAATTTCAGTCTCAACAGTCTGTGGGAACCCTGATACAGCTTGCGGAATGTCTGTGGGAACCCTGATACAGCTTGCGGAATGTCTGTGGGAACCCTGATACAGCTTGCGGAATGTCTGTGGGAACCCACAGGCACCAGACACAAAAAAAAAATTGTTTTGGCCTATGGTCATGTAGTAAGTAATATATAATAAAGGCAACCAACGAAATTGAAACATGCATGCAGAAACATCGACGAGAAACTAGGTAAAAACGACCAGATCACTGATTTGCCCTCGTGGTCCCGACCGGAAGACCTTTTTCTGTCAACAAATACTTTTTATTTCATCGAGATCGATCAAATAACACCTGAACGGCGCATTGTTTCATCGTGAACAGCAGGACATGAAAAGTTGTCGTTTTCGCTGGGTGATCGGTTTTTGATTTGGCGGTATGTTTTCTCGTCTTTTTACCCAGTGTAATACTCATAACATCTTTAAATCACACCCACTTCGTTAAATGGAATCTTTCTCTCGCGAATCATGTTGTTTGCAGCCTCGGCGTGCAGATCCAACAGAGCAATACAGGAATCAAATACAAAACAAAAGTAAAATTCAATAATTGTTCCATTTTGGATAAGATCCGCGGTGAATATACAGCGGCATTTCATTGGCTGCTGTTTATATATGTATTTACATGTTTCATTTTTGACCAATGAGAAAAAAGCATTCATTCACATCGTATGTTGTCAAAAACCGATCACCCAGCGAAAACGACAACTTTTCGTTTCCTGCTGTTCACGATGAAACAATGCGCCGTTCAGGTGTTATTTGATCGATCTCGATGAAATAAAAAGTATTTGTTGACAGAAAAAGGTCTTCCGGTCGGGACCACGAGGGCAAATCAGTGATCTGGTCGTTTTTACCTAGTTTCTCGTCGATGTTTCTGCATGCATGTTTCAATTTCGTTGGTTGCCTTTATTATATATTACTTACTATATGACCATAGGCCAAAAATAAAAAAAAAATTGTGTCTGGTGCCTGTGTGGGAACCCTGATACAGCTTGCGGAATGTCTGTGGGAACCCTGATACAGCTTGCGGAATGTCTGTGGGAACCCTGATACAGCTTGCGGAATGTCTGTGGGAACCCTGATACAGCTTGCGGAATGTCTGTGGGAACCCTGATACAGCTTGCGGAATGTCTGTGGGAACCCTGATACAGCTTGCGGAATGTCTGTGGGAACCCTGATACAGCTTGCGGAATGTCTGTGGGAACCCTGATACAGCTTGCGGAATGTCTGTGGGAACCCTGATACAGCTTGCTAAATGTCTGTGGGAACCCTGATACAGCTTGCGGAATGTCTGTGGGAACCCTGATACAGCTTGCGGAATGTCGGTGGTTTTATCCGGGTGCCCGCCTGCATCTGAAATACTACTTGAAGGGGCACCAGGGGTTTCCTTTACTAATAAAAGCTCGAAAGTCGCCATATGACCTGTCCTCATAAACTGTTGGTGTGACGTTAAACCCTGAGAGCAAACAAATCCTCTCCAAACTGGAGACAGTGTACTAAATGATGTTCTAGACTATTTTCCAAGCCACTCTTAGGTTCTAAATGCCTCTCTCAAACACTCAAACACTCACAGTTAAACGTAATGTAACGCTGTTCTAAATTCTTCTCCAAAACACTCATGTAAATCAGAGTTTAAATGTAATGTAATACTGTTCTAAAGTAGGCTGTTGTATACATTTCAGGGTTCCGTCTGTCTGAATATTTGTCTGCGCCACTTCTGCCGCCAATTGAAAAACACTGGAAGAGCCATATAGTCATAAATAAATATTTGAAGTCATGTATTTGACAAAACATGTGCCAAAAAAAAAAAATTCAAAAAAAAAAGTTGCGCCAAATATTTTCGCTAATTCACAAATTTAGCGTCAATATTTGTTTTTTGGCGCCATTGGCGACCGACAGCGGAAACCCTGCATTTGAAATGACAAGTACAGCTTCTTTCCTTTGGTAGCTGCAATTTCTGCAATCATCAAGTAAATTGATATGCTTAATCTCATGCTACTTGTTCAGTTGAGAGATCCAAGCATCCCCCTTGCATTCTTCGATTTACTTTGTCAAAACATTATTTCTTTCAACAGTAGGTGTCCCGGCAGCAACAAGTTTTGGTCTTGGCGGAGGTCTCAAGCTCGGTACAACTGCTACAACATTGGCCCCCACTCTCGGTAGTCTGGGAAGCTTCGGTGTCGCCGGTGGTGCAGCCCCTGCTATAGCTGGTAGTATTTTCGGTCAGTCTGCTGCTAAAACAGCATCGTCTGGTCTGGGAGGAGTGGATCCAAAAACAGCAACGTCTACAACAGCTACTGATTCTGGGAAACCCGGGTGAGTGTGATGATTCTGGGAAACCAGGTTGAGTGATGATTCTGGGAATCCCGGGTGAGTGTGATGATTCTGGGAATCCTGGGTGAGTGTGATGATTCTGGGAAACCAGGGTGTGTGTGATGATTCTGGGAAACCCGTTGAGTGTGATGATACTGGGAAACCCGGGCGAGTGTCATGATTTCAAGCATACATTTAAATGTCCATGGCCTTCTCCAGTTTGGCTTGTCGTAATGAGCTGATTGGATGACTCGTCTAAGTTCTCATAATATAGTCAAACCCTGTCTTAAGCAGCCAGCCAAGGGAATCACAGAGAAAGTGACTTGAGTAGCACAGTTGACACAAAACAAAATATAGTACATTGCAGTTAAAATGTATAATACGACCAAGTCACAGTTTGTGCCACGTCTACTTGGTCACAAATACGACCAAGTCACAGTTTGTGCTGCGCCTACTTGGCCACAAGTACGCCCAAATCACAGTTTGTGCCACGCCTACTTTGTCACAAGTACGACCAATCACAGTTTGTGCCACGCCTACTTGGTCAGTGTTGCTCATTGGCAAAAGAATTGTAGCATCTGTATCGAAGTAGGTTCAGTAAAGAAAATGCATTTCAGCTGTAAATATTCTATATTTCAGAACATGTTCTGTAAGTGTTTCCTAGCTTACTTGATTGTTATTTCAGAGAAAGTAAGACGACAAAGGAGACAATAGTAGAGAGCAGCATCCTGCTGGATGTAGATGAATTAAGGTAGGGATAATGCAGGTCTCAATCGAGAGGGTGATAAGGGAGAAGTAATCTCCTTAAGCTATGACACTTCTCCCTAAATTGTGTTCAGGGTAAAGTTTTTCAATATCGCCGATACTGATTCTATATGTTTCTCCCTCATATGCACTAATGAATCTTCTCCCTCATATGCACTAATGAATCTTCTCCCTTGTATACACGAGGCTTCTTCCTCATATGCACTAATGAATCTTCTCATTGTATACACGAGGCTTCTCCCTCATATGCATTAATGAATCTTCTCCCTCATATGCACTAATGAATCTTCTCCCTCATATGCACTAATGAATCTTCTCCCTTGTATACACAAGGCTTCTTCCTCATATGCACTAATGAATCTTCTCCCTTGTATACACAAGGCTTCTCCCTCATATGCACACATGAATCTTCTCCCTTGTATACACGAGGCTTCTCCCTCATATGCACTAATGAATCTTCTCCCTTGTATACACGAGGCTTCTTTCTCATATGCACTAATGAATCTTACGAGTCTCCCTTATATGCACTAATGAATATTCTCCCTCGTATACACAAATATTTTCCCTCGTATACACGAATCTTCTCCCTCATATACATGAGGCTTCTTTCTCATATGCACTAATGAATCTTCTCCCTCGTATGCATGAAGCGTCTTCCTCTTATGATCCAACAATGTTGTATCCAGTGCTAAGATTAGTATTGTAAAACGCTTAACATTAACACTTAAATCTACATTGCCTCCTCTCTCCCTCATGGCGGTGGATTCCATCAGAAATGAGGTCTCGAGATTGATTAATCCAATGTCGTAGAAACTTGTTTTGCAATCAAACTAAAATAAATTTGTCTGAACCAATACTTTATCCTTGGTATTGAATTCAATATACTGTGTTTGGGGCAATAAACTAATCAGCATGTTCAATTCAATTCAATAAATGTATTGCATTAAAGAGACATTACATCGCAAAAAGCAAATAAAATGCATGTTTTCACTTATAAATGCATTCTTCTGAATACATTCGAACACTAACATTGAATCAATAAACAGTATTTTTGTGGTCTACAAACTTTCAAAAGTGAAAGTATGATTTCATATAACGGTCATCCACGTTCCTGAAATGACATTTCTTTCTCATTGGAGTCAATACTAAACGCGCGATACTTTCATTTAGAGATAATTTAACTAAGATTAGTCTACAAATAAATATGCATTGGCACACATGTGAGATATAACGGTACGTCTGTACGCTAAATCGTGTTATTCAGGTTACACTCATTGTATTACGCTAGGATGTCGACCCTATTTACATTATTTTTTATTATGTCAACAAATCGCATATACGACGTTTGTTTATTTGTTGAAATACTCAGTTTTTGAGGCAAATATTGGGAACAAATTATACCATATACAGTCAAACTTGCTCAAAAGACTACGTCTATTAAAAGACCACTTGGATTAAGAGACCACTTTTTCAGTTCCCGTTTGTATTGTTAAAGAACAAATTAGTTTAAGTATTAAGAGACCAGTCCCACTTACAGACCGTTTTTTGCCCTTCCCTAGGTGGTCTCTTAATACAAGTTTGACTGTAATAGGAAATTACAATCTGCAGACATTTGCGTATTCATCGATGTAGTGTCGCTTTAAACAAAGTATAATGGAAAAGTATGGATAAATTTTCATAGATCCTTGTTTCTTGAAGGATGCTGTTATTTCTTGCGTAAGTTTTGAATAATTTTCCTTCCTATTAGTCTGTAAGTAAGGTAATAAACTTTTGTTTGGTACATGTAGGTCAAGTGTAATAGTTCGATCCTCGGGCCGGGAATTATACGAGATGGTACAGTGGTCGCCAGATCGGACATGTGGGTTTTATCCGGGTACTCCGGTTTGCTCCCACATGAATGATCACATTTACGCTTTCATCCGCGCCAACGAGAGTGATTAATATAAGTTGTTAGAGCTTGCTTCGCAATCGTCGTAAAATAAATAAAGTTTAAACTTTTTTAAAAGTGTAATAGTAACTGTTCAGATATCTTTTCTTAATTCTCTAAATTTACGGCAAATAAGAATGTAATTTGACTTTAATTTGCAGAAAATTTGTGAAAGAAGAGAAAGGTGAGATGGAACAGATGAAGCGAATGTCGTCCACCTCGATTATCAAAGTGCAAGAGGACAATGCTGCTCTCAAGCAACTGTTGTCGGTCGTATCTAGTGGTCTGCAGAAAAATGCATATGCTGTGGATAAACTTAAAAAAGAAATGACACAGGTTGGTTTATGGTTCTGTTACACACACCCTGGTGTACATCTTTTGGCATTTTGTTGGCATTAAATATAACTATTGAGGAAGATCAGGGCTCATTCTAGAGGGCGACTTGGGCGAAATAGTTGCCCTAGGGACCCTGACTTCGCCCCCTGCGGGACCCACTTCTTCATAAAAAATGTTTTTTAAAACAATTGTTTTACAATTTTCATACCAAATTTTGTCCAGTAAGATACACTGGCCCATTATAAAGCACTGCTTCTATTCATATGTTCTATGTAATGATCATAATGTGTAATTTAACCCTATTTTGTTGAAATATATTTGACCGATATGTACCACCCCTTTGGCGGGCAGACGTTTATAAATTCAAACTCTTCCGCCCATTTGACCGATATGTACCACCCATTTGGCAGGCAGACATTTATAAATTCAAACTCTTCCGCCCATTTGACCGATATGTACCACCCCTTTGGCAGGCAGACGTTTATAAATTCAAACTCTTCCGCCCATTTGACCGGTATGTACAACCCCTTTGGCGGGCAGACGTTTATAAATTCAAACTCTTCCGCCCATTTGACCGATTGTACAACTCCTTTAGCGGGCAGACGTTTATAAATTCAAACTCTTCCGCCCATTTGACCAATATGTACAGTACAACCCCTTTGGCGGGCAGACGTTTATAAATTCAAACTCTTCCACCCATTTGACCGATATGTACCACCCCTTTGGCAGGCAGACGTTTATAAATTCAAACTCTTCCGCCCATTGACCGATTGTACAACTCCTTTAGCGGGCAGACGTTTATAAATTCAAACTCTTCCGCCCATTTGACCAATATGTACAGTACAACCCCTTTAGCGGGCAGACGTTTATAAATTCAAACTCTTCCGCCCATTTGACCGATATGTACCACCCCTTTGGCAGGCAGACGTTTATAAATTCAAACTCTTCCGCCCATTTGACCGATATGTAACCCCTTTGGCGGGGACGTTTATAAATTCAAACTCTTCCGCCCATTTGACCGATATGTACAACCCCTTTGGCGGGCAGACGTTTATAAATTCAAACTCTTCCGCCCATTTGACCGATTGTACAACTGCTTTAGCGGGCAGACGTTTATAAATTCAAACTCTTCCGCCCATTTGACCAATATGTACCACCCCTTTGGCAGGCAGACGTTTATAAATTCAAACTCTTCCGCCCATTTGACCGATATGTACAACTCCTTTAGCGGGCAGACGTTTATAAATTCAAACTCTTCCGCCCATGTGACCAATATGTACCACCCCTTTGGCGGGCAGACGTTTATAAATTCAAACTCTTCCGCCCATTTGACCGATTGTACAACTCCTTTAGCGGGCAGACGTTTATAAATTCAAACTCTTCCACCCATTTGACCGATTGTACAACTCCTTTGGCGGGCAGACGTTTATAAATTCAAATTCTTCCGCCCATTTGACCGATTGTACAACTGCTTTAGCGGGCAGACGTTTATAAATTCAAACTCTTCCGCCCATTTGACCAATATGTACAGTACAAACCCTTTGGCAGGCAGACGTTTATAAATTCAAACTCTTCCGCCTATTTGACCGATATGTACAACTCCTTTAGCGGGCAGACGTTTATAAATTCAAACTCTTCCGCCCATTTGACCAATATGTACAACCCCTTTGGCGGGCAGACGTTTATAAATTCAAACTCTTCCGCCCATTTGACCGATACAGTGTTCTCCGGAAGCCCCGGCGGCCGGCGATTTCGCCGACTACACGCTGACTGAGCGCCGGTTACTTTCCGGTATAATAAATATATTATTTCGAAACAAAACAGCGAATATTTAGGACGAAATCGTCAAATAAATCGATCCGGAAGTGATTCTGTGGGCGCATCCATTTTATCGGATGATTTTGTTACAATGCGCATAAGAGACGCGCATCTAGTACAAATGCAAATGATCAGCGCTATCTACCAATCATATTGCTGGGAAAATCTGGATTTTCCGTGAGTTTCTAAATTTAGACTTTTTTTTTTTGAAAATGAATGCAAAAAAGAAAAGAAAACTTTCCAATAATCAAAGAGTTATGTCAGATTTTTGTCACACAGGTAATGATCAGTGATGGTACAGGTAGTAGGGCAGTGCACATTTACCATGTGTGTATGGGTCTGTGTGTTTATTAGAGTTGTGGAACCTATGCTCGGCGTATATCCACATATAATAATGACCAGTATAAAATGTTAATTGCACTTGCCGTGTATATTATTATTTTCTTAAGTCGTGAAAACAACTTTCAAAACACTCTTGTTGAATTTTTTAGCTTCATCACGTGACCTTGCTGCTCAATATCGCTATCGCAACGGTGTCGGTCGGCACCGGTTTATATGCCTGAATACTTCAGGGCACCTATGGCTATGCACTGTGTACTTGTTGTTTTTTTTATTTATCCACCATAACTTATTGAATATCTTATTTTGATATAGTACATCATTGAGTAAAAACATGTATTGGTCTTAATCAGAAATGGTATAGAAACTATTTTTCGTGTTAGGTGTAGATTTTTTTAATTCGGATAGCTACCCGAATTGCTCATACACCGTAACAGTTTCGGTGGAAACATTAATGTCAGAGACTGCCTTTAGAAGAAGATAGTGTCGAGTGTGTTGCATACATAACTGGTATATAGTTGTACAAGTGGAAAGAACGGGTCAACAATAGTAAAACAAAGTACATGTACATGCTTGAAACTCCATGACACCAAGATCTAACATTTGTTATATAGTCTCAATCTGTGTTTAACAATATTTTTTTTTCTGTGAAAATAAAATGTGTAAAAATGATCAAAAAATTGGTGTAAATATTGCCTTAAAAATGCACCAGGTTGCACGAAATGAGACCAATTTTGGAAAATTTTATGGGGGAAGCCCCCCAAACCCCCCCCCCAACAGGAGGGAAACCCCTCCCGCACTCTCCCCCTCGTCGACTACGCCGGCTCGGTAGCGAGTGAATGCCAGTTACTTATAAATTAAAACCGTCTACTTCATATTCTACGGAGAGCACTGCCGATATGTACAACTCCTTTAGCGGGCAGACGTTTATAAATTCAAACTCTTCCGCCCATTTGACCAATATGTACAACCCCTTTGGCGGGCAGACGTTTATAAATTCAAACTCTTCCGCCCATTTGACCGATATGTACAACTCCTTTAGCGGGCAGACGTTTATAAATTCAAACTCTTCCGCCCATTTGACCGATTGTACAACTGCTTTAGCGGGCAGACGTTTATAAATTCAAACTCTTCCGCCCTTTGATCAAGCATAATTAACTGTCAATCACCGTAGGTTAGCAAAATTGTCCATAGGGTAACCTCCTCCCTCACCTACCCTGCTCAAAATGCACCCTGCCCATTGTCTGGTACACCCTGCCCATTTTCTGGTACACCCTGCCCTTTATTCCAGTTTTTATATTTTTATCAGTCAAAAATCACAATTTTGTTAAATTTCATCTAGATCTGAATGCAAAATGACGTGACATTGCTTTGCATTACGACGTATGGAGAAGCTCACAAACTGATGATGGGAAAATAACAAGATTACAACTGAAATTACAACAAAATGAGATTAAATTTAAAACAGTAACATGTTTGCTCACAAGTCCGCCTCCATGGTCGAGTGGTTAAGGTCGCTTACTTGTATACCACTGTAACCTATCATCACTGATGGTCACGGGTTCGAGGCCCGCTCAGGCCATGTCTCATTTATATGAAAAAGTTGGCAGTTTCTTACAGAGGTTGGTGCACCCAAGTACTGGTTAACCGCTGGAGCCTGCCCAGGAAAGGTGTTGTTAGGTAAACTGCTCGCCGGCGATATAGCCCAAAATGGTGCTGATGCAGGCGTAAAACTCTAAATATAACATATAATGTTTGCTCACACCCAGGTTATACATGTATTCATATCATTTTTGATATATTTTTTACTATGATCAATGAATGAGGTTCATGAGACAGGCTGTAGTGTAATTTTATTACGATGTAGGAATTGAAGAATGCAGAGATGGCAGTGAGAACAAAGGAGATGCCGCCAGGTTTACAGTACGAGAATACGGCCCCAACAATGTGAGTATATGGCTATTACGATTTGATACAACACCCTAATTTTATTGAGTATAACAGGGCTCAAAATTAGCACTATCACACTCGCATTTTGCGAGTAGAAATACAAAAATGCGAGTTGAACTTTCTGGCACTAGCAAAATTTTGCGAGTTCAATTTAAAACCTGTTAAATGTACAATTTACGTTCCTGTTTGTCTACTTTCGCTTTCTGATTGTAAACACACATAAAACTATGACGTAGAACACAACTGTTTGACTGGTTTTTCGTTGTGAGCCAATTGGCGTGGGTTTTTTGAAAATCTGAGTCAATATTAAAATCCAGTCTGCGTATTTTTTCTAGCAGTAAATATTCCAAGACGGAAATAAGCAATTTTTTAATGTCAATAACAGTGGTGAGAGGAGGCAACAATCGTTCATGTACTCGAGTCTAGTTGGGAGATTCTGCCCGTAGCAAGACAATTTGCTCATCTCCAAAAACAATAAAAAGTGAACGTCGAGACGAGGCGTGATGAAAAGGCCCGCACTCAATTCGCCCTATTCCGACAGTCGCACCCAGTAGATCTAATTGCAAAATAAAATGACATTTTATAAAAATTGTGAGAAGAATTCAACTATTGCGAGTTGACAATTTAGATACTCGCAAAATTTTGCCAGTGCACAAAAAAGTTACATTCTAGCCCTGGTATAATATAATATGTAATGTCACCTTTGCCCCCCATTATGGACAAAATTTGGGTTAAACAATGTGTACATTTTCAACGGTAATTTATCCCTGATAACTCAACAACAACTTGTGTAGATGAAATATGAAACTGGCTATTCTTTTACACAAACTTTCAGCTACAGTCTACATCCATTATCTCAAAGTCGGTTATGTCAAATTCACCGGTTATGTCAGTCGGTTATGTCAAAGTCCTGTTTGAAATCAATTTACATATAACTGGCTCCATTTAAGTCAAATTATATCGATTTCATGTTTTGGTCTCTTCAATGTGAATAAGCAGTATTTCACACTCGTTATGCTAACGTGCCAGTTTGTCTCCGAAGTGCGACTTTCATTCGTCAAATTTACCTGATCAAAGACATACTGTTGTGTCGATAAAGATAGTTGATGGTATTTACTGTGACAGTAATTACAATGTGTTCAATACAGGTACATTGTACATACCAATCGGCAATTAACCAGTAATTGGATAAACGGCTCATCGTAATCGAGTATCTGTTTATAACTGCACTGTTATTGCACATCTGCGATTTATTATCACATTTTCATATATAAATGATATTTACCTGTGTGTGCTGCATTTATTAAATATTAAGTACAATATTACGGTAATTTTTTTATCAAGTGTGGCCATGTCACGGTTATAATAGACAATGGAAAATAATTTATTATGGGGCAAGTGTATACGTGTAAGACTTTACGATCTACGAGAAAACATTATATTGGGAAATATTCTCAATATTGGTTATGTCAAACTTCGGGTATGTCGATGTATTTTGTTCGGTCCGACGTAAATCGACATAACGGATATGACTCGTTGCTTTGAGAACCTTAAAAGTAATCTATAAGCTCCTCGTGTGTTTTGTTACAGGTACTTTCAGAATGTAATTGAGAATTTTGAGACACAGATGTTGACGTATAGACAGCAGATTGAGACATTAGAGAATCATCTGTCATCTCTTCACCATCCAAGCAGGCTTACACCCGAAGGTTAGTGTTATATGTCACCACCAAGCAGGTGTTATATGTCACCACCCGAAGGTTAGTGTTATATGTCACCATCCGAAGGTTAGTGTTATATGTCACCACCCAAGTAGTGTTAACCCACCCCGAAGGTTAGTGTTATATGTCACCACCCGAAGGTTAGTGTTATATGTCACCATCCAAGCAGGCTTACACCCGAAGGTTAGTGTTATATGTCCCATCCAAGCAGGCTTACACCCGAAGGTTAGTGTTATATGTCACCATCCGAAGGTTAGTGTTATATGTCACCACCCGAAGGTTAGTGTTATATGTCACCATCCAAGCAGGCTTACACCCGAAGGTTAGTGTTATATGTCACCATCCAAGCAGGCTTACACCCGAAGGTTAGTGTTATATGTCACCACCCGAAGGTTAGTGTTATATGTCACCATCCAAGCAGGCTTACACCCGAAGGTTAGTGTTATATGTCACCACCCGAAGGTTAGTGTTATATGTCACCATCCAAGCAGGCTTACACCCGAAGGTTAGTGTTATATGTCACCACCCGAAGGTTAGTGTTATATGTCACACCAAACAGGCTACACCCGAAGGTTAGTGTTATATGTTACCATCCAAGCAGGCTTACACCCGAAGGTTAGTGTTATATGTCACCATCCAAGCAGGCTTACACCCGAAGGTTAGTGTTATATGTCACCACCCGAAGGTTAGTGTTATATGTCACCATCCAAGCAGGCTTACACCCGAAGGTTAGTGTTATATGTCACCACCCGAAGGTTAGTGTTATATGTCACCATCCGAAGGTTAGTGTTATATGTCACCACCCGAAGGTTAGTGTTATATGTCACCATCCAAGCAGGCTTACACCCGAAGGTTAGTGTTATATGTCACCATCCGAAGGTTAGTGTTATATTTCCATCCAAGCAGGCTTACACCCGAAGGTTAGTGTTATATGTCACCACCCGAAGGTTAGTGTTATATGTCACCACCCAAGCAGGCTTACACCCGAAGGTTAGTGTTATATGTCACCACCCGAAGGTTAGTGTTATATGTCACCATCCAAGCAGGCTTACACCCGAAGGTTAGTGTTATATGTCACCACCCGAAGGTTAGTGTTATATGTCACCATCCGAAGGTTAGTGTTATATGTCACCACCCGAAGGTTAGTGTTATATGTCACCACCCGAAGGTTAGTGTTATATGTCACCACCCGAAGGTTAGTGTTATATGTCACCATCCAAGTAGGCTTACACCCGAAGGTTAGTGTTATATGTCACCACCCGAAGGTTAGTGTTATATGTCACCATCCAAGCAGGCTTACACCCGAAGGTTAGTGTTATATGTCACCACCCGAAGGTTAGTGTTATATGTCACCATCCAAGCAGGCTTACACCCGAAGGTTAGTGTTATATGTCACCACCCGAAGGTTAGTGTTATATGTTACCATCCGAAGGTTAGTGTTATATGTCACCACCCGAAGGTTAGTGTTATATGTTACCACCCGAAGGTTAGTGTTATATGTCACCATCCAAGCAGGCTTACACCCGAAGGTTAGTGTTATATGTCACCACCCGAAGGTTAGTGTTATATGTCACCATCCAAGCAGGCTTACACCTGAAGGTTAGTGTTATATGTCACCACCCGAAGGTTAGTGTTATATGTCACCATCCAAGCAGGCTTACACCTGAAGGTTAGTGTTATATGTCACCACCCGAAGGTTAGTGTTATATGTCACCATCCAAGCAGGCTTACACCCGAAGGTTAGTGTTATATGTCACCACCCGAAGGTTAGTGTTATATGTCACCATCCAAGCAGGCTTACACCCGAAGGTTAGTGTTATATGTCACCATCCGAAGGTTAGTGTTATATGTCACCATCCAAGAGTTACACCCGAAGGTTAGTGTTATATGTCACCACCCGAAGGTTAGTGTTATATGTCACCATCCAAGCAGGCTTACACCCGAAGGTTAGTGTTATATGTCACCATCCGAAGGTTAGTGTTATATGTCACCACCCGAAGGTTAGTGTTATATGTCACCATCCAAGCAGGCTTACACCCGAAGGTTAGTGTTATATGTCACCATCCAAGCAGGCTTACACCCGAAGGTTAGTGTTATATGTCACCATCCGAAGGTTAGTGTTATATGTCACCATCCAAGCAGGCTTACACCCGAAGGTTAGTGTTATATGTCACCACCCGAAGGTTAGTGTTATATGTCACCATCCGAAGGTTAGTGTTATATGTCACCACCCGAAGGTTAGTGTTATATGTCACCATCCAAGCAGGCTTACACCCGAAGGTTAGTGTTATATGTCACCATCCGAAGGTTAGTGTTATATGTCACCACCCGAAGGTTAGTGTTATATGTCACCATCCAAGCAGGCTTACACCCGAAGGTTAGTGTTATATGTCACCATCCAAGCAGGCTTACACCCGAAGGTTAGTGTTATATGTCACCACCCGAAGGTTAGTGTTATATGTCACCATCCAAGCAGGCTTACACCCGAAGGTTAGTGTTATATGTCACCACCCGAAGGTTAGTGTTATATGTCACCATCCGAAGGTTAGTGTTATATGTCACCATCCAAGCAGGCTTACACCCGAAGGTTAGTGTTATATGTCACCACCCGAAGGTTAGTGTTATATGTCACCACCCAAACAGGCTTACACCCGAAGGTTAGTGTTATATGTCACCACCCAAGCAGGCTTACACCCGAAGGTTAGTGTTATATGTCACCATCCAAGCAGGCTTACACCCGAAGGTTAGTGTTATATGTCACCATCCAAGCAGGCTTACACCCGAAGGTTAGTGTTATATGTTACCATCCAAGCAGGCTTACACCCGAAGGTTAGTGTTATATGTCACCATCCAAGCAGGCTTACACCCGAAGGTTAGTGTTATATGTTACCATCCAAGCAGGCTTACACCCGAAGGTTAGTGTTATATGTCACCATCCAAGCAGGCTTACACCCGAAGGTTAGTGTTATATGTCACCATCCAAGCAGGCTTACACCCGAAGGTTAGTGTTATATGTCACCATCCAAGCAGGCTTACACCCGAAGGTTAGTGTTATATGTCACCATCCAAGCAGGCTTACACCCGAAGGTTAGTGTTATATGTCACCACCCGAAGGTTAGTGTTATATGTCACCATCCAAGCAGGCTTACACCTGAAGGTTAGTGTTATATGTCACCACCCGAAGGTTAGTGTTATATGTCACCATCCAAGCAGGCTTACACCTGAAGGTTAGTGTTATATGTCACCACCTGAAGGTTAGTGTTATATGTCACCATCCAAGCAGGCTTACACCTGAAGGTTAGTGTTATATGTCACCACCTGAAGGTTAGTGTTATATGTCACCATCCAAGCAGGCTTACACCCGAAGGTTAGTGTTATATGTCACCATCCGAAGGTTAGTGTTATATGTTACCATCCAAGCAGGCTTACACCCGAAGGTTAGTGTTATATGTCACCACCCGAAGGTTAGTGTTATATGTCACCATCCAAGCAGGCTTACACCCGAAGGTTAGTGTTATATGTCACCATCCGAAGGTTAGTGTTATATGTCACCACCCGAAGGTTAGTGTTATATGTTACCATCCAAGCAGGCTTACACCCGAAGGTTAGTGTTATATGTCACCATCCAAGCAGGCTTACACCCGAAGGTTAGTGTTATATGTCACCATCCGAAGGTTAGTGTTATATGTCACCATCCAAGCAGGCTTACACCCGAAGGTTAGTGTTATATGTCACCACCCGAAGGTTAGTGTTATATGTCACCATCCGAAGGTTAGTGTTATATGTCACCATCCGAAGGTTAGTGTTATATGTCACCATCCAAGCAGGCTTACACCCGAAGGTTAGTGTTATATGTCACCACCCGAAGGTTAGTGTTATATGTCACCACCCAAGCAGGCTTACACCCGAAGGTTAGTGTTATATGTCACCACCCGAAGGTTAGTGTTATATGTCACCATCCAAGCAGGCTTACACCCGAAGGTTAGTGTTATATGTCACCACCCGAAGGTTAGTGTTATATGTCACCATCCGAAGGTTAGTGTTATATGTCACCACCCGAAGGTTAGTGTTATATGTCACCACCCGAAGGTTAGTGTTATATGTCACCATCCAAGTAGGCTTACACCCGAAGGTTAGTGTTATATGTCACCACCCGAAGGTTAGTGTTATATGTCACCATCCAAGCAGGCTTACACCCGAAGGTTAGTGTTATATGTCACCACCCGAAGGTTAGTGTTATATGTCACCATCCAAGCAGGCTTACACCCGAAGGTTAGTGTTATATGTCACCACCCGAAGGTTAGTGTTATATGTCACCATCCAAACAGGCTTACACCCGAAGGTTAGTGTTATATGTCACCACCCGAAGGTTAGTGTTATATGTCACCACCCGAAGGTTAGTGTTATATGTCACCACCCAAGCAGGCTTACACCCGAAGGTTAGTGTTATATGTCACCACCCAAGCAGGCTTACACCCGAAGGTTAGTGTTATATGTCACCATCCAAGCAGGCTTACACCCGAAGGTTAGTGTTATATGTCATCCAAGCAGGCTTACACCCGAAGGTTAGTGTTATATGTCACCATCCAAGCAGGCTTACCCCGAAGGTTAGTGTTATATGTCACCATCCGAAGGTTAGTGTTATATGTCACCACCCGAAGGTTAGTGTTATATGTCACCACCCGAAGGTTAGTGTTATATGTCACCATCCAAGCAGGCTTACACCCGAAGGTTAGTGTTATATGTCACCATCCGAAGGTTAGTGTTATATGTCACCACCCGAAGGTTAGTGTTATATGTCACCATCCAAGCAGGCTTACACCCGAAGGTTAGTGTTATATGTCACCACCCGAAGGTTAGTGTTATATGTCACCACCCGAAGGTTAGTGTTATATGTCACCATCCGAAGGTTAGTGTTATATGTCACCACCCGAAGGTTAGTGTTATATGTCACCACCCGAAGGTTAGTGTTATATGTCACCACCCGAAGGTTAGTGTTATATGTCACCATCCAAGCAGGCTTACACCCGAAGGTTAGTGTTATATGTCACCATCCAAGCAGGCTTACACCCGAAGGTTAGTGTTATATGTCACCACCCGAAGGTTAGTGTTATATGTCACCATCCAAGCAGGCTTACACCCGAAGGTTAGTGTTATATGTCACCATCCGAAGGTTAGTGTTATATGTCACCACCCGAAGGTTAGTGTTATATGTCACCATCCGAAGGTTAGTGTTATATGTCACCACCCGAAGGTTAGTGTTATATGTCACCACCCGAAGGTTAGTGTTATATGTCACCACCCGAAGGTTAGTGTTATATGTCACCATCCAAGCAGGCTTACACCCGAAGGTTAGTGTTATATGTCACCATCCAAGCAGGCTTACACCCGAAGGTTAGTGTTATATGTCACCATCCGAAGGTTAGTGTTATATGTCACCACCCGAAGGTTAGTGTTATATGTCACCATCCAAGCAGGCTTACACCCGAAGGTTAGTGTTATATGTCACCATCCAAGCAGGCTTACACCCGAAGGTTAGTGTTATATGTCACCACCCGAAGGTTAGTGTTATATGTCACCATCCAAGCAGGCTTACACCCGAAGGTTAGTGTTATATGTCACCACCCGAAGGTTAGTGTTATATGTCACCATCCAAGCAGGCTTACACCCGAAGGTTAGTGTTATATGTCACCACCCGAAGGTTAGTGTTATATGTCACCACCCAAACAGGCTTACACCCGAAGGTTAGTGTTATATGTCACCATCCGAAGGTTAGTGTTATATGTCACCATCCAAGCAGGCTTACACCCGAAGGTTAGTGTTATATGTCACCACCCGAAGGTTAGTGTTATATGTCACCACCCAACAGGCTTACACCCGAAGGTTAGTGTTATATGTCACCACCAAGCAGGCTTACACCGAAGGTTAGTGTTATATGTCACCATCCAAGCAGGCTTACACCCGAAGGTTAGTGTTATATGTCACCATCCAAGCAGGCTTACACCCGAAGGTTAGTGTTATATGTTACCATCCAAGCAGGCTTACACCCGAAGGTTAGTGTTATATGTCACCATCCAAGCAGGCTTACACCCGAAGGTTAGTGTTATATGTTACCATCCAAGCAGGCTTACACCCGAAGGTTAGTGTTATATGTCACCATCCAAGCAGGCTTACACCCGAAGGTTAGTGTTATATGTCACCATCCAAGCAGGCTTACACCCGAAGGTTAGTGTTATATGTCACCATCCAAGCAGGCTTACACCCGAAGGTTAGTGTTATATGTCACCATCCAAGCAGGCTTACACCCGAAGGTTAGTGTTATATGTCACCACCCGAAGGTTAGTGTTATATGTCACCATCCAAGCAGGCTTACACCTGAAGGTTAGTGTTATATGTCACCACCCGAAGGTTAGTGTTATATGTCACCATCCAAGCAGGCTTACACCTGAAGGTTAGTGTTATATGTCACCACCTGAAGGTTAGTGTTATATGTCACCATCCAAGCAGGCTTACACCTGAAGGTTAGTGTTATATGTCACCACCTAAAGGTTAGTGTTATATGTCACCATCCAAGCAGGCTTACACCCGAAGGTTAGTGTTATATGTCACCACCCGAAGGTTAGTGTTATATGTCACCATCCGAAGGTTAGTGTTATATGTCACCATCCGAAGGTTAGTGTTATATGTCACCACCCAAGCAGGCTTACACCCGAAGGTTAGTGTTATATGTCACCACCCGAAGGTTAGTGATATATGTTACCATCCAAGCAGGCTTACACCCGAAGGTTAGTGTTATATGTTACCATCCAAGCAGGCTTACACCCGAAGGTTAGTGTTATATGTCACCACCCAAACAGGCATACACCCGAAGGTTAGTGTTATATGTCACCACCCAAGCAGGCTTACACCCGAAGGTTAGTGTTATATGTCACCATCCGAAGGTTAGTGTTATATGTCACCACCCAAGCAGGCTTACACCCGAAGGTTAGTGTTATATGTCACCACCCAAGCAGGCTTACACCCGAAGGTTAGTGTTATATGTCACCATCCGAAGGTTAGTGTTATATGTCACCATCCAAGCAGGCTTACACCCGAAGGTTAGTGTTATATGTCACCACCCGAAGGTTAGTGTTATATGTCACCATCCAAGCAGGCTTACACCCGAAGGTTAGTGTTATATGTCACCACCCGAAGGTTAGTGTTATATGTCACCATCCAAGCAGGCTTACACCCGAAGGTTAGTGTTATATGTCACCACCCGAAGGTTAGTGTTATATGTCACCATCCAAGCAGGCTTACACCCGAAGGTTAGTGTTATATGTCACCACCCGAAGGTTAGTGTTATATGTCACCACCCGGAGGTTAGTGTTATATGTCACCACCCGAAGGTTAGTGTTATATGTCACCACCCGAAGGTTAGTGTTATATGTCACCATCCAAGCAGGCTTACACCCGAAGGTTAGTGTTATATGTTACCACCCGAAGGTTAGTGTTATATGTCACCACCCGAAGGTTAGTGTTATATGTCACCACCCAAGCAGGCTTACACCCGAAGGTTAGTGTTATATGTCACCATCCGAAGGTTAGTGTTATATGTCACCATCCGAAGGTTAGTGTTATATGTTACCACCCGAAGGTTAGTGTTATATGTTACCACCCGAAGGTTAGTGTTATATGTCACCACCCGAAGGTTAGTGTTATATGTCACCACCCAAGCAGGCTTACACCCGAAGGTTAGTGTTATATGTCACCATCCAAGCAGGCTTACTAATCCTTTAAATCTACAGAAGCAGGAAAGTGTGTGGTAGTCTGCTGCAGTAGTGTGCAGTAGCATAGTATGAAATACTTAATTAATATAAGTTGTTAGAACTTGCTTCGCAATCGCAATCGCAAATAAATAAACGTTAAAAAAAAAAAATTTAAATGTAAAAGAAAATAAAAATATTACAAAGCAGTTATTATCTGCTCATTTCGCCTACAGTCTATTAATGGTTGAAAGGTGCTTGTAAAAACTTTAATAAATCAAAATCACTTGTATCTTTCAGAGTTGGTACTGTTGCTAAGGAAACTACATGAAGCATTTGTTTCCATGGCATCTCAGTTGCAACAGATACATGAATCCGTCAAGGTATGTTACCATTGCATTATGAACCGTTCATTTTTGATCCTGGCACACAACATGGCCCCTTATCGGGAAATCGTGAGAATTAGTGGGGCTGAAATGTGGGAAATTATCACTTGACCCTGATATTCTGGCAAGGAGCCAGCATTATTTTCTTTTGTCCACAAATAGCTGATGGAATGGCGGAACTTCCTTGCCTGATGGAATGGCGGAACTTCCTTGCCTGATACGAGTTTTGCCTCGGCAATTACCAGTAATCTGTCATCAAGGTTTCTGTCCTGACACTGATGAAGTAGAAAGTCCACTGACATAAATGTTAGACAAAAGATCATTTCTTTTGCACACCATCCTGCACCCTTTAACAGAAGTATTAAAACATTACCCAGTGTGTACGCCATCCCACTAGGCAAGTTCTTCTTGTTTTGTTTCAATTTTAAGCCAGTGCTATATACTGTTATTTTTCTCTGCTATTTGGTTAAACCCCTCAAACCAACCAATACATTTAAAACAAACATCAGACTGTATGGTACCACCTTTTGTGGAAGTCGTGATAGCGCAGTGGGTGTGGTGTGCGTTCGCTTCAGGTGCGAAAGGTCCGGAGTTCGAGCCCCGCTGGAGCCATTACCATTGTGCCCTTAGGCAAGGCATTTAAATTCCACATTGCCTCTTCTCTCTTCTTCATGGCGATGGATTTCATCAGGAATGAGGTCTCGAGAGTGATTAATATAAGTTGAAAGAACTTGTTTCGCAATCGAGCTAAAATAAATTTGTAATAATCTTTTGTAGCACCGCAATTAGGGCTGCGGTTGGGACCAACGTGGCCAGCAATTGAAACATGTCCCATCTCTGCACCACTGAGACACTTAGTTGATAAGACGAGGCGAAACTGAAAATGTTCGAAACGTTTAAATGACGTTGATGAAAACTAACCGAATGGTTGGAAAGAAAAACTAACGAAAAACACTTGTTGCCTTAACGACGGACCGGTCCGGTTCAGGCAAACAAACTAGCATCTAACTCTGGGCTAGGACCTCATGCATACTTCTGTTCCCTATTCAGACACAGAAAGAACACTACCTTAACTACAGAAAAGTTTTCCATGGTGACGATCGTAACATTTTTGAACGCCAGAAGAAAGCTCCTGTCAAAGTGGCACCTAAGACACATTCGGATATGTACGGCCAACCACCATTTCCAGGAGTCAATAATGCGGCTGCTGTTGCCATGGCAACTGCCCTCAACCGCACTCCGCAACCTGCTGTAGGTGCTCCACCCGTTACAGGATTTAGCAACATTCAACCTACGACAGGATTTGGTGCATCAGCTGCAGGTATGCGACATTTAACATTTCATTCTTATTACCATCAAAACCAATATTGGTGATGAAAATATAGGCTCTATGTTGGGGGTATATACCAGGGTTCTAGGCTGTACTGTGATCTCTTGTACAACCTGCCTGCGACTACAACTGTTACATCTATGTTGGGGTATATGCCAGGGTTCTAGGCTGTACTGTGATCTCTTGTACAACATGCCTGCGACTACAACTGTTACATCTATGTTGGGGTATATGCCAGGGTTCTAGGCTGTACTGTGATCTCTTGTACAACATGCCTGCGACTACAGCATACATACTGTTACATCTATGTTGGGGTATATGCCAGGGTTCTAGCTGTACTGTGATCTCTTGTACAACATGCCTGCGACTACAACTGTTACATCTATGTTGGGGTATATGCCAGGGTTCTAGGCTGTACTGTGATCTCTTGTACAACATGCCTGCGACTACAACTGTTACATCTATGTTGGGGTATATGCCAGGGTTCTAGGCTGTACTGTGATCTCTTGTACAACCTGCCTGCGACTACAGCATACATACTGTTACATCTATGTTGGGGTATATGCCAGGGTTCTAGGCTGTACTGTGATCTCTTGTACAACCTGCCTGCGACTACAGCATACATACTGTTACATCTATGTTGGGGTATATGCCAGGGTTCTAGGCTGTACTGTGATCTCTTGTACAACCTGCCTGCGACTACAACTGTTACATCTATGTTGGGGTATATGCCAGGGTTCTAGGCTGTACTGTGATCTCTTGTTCAACCTGCCTGCGACTACAGCTGTTACATCTATGTTGGGGGTATATGCCAGGGTTCTAGGCTGTACTGTGATCTCTTGTCCAACCTGCCTGCGACTACAACTGTTACATCTATGTTGGGGTATATGCCAGGGTTCTAGGTTGTACTGTGATCTGTTGTACAACCTGCCTGCAACTACAACTGTTACATCTATGTTGGGGTATATGCCAGGGTTCTAGGCTGTACTGTGATCTCTTGTACAACCTGCCTGCGATTACAGCATACATACTGTTACATCTATGTTGGGGTATATGCCAGGGTTCTAGGGTGTACTGTGATCTCTTGTACAACCTGCCTGCGACTACAACTGTTACATCTATGTTGGGGTATATGCCAGGGATCTAGGCTGTACTGTGATCTATTGTACAACATGCCTGCGACTACAACTGTTACATCTATGTTGGGGGTATATGCCAGGGTTCTAGGCTGTACTGTAATCTCTTGTACAACATGCCTGCGACTACAACTGTTACATCTATGTTGGGGG
>CM026391.1:91759727-91783702 GCA_014843695.1 Archivesica marissinica
ACAGAGTGAGATTGTTGTATTGGGAAGTACAGACCGGGTTTGTTGTATTGGGAAGTACAGAGTGAGCTTGTTGTATTGGGAAGTACAGACCGGGTTTGTTGTATTGTGAAGTACAGAGTGAGCTTGTTGTATTGGGAAGTACAGACCAGGTTTGTTGTATTGTGAAGTACAGAGTGGGCTTGTTGTATTGGGACGTATAGAGTGGGCTTGTTGTATTGGGAAGTACAGACCGGGTTTGTTGTATTGGGAAGTACAGACCGGGTTTGTTGTATTGGGAAGTACAGAGTTGGCTTGTTGTATTGTGAAGTACAGAGTGACCTTGTTGTATTGGGAAGTACAGAGTTGGCTTGTTGTATTGGGAAGTACAGAGTGGGCTTGTTGTATTGGGAAGTACAGAGTGGGCTTGTTGTATTGTGAAGTACAGAGTGGGCTTGTTGTATTGGGAAGTACAGAGTGAGCTTGTTGTATTGGGAAGTACAGAGTGAGCTTGTTGTATTGGGAAGTACAGAGTGGGCTTGTTGTATTGTGAAGAATAGAGTGAGTTTGTTGTACTGGAATTACTGTCGATGATTTACACTGTTCACGTAAAAGAACCGGTGGAGATTCTGGAATGCGCCTCTGTCTGTATCATTGCACTATCCTCCAAAAATCTAAAATGACTAATATCTTCATGAGACGTCGCTCATATGAGCAACAGGTAGCGATGATAAATAAACGTAAAACGCACACAGATAGATTGATGGTAGGTATCGGTGGCTCAACTCCCATGATGCTGTCACATAATTCATATTGAAACACAAATGTATATAGCAGAATAAAGAACTTGGTGCTGTTTAGTTCAATCATATTTTATTGCTCGAATCGTTTTCATATACATGTAAATACAAAACATGACAAACCAGGTCGGGCCACAAGTTCTAGCAACATCAGTTATGGCCCTTCCCGATGGGAATGCAGATATTATAGTAAATATAGAGCAAACCAGTTTATTATATATTATTGCATTTAAATTGCTCGGATATACATGTACATGTGTCTGTCTAACTACATTAGTGTGGAAATCGTGAGAGCGCCTTCGCTTCTCGTGCGAAAGGCCGGGAGTTTGTGTCCCACTAGAGCCGTTACGATTGTGCCCATATGCAAGTCATTTAGATTCCACATTGCCTCTTCTCTCTCCCTCGTGGTGATAGATTCCGTCAAGAATGAGGTCTCGAGAGTAATTAATACAAGTTGTAACAACTTGTTTCGCAATCAAGCTTAAAATAAATTTGTATAAACCTAACTATATTATTGTCTTCTAACTAGATAATAAACTTTAAATGTTGATAAATGCAATAAATTAACAATGTTTAATTCTAAGACTAAAGTAAGTTTTCGATCACTATACACTGCGGACATATGTCAGTTACACAATACGCATGTAAACTATAACAATGACAAGCAGTGTATAGATGTCAGTTTATTATCATATATCTATACTAACAACCTTATTACTTCAGTGATATATATGATATATTTCAGGTTTTACGCCTGCATCAGCACCATTTTGGGCTATATCGCCGGCGGGCAGTTTACCTAACAAAACCTTTCCTAGGCAGACTCCAGCGGTTAACCAGTACTTGGGTGCACCAACCTCCGTAAGAAACTGCCAACTTTTTCATATAAATGAGACACGGTCTGAGAGGGGCTCGAACCCGTGACCATCTACTGGGCGGGGCAATTACTTCAGTGACCATCCACTATAATTAGCATGACTTTCAGGTGCACCAATATCTGGCTTTTCCAATGAATGATCTAAACCCGTAACCAGTCAAATAAATAGGTTCGTTTGTTTGTTCGGGTTTTACGCCTGCATCAGCACCATTTTGGGCTATATCGCCGGCAGGCAGTTAACTTAACAACACATTGCAGGGACAGGCTCAAGCAGTTAACCAATGCTTGGTGCACCAACCTCTGAAAGAAACTGCCAACTTTCGAACCCATGACCATCCGTGATGATAGGTTACAGTGGTATACAAGTCAGCGACCTTATTCACTTGACCACTGAGGCGGACTTCCGAATAAATTAGACGGAATGTGCAAACAACATAAATCCAGATCCGCCATGGTCTGTTAGCTCCACAATCCGAATAGTAAACAGTGCCGTCTCTTCTGGCCCTATACTGTTGGCAAAAGCAACTTTAGTTGTGATTATCAGGTCAAGGGTTAAGCCAGTTCATGCACAGTGGGTTGTAGATACACATTCTTACTACCCTATAATGACAATACCAATACATCAAATGTTTGAAAATCATCTGCTTTTTGCTCAAGTACACATGCAGTACTCTCGAGGTACAAACAGGTACTTGCCTCTGTGGTTTATTTTATCTTGCAACACCAGCGTGTCGTGACCAGTCAAACATTTGGGCAACAGTTGTGGTGAGTATGGGAGGGGGTATCACCTCTTGTTTCCGAGATTTATTTTTGGAAGCAATGATACAATTGGTGCAACATAATGGCTTTAAATATTTCTTTCTGCAAGTGTTGGATCATGTTTATCGATACAAGATCTATTCCAATTCTGAATTCTGAATTTATTGGGTTTAAGATACAAGTCGACAGTTTTTTATTTCTACATGGTTTGCATTGTATTGACAATTTGTAAATAAATAAACATTTATTTTTATTTTGTCTTTTCTCGAATAATTTTTTTCATCGCTGCCCTCAAAGATTTTTGTGAGAAACCACTGCCTCTACCGCCCCAAGCATGGCACCACTAACCAACAAGACAACTTACTCGTTGTTTCTAGCTACTTTTAATACCACACATATAGAATCCCTCCACCCCACATCAGCCAGGTAAGGGCCGTAAATTATGTATAGTGTGTATATTATGACGAATAAATAAGTTTAAACAAAGGGCCAAGCTAGAGGGAGCTGCCATTGATCTCCCTCACTTCTCCCTATTTTGAACTCATGGAAAAACCTTTATTCAAATAGAATATATAGAGCACCGGCTGTTGGCTTCTCCCTTATTGAAGGTCTAGCTCCAGTTCTGAATGCCCCATAATGCCCTCTAGTTCATCATATCCCTTGTTAGATAAACTTCCCTGTACAATGCTCATATAAACGGCTTCAACACTGTTCCAATAGAGTCTGCAAACTTCGTCCGTCTTGCTATACCTAGGTCCTCGATCCGACTGCAGTCAAACTGCACATTCTGTGGTCGATTTACAGCGGCTGCTGGCATCATATCTCGCTCGATATGATCAGTAGAAAAACCCAATACGTTTCCCATGGTAACAGCCATGTCATATTTTGTCATGTCTTCGTTGTTACTCCAGTGAAAGATGCCTTTTAGCGACGAATCCTGAAATACATGTGGTTAGATGTTCTTTGTTATATTGTTGTTTAAAGTCGCACCAACAGCTTAGGTCAGCTTAGCGACTCTCCAGATAATATTGTTAGATGAAAGACCATGGGTGCCCTTACAAGCAGTATTTTAGTCAGAAACTAGTACCCGAGGGAGAACCACAAACCTTCTGCAAGCCAGCTGGATAGCTTCCGCACACAAACAAACACCACAAATGAGATTCGAACCTGCAGCGGTGAGGGGCAAGTGATTTGAAGACAACAACCATATTAGATGAACTTTGGTTTCAACTGTTTCGATTACATTCTGAAACATACTTTCATGTTCTACATTGAATTTAAAACGTCTTGTGTGTAGCATGCTCGCTTCTCACCAATGCAACCCTGGTTCGATCTTCGGAACAGGAAGTATGCAAGATGGTACTGTGGTCACCAATTCGGACAAGTGGGTTTTCTCCGGCTACTCCGGTTTCCTCCCACACAAATAACCATATATATATATGCTTTCCTTCGCGCCAACGACAGTGATTAATATAAGTTGTAGTAGCTTGTTTCACAATCGTTGTGAAATAAATACAGTTTATACTTAATTAAAAGTGGCCTACCTGTTCCACAAAAGTAACCCTAAGAAAGTTGCAGCTATGAATACACATAACAACCTGTCCCTACCAGATACCAAATTAGCTCTCTCTAAACATAAGAAAGTTGCAGCTATGAATACACATAACAACCTGTCTCTACCAGATACAAAATTAGCTCTCTCTAAACATAAGAAAGTTGCAGCTATGAATACACATAACAACCTGTCTCTACCAGATACAAAATTAGCTCTCTCTAAACATAGATCAGAAGCATTATTTATTTGATACCAAACCCGTGTCCTCATCCCATGGACCTTCGCGATATAACTGGTTCATGTTTGTCATGTGTGTTTTACGTTTATTCATCGTCGCTACTGGTTACCCATATGAGCGACGCCTCCTGAAGAGATTAGTCATAGACCCATTCCAGAGTCTCCTCTGGTTCTTTTACGTGCACGGTGTAAAGCACCGACACGAGACCTCGGTTTAACGTCCCATCTGAAAGACTGTTAATTTTATTAGGGTCAGACGGGGGATCGAACCTGCAATCCCTGGATTACCAGTCCAGCGTGCTACCACTGGACTACAGATCCGTCTGTACCAAACAACCTGCAACTCACATTTAACCTTTTTTCTGACAGTTGTCTAATTACATAAGCAACATCATCACAAAGCGTGGGAAACCTTCGTTGCTTGCCACACATGAATGCTTTACAGGATGCGTCCTTGACCTTGGAAAACAGCACAGTAATAGCGCTCTCGGTCAGCGTCTCGACTTCACCGTACAGAATGGACACTCGCAGAACACCATTATCTGAAGATGTGGGAAAAACAGTTTATATCAAAAGACAGATGTCAACATTGCACGACACATGCCTGCCAAATAGCTTTTACAAAATAAATAGAGGTTATTAAACCGCGGAGGTGGGCCATTTGTGGATATTGGCGCACCTTATGGAGGGCCAATATCGGATAGATGCGCCAATATCCACAAACGGCCCACCGCAGCCGTTTAATAACTTCTTTATTGCATACATAGCCGTATGTTTCTTCTGCTGTTATTTGCTTATTTCGCTCAGCCATTTTACCGTCAAGAGACAACAATCTGTCAGACAACGACTTTAGTGTTGCTTCGGCGACCATGTTTACACAATGTAGTTACTATGTTGTTGCTACCTGTGACACGTGCTCGTGATTCGTTCTCGGCGCGTGCCGGGCCAATATCCGATATTGGCCCGGTAGAGCCGAAAATTGAAATATATTGCCCGCGTCGACCAGATATTTTGCTTTTCTACCATTAAATTTGTTACTATTTATAGTAATGTATGCAATATACACATTTAATATGACTTTAGTGTTCATGATGCAATTGATGTGTAACCCAGGTGACATGGATGAACACTTATCCCTCAGCCTCCACACACTTTAACCACGCCCAATATAGTTCATACCCCGATGGAAACTATTAACCCGCGATTCATTCCTTAAATGGGCATCAAAGTAATTGGGAAGATAAGAAGTGGCGGGCAGACAGACAGGTGAAGCGTACCCAAGACTATATATGTATTTCTGTCCTAATAATACAAAATGTACAAGGCTAAGCCTATTTACATTTGTATGCATATGTTAGGTTGTAGACCAAAGCAGCATTTGACCTCTAACTCACCTTGACATTGAGGACATGCATATGGAAGTTGTACCTTTATGTTTGGTATATTTCCAATAAATAACTGCTTAGATGCATAATCCTGATCAAAAACTAGAATTATCGCTAACTTCTCAACAATAAAGTTTAAACTTTATTTATTTTACAACAATTGCGAAGCAAGTTCTAACAACTTGTATTAATCACTCTCGTTGGCACGGATGAAAGCGTACATGTGGTCATTCGTGTGGTAGGTTATGTTATGTTATATTTCGGGTTTTACGCCTACATCAGCACCATTTCGGGCTATATCGCCGGCGGGCAGTTTACCTAACAACATCTTTCCTGGGCAGGCTCCAGCGGTTAACCAGTAATTGGGTGCACCAACCTCCGTAAGAAACTGCCAACTTTTTCATATAAATGAGACACGGCCTGAGTGGGGCTCGAACCCGTGACCATCAGTGATGATAGGTTACAGTGGTATACAAGTCAGCGACCTTAACCACTCGACCACTGAGGCGGACCCGTGTGGTAGGTAACCGGAGTACCCGGAGAAAAACCCACCTATCCGATCTGGCGACCACCGTACCACCTCACATACTTCCTGGTCCGAGGATCGAACCCGGATTGCATTGGTGAGAAACGAGCGCGCTAACCACTGCGCTAATCAGACTTCTCAACAATGCAACCCAGGTTTGATTCTCCGACCGGGAAATGCTAACCACTTCGCTAATTAGACAGATTATGTGTTATCATACGAAATGTGTCAGCAGTGTGATGCACTGATGATGATTGCTGGTACCGTGGTACAGGTAGTGCAGTTACAGGTAGATGATGCCACCGCCAACCTTCAACACTTGTCTGATGATCAATTAAATCGACAAAATGCATGTCTTCATACATAGATAGTACGTTACTACTACACATACCTTTGAAACAATTACAGTCTACATCCGTTATGTCGAATTCCGTCAAACCAAATAAAATACTTCGACATAACCAAAGTTTTACTTAACGAAATTCGATATAAACATATCCAGTTATATAAAAAATGATAGTGTCTTTGATCCGACTTTGAGATAACCGGAGAATTCGACATAACCGACTTTGACATAACGGATGTAGACTGTACCTGAATTGACCTGCAACGCGAGCTTCTCTCCCGCAAGTTTACTTTTCCCATACAGATTGAGTGGGTTTGGTTCATCTGTGACCTTGTATGGCGGATTCTTGCCATCAAACACATAGTCTGTACTTATAAACAAAACCCAGGCCTTCACTGAAGCTGAAACATAGAAATCATACATCTGGTATCACTGCGAAATATAGTTCCATACACAGGAATGTACAGTGTCAATATTATATTAATATCTATGGGGCTGTTTGGACCCTAACTAGGTGTTCCATATACAGGTACTAGTCAGATCACTAATGTATACTGGCACCCTGCATTAGCTTAGCTTATACAAATTTATTTTAGCTTGATTGTGAAATAAGTTCTCACAGCTTTAGTATTATCGTTCTCGAGACCTCATTCCTGATGGAATCCATCGCCATAAGGGAGATAGACTAGGGATTGTGGAATTTAAGTGCCTTGCCTAAGGGCACAACCGTAATGGCTACAGCTGTTGGCGATCTCTGGGCCTGTCACACCTGAAGCGAACACGCTACCACTGCGCTATCACGACTTCTACTTCCAGTATATAGATCCATTTTCCAATGTGTATTTCACACATACAGTGACAACCTCTAAGGGGAGAGTACTGTATAAGTTACATTTCATTCTGAGGTAAATTCTGAGATATGAAAGAGATCGACATCATTGTCACCATTGTATTTTATTGAATCAACTACGTCTATTAGCCAAACTACAATGTTTAGAAATAGAAACTCAAGCTTGAATGGTATGGCTAATTAATGAATCTGTAGAACAATAGATTATTTTATCTAACCAATAGCGACCATAAGAAATATATGAAAAGTTTATATCAATATTTTAGAGCTACATGCAAATTTATAATGTGTACATTTTCGTTGGAGAGGAATTAATATAAGTTTTATGAAAACTTCAAAATTTGTAAAAATTGTATTATTCGTATATTTTACATGTAATTTATTGGAATAAATACTGTCCAAACTAATACTTTAGAGTTACAGACGGATCTGTAGTCCAGTGGTTAACACGATGGACTGGTAATCCAGGGATCGCAAGTTTGATCCCTTGTCTAAACCTAATAAAATTAAGTCTTTCAGATGGGACTTTAAACGGAGGTCTTGTGTCTGTATCATTGCACTATCCTCCAAAAATCTAAAGTGACTAATCTCTTAAGGAGGCGTCGCTGATATGGGCAACCGGTAGCGATGATAAATAAACGTAAAACACACACAAATTTTAGTATCCACGTACCTGTAGCATCGAAAACAAATTGAGCATCGTCCACCTACATGCAACATCCAAAACTGTGCAAACTGAGTAGCATTCACCTACCTGCAGCATCCAAAATAAACTGAGTAGCATTCACCTACCTGCAGCATCTAAAATAAACTGAGTAGCATTCACCGACCTGCAGCATCTAAAATAAACTGAGTAGCATCCACCTACATGCAACATCTAAAATAAACTGAGTAGCATTCACCAACCTGCAGCATCTAAAATAAACTGAGTAGCATTCACCTACCTGCAGCATCTAAAATAAACTGAGTAACATTCACCTACCTGCAGCATCTAAACTAAACTGAGTAGCATTCACCTACCTGCAGCATCTAAAACAAATTGAGCATCGTCCGCCTACATGCAGCATCCAAAACTGTGCAATCTGAGTAACATTCACCTACCTGCAGCATCTAAAATAAACTGAGTAACATTCACCTACCTGCAGCATCTAAAATAAACTGAGTAGCATTCACCTACCTGCAGCATCTAAAATAAACTGAGTAGCATCCAGATTGATTCTCTGTGCAGCGTTAGGATGTTTCTCAATGACGTCGACACTTTTCTCTGCTGCACTGTGTATAATTACATCTGGCTATGTAAACAAACAGTATGATGCCTTTATATCAGGATTCATTCTAGGTCAGAATTTTTGGGAGAAGTGAGAAAGCGTGTGATCGCTTCCTTAAATGGTGTTCTTTAATATACTTCTCCAAAATAGGATTAAAATGCACAGTACAACCATTAAATACAACATTTAAATAGAAGGAGTGCTTTATAATGATGGACCAGTGTATCTTACTAGACTAAGTTTTGTTTGAAAATCGTAAAACATAGATAGAGAGAGAGACATAGATAGAGAGAGAGACATAGATAGAGAGATACATAGATATAGACATAGATAGAGAGAAACATAGATAGAGAGAGACATAGATAGAGAGAGCCATAGATAGAGAGCCATAGATAGAGAGCCATAGATAGAGAGCCATATATAGAGAGAGAGAGACATAGATAGAGAGAGACATAGATAGAGAGACATAGATAGAGAGAGACATAGATAGAGAGACATAGATATATATTCATGAAAGAAAAACGTTTCCCTGAGCTTAAACTAGGGGAGAATTCTCCCAATTTGTTATCTAGCTTATCACTGGCTGTCTATGATCTATTGGCTAAAGGTATAGGTAACAAAATGATTAACGTTGCCCATACAGAAATTAGGGATAAGTACACGAATCAGTTTGGCTGTCCGATTAGCGCAGTGGCTAGCGCGCTCGTTTCTCACCAATGCAACCCGGGTTCGATCCTCGGACCGGGAAGTATGCGAGATGGTACGGTGGTCGCCATATCGGACAGGTGGGTTTTCTCCGGGTACTCCGGTTTCCTCCCACACGAATGACCTCATATGTGCTTACATCCGCGCCAACGAGAGTGATTAATATAAGTTGTTAAAACTTGCTTCGAAATCGTTGTAAAATAAAAAAGTTTAAACGTTTTTACACGAATCAGCCAAAAATGTACCGGAATCGGCCCAAAATTTACTGGAATCAGCCAAAAATGTACTGGAATCAGCCAAAAATGTACTGGAATCGGCCCAAAATTAAGGAATTTACTGGAATTAATGTGTCACAATAAAAATACCTTAAATTCATTGACTACATCATAGACAGCTTGCTTGTCTGTTATATCCACCTGTCGAAGGCCGTCTCTAGCACGAGTAAATGCCAGACCTAGTGCTTCCCAGTTGGCAGAAGAACGGAACTCCTTCATGATAGATCTACCAAGTAAACCTGAAGCCCCGGTCACTAACACCCGCCTACCCATGCTCACACTGATAACCTGCAATAAACATCTGTATAAATGCAACTCAACCCAAACCCGTACGCCTGTAACAATAAAAGGATATTTGTATTGTTTCAGTGTATGATTGAATTATATTTCAATGAATGAACATTGAAAGCTTTATCATCATTGGTAATGGCCACATCTGAAAATAATAGCTTTCTATGTTAATAGAAAAATATTTATATGATATTTCACTTAAAATTAAGCAAACAAATGCGCTAAAGTGCGTTAAATGACGTTGTGTTTGGATGATCATATATAACGTAATAAAATGCAAAATCTGATGTCACTGAAACCGTTTGCCAGAAAACATTCAAATTGAAAACATTTCACCAAAACTGAATGAACCACTGACCTCCATTACGCAGTGATACCAAAAAAATTATTATTGGTGACAATATAAATTTAGTTGCAGTGCATGCCATATAAGCCAATCATGTGACGTCACATTACATATATCAAATACAGCTTCGTGGAAGTCGTGATAGCGCAGTGGATGCGCGTTCGCTTCAGGTGCGAAAGGTCTGGAGATCGAGCCCCGCTGGAGCCGTTACGATTGTGCCCTTAGGCAAGGCATTTAAATTCCACGTCACGTTGCCTCTTCTCTCTCCCTCGTGGCGATGGATTCCATCAGGAATGAGGTCTCGAGAGTGATTAAATATAAGTTGAAATAACTTGTTTCGCAGTCGAGCTAAAATAAATTTGTATAAACTAAATACAGCTGATACATAACAAAGTCATTAAAAATATTGACTAGATGAAAAAAGAACAAGTTATGAATAAATGAAGGTAAATTTACCAGAGAAATGAAATTTCAGCTTGTTTTTTCTATTGACTGTTGCGGAACTATGACGGAAATAGTAAATAACAGCATGAGACAATCATATTCTTCCACCTCAGGAAATGCAGAAATATTTGTGATTTTAGTTTATACAAATTTATCTCGATTGCGAAACAAGTTCTTACTGTTACAACATATATTAATCACTCTCAAGACCTCATTCCAGATGGATCCTTCGCCACACGGGAGATAGAAGAGAAAATGTGGAATTTAAATTCCATGCCATCGTAATTATACTGTGGCGAATCGTGTTTTAGCTGTGGCGAATCGTGTTTTAGTTGTAGCGAATCATTACTCTGTGGCAAATCGAGATGTGGCGAATAGTGATTGTGGCGAATCGAGACTAATTCGGGTTATGCATGGGCCATCACAACTTCCACATTTGTGATTTTGTTATCCATGGTGTAAATTATATCTCCCCCATGAAAAATAAAGAGTATCGATATAATTTCCACTATGAGATAAATGCGTCCCGTGTCAAAGTGGAAATGTACCCCCGACATGTAGGCTACCGTGTATATATCCGGACTATCCGTATACTATTCTAGTTGGGGCCAGCTCATCAGAAAATGACATAGTATTTTGGTTTTTAGAAGCATATATAAAACATATATTTCTGTGCACCTGAGAGAGATGAGCGAGAAGACATGAAAAACGGTGAAAATAATACCTGACAGTGGTCAGAAAATAAGAATAATATTGCTTCAAATGATATATTTTAAACGGTGTTGCACTAAAATATACCTCTGGCAAATAACCCAGTGGAAGTGCGTCATTTGGTATTGTTCGGATGTCAACGGTTTATTTGTGTCACCAGAGAAAATGGCAACAAGCAAAGATGTGGTAATATTGTTGTTTTATTCATTTGAATCATGATTGGCAGCTTTTATTCATAGTGTTTCTTGACCATTAATGTGCTTGTTAGTTTATTGATAGTAAAACGATTGTATTTGTTCTTTAACACTATTAAAAATTGCCATGTAACACCATGACACTGGCCTGGGTAATTCCACAAGGTAACGTAACATTACATTGATTTATAAATAGGAGCACCCAGTACAGGTATAGAGATGATTTCATCAAAAAGTAAAGACTTTATTTACTTTATAAACATCGCGAAACAAGCTTTAACAACTTGTATATTAATCACTCTCGTTGGCGTGTATGAGAGCTTGTATCATATATCATTATATGTGGTCATTCCTGTGGGAGGAGGCAGGGGGTACCCGGAGAAAACTCACCTATGCGATCTGGCGAATACGGTATTATCTCGCATACCTCCCAGTTATAGGATCAAACCAGGATTGCACTGGTGAGAAGCGAGCGTTCTCGCCATTGCGCTGCCGCTAATAGGACAACCATCTAAGAGTATGGGTACTCCAGGAACAATTCTGTGTTACAGGAAGCTGACAATAGGTAAAAATCATAGTCCCCACCATATCACTCGGAGATGTACCATTAATATATTATATATCTATGAGTGTTACAAGAAGTGTGTTATGGGTCGATGTCACCGTCCCCACCTATTCACTAATAGATATACAGGCCTGCCATAATTGAATTGTGTCAATATCTGAGACAAAAGAAATCATATAAGTTAGCGTGTGGCAAAGACAATTCAATATGACAAATCTTAGTGCGCAGCAATCAATAAACCTGTTTCTGCCACTACCACCACTTTCAGAAAAACAAACACCGGTAAATCCAATAATTCTTGCATGAAAACAATAAGTTCATGGCTATAAAACCTATTTTGCATGTCAGAGCGTGTACTAAACACTGCTGTACTGTAAACCTGTGAAAAGTGCACCAATGTATTCGCAGTAAAGCCGCTAAACATTCAAATAGTAATTTTTTGGGTTTGGAATGTCCCAGATTTCGCCACCAATGTTGGTAAGCCGACAAGCAATGTCAATGCCGACAATCTCCGGTGCAATGCAGGCATGTGCATTTACATGACTATTTTTATTGTGTTATATTTGTATATGTAACCATGTCTATTACAGGAAGCTGGCTTTGGGCCGGAATCACCACCCCCACCATATAATCCAGAGATTGGAGAGCAGACAGCCACAAACAGTCATGAGACCCCTCCCATATATTCTGCAACAGTTCCTACAGAAGATATGGGTAAGAAACTGGGTCTCTTATTTCCATTTCACACATGACATTGCTTTCATGTATTTATCTTCCAAGAAAGATTTTGCGATATGTCAATGCCGAATGTAATTCATTAACATTAAATGGATTAAATTGCTCCATGAAATGATGAAAATAACCTCAAAACAAATGTGAACTTGGTGAATTTTGTTCTTTGTGCATACAAAAAAACAATCCTGAAATTTTGAATGAATGAATGGTGTTTTACGGCTCATCGACATCTAAGGTCATGTAGCGCGCATTAAAGTTATGTTTATTGTCGAGTGTATGAATTCCTGAAAATATAATTTTATATTAACGAAAGCATGGCACAATTCTCTTTCATTGCCAGGGATCATTTTAGAGGGCGATGTGGGCGAAATAGTCGCCCTAGGGACCCTGCCATCGCCCTCTGGGGGCCCCACTTCTCCCTAAAAAAAAAAATGGTATTTACGAAAGCACGGCACAATTCTCTTTCATTGCTGGTATGGAATGGTTAGTTTATACACATTTATTTCAGCTCTATTGCGAAACAAGTTCTTACAACTTTATTAATCACTCTTGAGACCTCATTGTATCCATCGCCACGAGGGAGCGAGAAGAGGCAATGTGGAATTTAAATGCCTTGCCTAAGAGCACAATCCTAACGGCTCCAGTGGGGCTCGAACTCCTGGCCTTTCACACCTGAAGCGAACACGCTACAACTAAGGCATTCAAGATTTATGGAATGGAGTTTGTCCCGAATTTCAGTACCTAGCATACTTGCACATATCATTGCTGAGAATGATCAGTAGTTGGGTACCTAGCCTACTTGCACATATCATTGCTGAGAATGATCAGTAGTTTGGTACCTAACCTACTTGCACATAACATTGCTGAGAATGATCAGTAGTTCTGTACCTAGCCTACTTGCACATATCATTGCTGAGAATGATCAGTAATTCAGTACCTAACCTACTTGTACATATCATTGCTGAGAATGATCAGTAGTTGGTACCTAGCCTACTTGTACATAACATTGCTGAGAATGATCAGTAGTTGGTACCTAGCCTACTTGTACATAACATTGCTGAGAATGATCAGTAGTTGGTACCTAGCCTACTTGCACATAACATTGCTGAGAATGATCAGTAGTTGGGTACCTAGCCTACTTGCACATAACATTGCTGAGAATGATCAGTAGTTGGGTACCTAGCCTACTTGCACATAACATTGCTGAGAATGATCAGTAGTTGGGTACCTAGCCTACTTGCACATAACATTGCTGAGAATGATCAGTAGTTGGGTACCTAGCCTACTTGCACATAACATTGCTGAGAATGATCAGTAGTTGGTACCTAGCCTACTTGCACATAACATTTTAACATATTTGTTCGACATTTACAGAATGTGATGTTGATTTTATTTTTTTCATTTCACAGTAGATGAGTAAATGGTCCGCCTCCGTGGTCGAGTGGTTAAGGTCGCTGACTTGTATACCACTGTAACCTATCATCACTGATGGTCACGTGTTCGAGCCCCGCTCAGGCCGTGTCTCATTTATATGAAAAAGTTGGCAGTTTCTTACGGAGGTTGGTGCACCCAAGTACTGGTTAACCGCTGGAGCCTGCCCAGGAAAGGTGTTGTTAGGTAAACTGCCCGCCGGCGATATAGCCCAAAATGGTGCTGATGCAGGCGTAAAACCCGAATCATAACATAAATAAGAGAGTAAATGAGATATTTTATTATTCGGTTTTACGCCTGCATCGCACCATTTTGGGCTTATCGCCGACGGGCAGTTTACCTAACAAACACTTCCTGGGCAGGCTCCAGCGGTTAACTAGTACTTGGGTGCACCAACCTCTGTAAGAAACTGCCAAAATGAGATAATGGATCCAGCTACATGTACATACATACATACATGTATTTTATGCTTATATTTTGCACTATTATGTTTCTTACAGGTCCGCCACCAACTTACGACTCACTGTACGGAAAGGTGAAGGCAGCAAAACAGGGATCGGAGGGAAATGTCGACTTCTGCAAGAAATTTTTGATCATTCTGTGCAGCACAAGTAAGTTCAAAGCATTCTCTCTCGTTAGTGGGGTTCAAGTCTTACCAGGGAGGAAGTTATCCAAGTGGTTTCCGAAGTCACGGGTACCACTAGCGGATCGGAGGTGCACACAGCTCATCCCCCACAAATATGTCGAGCTTAGGTTCAACACGGGATATGATAAGCTCTCAGAGCATATATATTTAAGTTACAATTTGGCACAATTTACTTGCCTGCTCGTTAAATACAATATAAAAACATTAATTTTAATCTATTTAATCTATTTAGTATACAGTCAAACCTGTGTTAGTGGTCACCTCCATTAAGCAGCCAACATGTATTAAACAGCCAGTTTCCAGATTCCCAATTTTATTATATATTTGACCTCTATTAAAACAGCCACCTGTGCTAAGCAGCCACTTTCTCGGACTCCCATGGCTGGCTGCTTAAGACAGGTTTGACTGTACATGTTATATGCTATTGTTAATTAACCTTAATAGTGAATATTGTTTGTACGTATATTTATGGAATGTGCTCTGTGTTATTGAGGGATTTAAACGTATGGGTTTAAACATATTTATTCGTTCATTATGTACAGTACATATCTATTTTATAGCTATACAAACGAAAATGGATTTAACTCTTTCAGTGCCGATTAAATTCAGAGCATGTGCAAACAACATAGATCCAGATCAGCCGCGGCGTAACGCCGCGTCTGATCAGGATCTATGTTGTTTGCTATTCGGACAGGTGCTTCAGCTCCACTGTCTGAAGAGCAATCAGCATATAGCCTGCTCAGACGGCATGTTCTGTTCTGTCCGATCGGGTTCTCTACTTTTTTACAAAGTCGCTTTTATGCGACATTGGCGGTGAAAGAGTTAATCGGAAGCTTAAAGCTTAAATTTAAACGTATTGAGGCATCCTCTCCACTGGTTAGGCGGCCTTAATAATAAGGCTGACTAAATTATGTATTTTTGTTTATTTGTTTCAGTTGGCTGTACCATCATGTTGGCAGTTGTCATGGCCATTCCAGTAGCCATGATTATCATGGGTATGTACAGATACAGTACCTTTGTTTTGTTGTCGCACACAGGGTTCATTATAGGTCAGAATTTTTGGGAGAAGTGAGAAAGCGCGTGATCGCTTCCTTAAATGGTGTTCTTTAATAAACTTCTGAAAAATAGGATTAAGATACACAGTACAGCCATTGAATACAACATTTGAATAGAATGAGTACGTTATAAAATGTTTTTTTAGGAAGTAGTGGGGCCCACATCGCCCTCTAGAATGAACCCTTTTGAGCTATGCTGCTACCCCGGAGTCCACGCTGGCATTACATTATGGTTAATGTTTTGTATTCATGTTACTATCAAGAGAGACACTGAGTTTGAGCCCCGTTGTAGCCATTATGACTGTGAATGCACTTAAATTCGACATTGCCTCTGCTCTCTCCCTCGTGGCGATGGATTCCATTTAGTTTATACAAATTTCTTTTAGCTTGAATGTGAAACAAGTTTTTACACTGTTAGATTAAACATTCTAATTCCTGATGGAGTTATTCCTGATCACAACAAGTACATATTTACCAAGTGGGTCAAAATGTGTGACATTCAAATAGCGGTCATTTGCACAACTATTAACAATTGTACATTGGAATTGAATACAGCGATTGGGCAGGATTTGTAGTGCTAATAATACGCCAAACAGGAAATATAGTGTTGATAGCTGGAGGAGGATTTTCAGTGCCATTGGAATACAGAAGGTATTTTACAGGGAGGTAATTTGTAAAGCCATCAGCCAAATAACAGACAAGGAGACAAACTAACACACATTTATTCGTTTAAAGCATTATATTGGGTTGAATGGAAACAATAGTTGTCTTTGGCGTTGTTCATCGGCGAATAAAACATAGTTTGGAGTTGTGATGTGCAGGAATTAGCCACGCAGGCCATAGGCCTAAGCATTTAAATCTTACGCAACAGAACGAGATCAAGACAAATACTATTTCCTAAATAAACAATCTTAGTCTTATGCTACGATTGAGTGAATTAACAAAATGCTTTAAATATATTGACCGTTGCATATAACTAAAAATCCATCTCCGTGACCTAGTGGTTAAGGCATCTGCCTACGGAGCAGGAGGTCGAAGGTTCGAACCTCGTCAGGGGTTTGTTCTGATATGGCCGGTTGGTGAGCCATCAGCTAGTTAAATAATGGTTACCGATTGCCTACCAGCCTGGCGCGAGGAATACAAGCATAGGATTCAGTAAGTACCAATGTTCATAAAAAGAGGTGTCTCGTAAGTCAGAAATGGCTGGCCCTTTAAATTGGGGCGACACTATAATAAACAAACTCTATATTGTAGGTGCTATACATAAAGACGATTGTCCGGCGGAGCGAATGATTCCCATATACCTGATTGTTGGCGGGAGTTTCGGCATCCTGAAGAATCTATCGAGTCTCACACAGAGATGTAAGAACAAGAATGATGAAGATGGTGATGAGAAGAACGCAAAGACAAATCCATTTGATGCCACACTCAATTGTTTCCTGTTTGCCTGGTTTATTGCAGGTAGGATGGGTTTTTTAAAACTTTCTTGTTTTAACAACTTATATTAATCACTCTTCGTTGGCGCGGATGATAGCGTAGATGTGGTAATTTGTGTGGGTGGACACCCGAGTACCCAGAGTAAACCCACCTATCCGATCTGGCTACCACCCTACCATCTCACATACTTCCCGGTCCGAGGATCGAACCTGGGTTGCATTGGTGAGAAGCGAGCGTGCTAACCACTGTGCTAATCGAATAACCAATGTTACAACCATGTGTTTCTTGGACTCTCCTATCTTATATTATGGACTTGCCTATTGCTATCTGTTTTGTATTTATTTATTGTCCATGCCGGTTGCTCATACGGGCAACGCCTCACGAAGATATTAGTCATTTTAGGTTTTGAAGGATAGTTCAATGATGCAGACCGAGGCCCATTCCAGAGTCTCCTCTGGTTCTTTTACGTGCACAGTACCAACACGAGACCTCGGTTTAAAGTCCCATCTGAAAGACTGTTAATATTATTAGGGACAGCCAGGTGATCGAACCTGCGATCCCTGGATTCCCAGTCCACTGGACTATTGACCCGTCTAAGGCGTGTACTATTAAATCACAACCCTATATATATTGTGATCTTACAACCCTGTGTTTCTGTAATGGACTGTCCTATCTTATATTGTTGGCTAGTCTATAGCTAGTTGTAGGGGTGAAGTGCTTAATCAACCCTATATATATTATGATCTTACAACCCTGTGTTTCTGTAATGGACTGTCCTACCTTATATTGTTGGCTAGTCTATAACTAGTTGTAGGGGTGAAGTGCTTAATCAACCCTATATATATTGTGATCTTACAACCCTGTGTTTCTGTAATGGACTGTCCTACCTTATATTGTTGGCTAGTCTATAGCTAGTTAGTAGTTATAGGGGTGAAGTGCTTAATCAACCCTAATATATATACAGAGGTACTACGATTGAAATTTGTCCATCTACCTTGTGAATACATTTACATGTCTACGTCCCCTCGAGGGGTTCGACATTAACGGAAGATAGATAGATAGAATAACTGCCGCTGGTCTATGTTTAATTTGATTTTGTTCAATCTAGGTCAGAGGTGATATCTAATCATAGTAATGAATACTTAATTCTTTTGAAAATCGTCTTATTTCCAAACTAGGTCAAATTAAATGCAAAGCTTCTAAACACTGTAGCTACTAATTTTGGATACACTATTGGGTATAAGTTACATTTCGATATAAGTTTGGTTCCATTCAATAATCCACCATCAAAAGAAAAAAGTAGCGGTACTGGTAGGTCTAATTAAAGAGAAGCTGTACAATTTAGACATAACATTAAAAGTCCACAATTGCCAATTCTCCCTCGCACCAAAGAATTTGATCAGGAATGAGGACAAACAAGTTCTTACATCTTCTATTAATCACTATGGAGACCTCATTCCTGATGGAATCCATCGCCACGAGTGAGAGAGAAGGGGCAACGTGGAATTTGGTTCTATTCAATAATCCACCATCAAGAGAAAAAGTAGGTCAAATTAAAAAAATTGTAGGATTGTGCGCTTATATAACATGAGTGAGAGAGATGAGGCAACGTGGTATTTAACCCATTTCATTCTGGATATGGTTCAAACAGTATTTGCAAAGAACATAGAGCAAGATCAACCGCCACAGAACGTTCCGTCTGATCAGGCTCTATGCTGTTTGCTATTCAGATGATCTTGCTAAGACACTTGACTATGTAGCAAACAACATAGATCCTGATCAGCATGCAGCGTCACGCTGCGACTGATCTGGATCTATGTTGTTTGCAAAAGCCTTTAAATATATCCAGAATGAAATGGGTTAAATGCCTTGTCTAAAGGCACAATCATAACGGCCCCAGCCATACTCGAACTCCAGGCCTTTCGCACCTGAAGCGTACTACTGTGCTATCATGACTTCCACTAGTAGAATTTTGAGCGTAGATGTGCAGTACACACACATCTATGACATGGTGCGTTATCATCACCTTTATCAACAGATAATGTCATCACTAACGTTCTTCGTTGTATACCTCTTCACCTTGTTATTTCAGTTGCACGTTCACTTCAATATTATTAATCATTATAATTACATACTTGTGGATTTGACTTGGCCTGGCGGTTATAAAACTTTTCGAGCTTTCTGATTGGTTGAGTCCGTAGCAAATCTCAGACTCGATGAATCATATCGCTTGAGTTTTGAGAACATTTATAATAAGGTTTTTTCTAGATTGGAATAACAAGCACTGCCCTTTCTAGCCCCGTCCTACTGCCATTTTTTACCTTTTTTATATATACAAATGTATGCCTCTTATCTTATAACTATGTAACATACAACTCGTGCTCCCAAAAAATGTACTGTCTCTGTGATAAATCACCGCAAGTTAGCAAAGTTCTCTAGAGGCTAACCCCAAAATACCTCGTCCCACACCTCAAAATGCACCCTGCCTCTTTTCTGACCTAACCTGTCCCTTTGGGTGGATGTCGTGATAGCGCAGTGGATACGCGTTCGCTCCAGGTGCGAAAGGTCCGGAGTTCGAGCCCCGCTGGAGCCGTTACAATTGTGCCCTTAGGCAAGGCATTTAATTTCCACGTTGCCTCTTCTCTCTCCCTCGTGGCGATGGATTCCATTAGGAATGAGGTCTCGAGAGTGATTAATATAAGTTGTAAGAACTTGTTTCGCAATTGAGCTAAATTAAATTTGTATAAACCTGTCCCTTTTTTTACCAACCCTGCCCTTTTTTTCCACTCTAGAATAAATCCTATTATATAACCTTCAACAATTGTGCCTATACATTTATGTGTCATTACTGCAGAATTATAGCATCGTCAACTTGTTTGTATACCATCGTTTTGTAAAAACATCAAAACTTGATCAATGTATTTATTTCTAGGAAATGTGTGGGTGTACAGGACGCACGGAGAGTGGGTGGACGACCCTACAGCGGTAAACTACTGCGATGCATCAACGTATTGGTTCACGTTTTGGCTCATTACAGCTACATATATCTTAATGGGATGCATCTGCTGCTGCGTCTGCTTCGGTGGAATCATGGCAGCGTGCTTCGGCGTGCTTGAAAAATAATACAATATCTGTGGGACGCTCAAATATTTAATGCAATCTTTAGTATAAATCTATTTACGTTATGTTATCAAATTAAATCTACAGAAGTTTCCACTGCATGACTACCAGAAAGAAAAAAGGGCAAGACTAATTTATACTGAATTCTCTAAAAAGAACGTATTCTATGTACTGTTTTCCACACTTACTTCCTGTGTTTTTTAATTGACTGCAGAATTTTTCACTGCATGTACTACCAGATTGAAAAATCGGGCTATGTACTGTAAAGATCAATTTACACTGAATTCTCTAAAATGAACGTATTTATAAACTGTAATTCCTGTGTTTTTTACTGCACATATTTGCAGGGTTCATTCTAGGTCAGATTTTTTGGGAGATGTGAGAAAGCGTGCAATTGCGTCCATAAATGGTGTTCTTTAATAAATTTCTGCAAAAAAGGGTTAAAATACACAGTTTGACCATTAAATACAATATTTGAATAGGAGTACTTCATAATGGGCAGGTGTCTTACTAAGCAAAATCTTGTATTGTAAAAACAAACAAAAATATTTTAGGGAGAAGTGGGTGCCCCTAGGGGCGAAGTCAGGATCCCTAGGGCCCATGTCACCCTCTAGAATGAACCCTGATATATGATATATTTGAAGGCATTACTTGTTACAATGCCAAATTTATGCAGTCAGGCAGGCCATGTAGTAAAATAGAGATTTTGGTCCGCACATGCTTTCGTATAAAATTAAACCGTTATATACACTAAATACATCATAAATGAACAAGATTGCAGAAAGTCAAACAACGAACTAGACTTCACACATCTATGAAAAGACTTCGTATTTGAATGTCTGCATTTATAATCTTATTTTTTTAATTTATTGCCACTCTACCCTCATTGTTCCTACCTTTGTGTGGATATAGTCAGCTGGATGTGTCATTTCAGTTTGTGTATTCGATTGATACTATGTAAATACATGCTCATTAGTATTCTACTTGATCAAATAACCGTGTGTAACTGTTTTACATTTATGTTTCGTCGCTACCGGTTGCCCATATGAGCGACGCCTCCTGAAGAGATTAGTCATTTTAGATTTTTGGAGGATAGTGCAATGATACAGAGAGATACCCATTCCAGAATCTCCTCTGGTTCTATTACGTGCACGGTGTATAGCACCGACACGAGACCTCGGTTTAACATCTCATCTGAAATACTGTTAATTTTATTATGGTCAGACGGGGGATCGAACCTGCGATCCCTGGATTATCAGTCCAGCATGTTACCACTGGACTACAGATCCGTCTGTATAATAACCGTACAATGCTACAGCCCTCTAAATAGGCTTACAAAAAGTGTAGATCCAGATGAGCCGGCTCGCGACTTATTTAAACAGACTCTATTTTCTATACAGCAATGACTCGCCCGTTGATTCAGGCATCGGCATATAGACATGTTCTGATACAGGTAAATATGTTTTAGCTACTGTGTAAAGATGTTGATAAGCATGTGCAATATTTGGCCTTCGTTGCCAATAATATTCCCAGCAATCTATACCCAAATTATCACAAGCATAATGAATTGGATGGACAAGTTTACCTACCATCAACTATGTTTTTTAAACACTAGCCAATGTTGTAGATTTAAGTATTGTAAATAACTTGATAATGATTTGTAATTGGAACATATGTAAGCGACAATCAATTATATTATGGAAAAGCCTTGAATTTGTAACCGTGTTCTTTCGCGAAAATGAGACTCATGCAGGGTTCAATCTAGGTCAGAATGTAAAATAGGGTTAAAGTGCACAGTACCACCATTAAATACAACATTTGAATAGGAGTGCTTTATAATGGGCCAGTGTATCTTACTAGACAAAATTTTGTTTGAAAATCGTAAAAACCAAACATGTTTTTTTTTTGTTTTTTAGGGAGAAGTGGGGCCCCCAGAGGGGTCCCTAGGTCGACAATTTCGCCCACATCGCCCTCTAAACTGATCCCTGTCATGTGACTCAAGTATCAGATGTTTATGTTTTTCTTACAACTATGTATGGTCCCAAAATTCTTTATGCTTTCCAATGAATAATTGTGTTTAGGTTTCTCAGTGAAAGAAAACTCCATCTCCCACTGTTTTCAAACAGTGTACAATGGCATTTTCTCTGTCACTGCTTGTGTATCGTATTCCTCCGCGGTTGGATGTACTTTTGTATTTTAGCTATTTGCTGACAATCATGAACCATTAATTATAAAGTAATATATTCTAATGAATTTTTTTAGTCTGTAGTTTTTAATTTTGACAACAAACTGAAACTAACTTGAAAATTATACCGGAACTATTTCTTATTACGGATGTTCACACTAACAGAAGTGGTTATGTTTTGTAGAGAAATGAGGCTCCCGACAGGCGCAGTTAAAATTAATTAAATTTGATAACAACTACTATATTAGCCAAAATAATTGGAAATCGTAAAAGAAAAAAGAAAACGATTTGTGTTTATTAGTATAAGTATCAATGAAATAAGTACATCCACTCGTGGCTAACATCACTTGTGGCTAATGTCACTCGTGGCTAACGTCACTTGTGGCTAACGTCACTCGTGGCTAACGTCACTCGTGGAAATACAAATTATAAATAAAATAATAAAATAAAAATCGTATCTTACACTAATAAACACATGTCGTCTATCTATATCCTTACTCTCATAGGGCAGTTACTAGTATTAGTGATGAATACAGTACATTCCACATACGGCACATGTTCATAACCATATGAATAGATGCTCAACATGTTTGCATACTAGTAATTTCAGAAATGCTGTGGCAACTTGGTTGCAATCTTTGCCTCCATTGCAGTGCAATGGTACAAGATTTTGTCATATGCAGAGCTGGCTTTCAGAACGTATGTTATTTTTTAAAATTATTTAAGTTTATCTACGAACACCTTAAAGCTGGTTGACCCCCGTATAACCTCTCGTTCGTGTGTCTTTACGCCCAAAGTACAATATATGTATAAAAATAGTTACCTACCTACAAAAACTAGTTAATGATATTCGTTTAGTCGTGTCGTAGATTTATCGCTAATATTATTATTCACCCAACTGAACTATAATAAAAAATATGACAAAAATGATAGATATTTAGAGGTTATTACGCGGCTAGTTTCATATCAGCCTAGGTATCGATCAGAGGTAACTTGATATCAGCCTGGGATACGTCTTTATTACTTTGATATGAATTTGAAAATTTAATATTCAAAATCCTGCTCTGCGTTATCCATTTATCAGGAATAAATCACAATTGCTGAATTAGATACACGAAAACGATTGAAATATTACCACGAAACTACAAACATCTGTTATCTGTCAAATTTGACACACTGGGACGCTACAGGAAGTAAACAAACTAGCACCGAGTGCGCATGCGTTATTTAAAAGGAACTAGTTATGATACGGCTTT